>CM060411.1:120481205-121081205 GCA_030545235.1 Helianthus tuberosus
TATGTATCTCACAGGCATTTTTATGCTGACGTACCATATTTTCACATGTGTTTTTCAGGAGAAGTTGCATAAGGTGATCAAGATACACATAGGCAGACTTGGGCTTTAGTGACAATAAAAGATGCAAGACTAGTTAATTATGTTGTATTTCCTTGTTTGTTAAGACATTGTAACACTTTTAATCAATAAAACGAAACTTCAATTGCCATGGATTTGAAACATTAATTCTGTTACAACACTCCCCGACGTTTCCGCCACGTTTTGTATGTTCTACGTGGTCGGGGTGTGACAGAAAAGATGGTATCAGAGCCAATGGTTATAGGGAATTAGGTTATTAGTAATGCTTTGACCTAGTCTATAACCTTTCTAGGACCCTAACGCGAGTTTACTTGCGTTTAGTCATAAAACAATATCGTCACCTATCCTTAGGCGACGACCACAACAAGAACATAATTTTCGAAACCGCTTTGAAAACTAATCATCTGTTCTAGGATGATTTATTACAAGGTTTTGAACCCTCTATTGTAAGGTTTTGAACCCTCTGTTATATGGTTTTGAACCCCTTTGAGTTTTCAAATTCTCGTCAAGGTTTTGGGTTTTTAATAATGTGAACACGTGCAAACTGGAAGGGTGAATGCCTGTATTCTGGGTTTTCTGTCTAGGCAAGCACTTCGTATACATCTCATCAGACGCGAGACCAGTTGTGCTTACCTGGGAATTCTTGGGATGAGTGTTCACTTATAGGCGAGCATGTCTTCGCGATACATTATATTGACCCGCTTACTTTGATTAGTCACTCTCTCATTTGTTTGCCTTTGGTAACAAACAAATGGTCACAATCTTCATGCGTTGTCATTCTCTTTTGACTATCTTTCGCTTGTTTCCTCCTATACCTTTCGTTATCTTCAAGATGCTTCTTCATCGCAACAACAACGTCCGAACCAGGTGCTGCAATTACCCAGCGAATAGGCGTCGTACTCCAGAGGACCGTCGACTTAGCTATCACCATGACTTGTCTCAGGGATGAAGCTGTATAAAGGGAACTGCTCCTTGGTACAATCAATGCCATCGTCATTATTCAAATCAAATACCCTGTTACAAATGTATCCACGGTGGACGATGGAGACATTTGGTTAACATATGCTGCTTTGCAATCAAAAGCAAAGCTGTTACAAATCCTGCTGCTACTCAACCTTCAAACTCTGCTTCATATGTCGCTTGACATATCTGGCACCTCAACCTCATGAACTTTCTACCTTGTGTATCGACGTAAGCACGCCTAGTGCAAGGTGTCGGAACACTCTCGTTACACAAACTCCAAAATCCATGTAGGATCTTTCTATCCTCATAATTAGATCCTTGTGGATGGGTATCATTCATCGGAGTCCTTAATTGAATTATTCGTATGCCTTAATACGTAAATTACGATTCAATAAGGACAAAGCCGAATTCCTTTTAAGATTATCCTATCTTCATAGATAGATTCTTGAAATGATTAAAGTGCCAAATGAAATCCACGAATTGGATTCCTGGTGTGCTTTAAGTATCCGCGTCCAAAGACAACAACTTAATGGTTAAATTAAACAACTATGTGATTATGTGCTTATGTGTTCTCTTTTATGCTTTTGTATAAATCCAAGTTTTGTCATCCAAATCCTCGTAGAATCTTCCATATCTTCGTATAAGGGATTCATAGTAGGATACCCAAAGGTACTACATAAAATCCTTAATGGACTCCTACGTTGTAGTTAAGTCCCTTGGATTATAAAGTACTATTCAAAAAGTTAAATACATCCTACGTCGGTGTAGTTAAATGTTTCCCTTGGGTAGTTGAGTTAAAGAGATCCTACGTCGATCTAAAGTTAAATACATCCTACGTCGGTGTAGTTAAATGTTTCCCTTGGGTAGTTGAGTTAAAGAGATCCTACGTCGATCTAAAGTTAAATACATCCTACGTCGGTGTAGTTAAATGTTTCCCTTGGGTAGTTGAGTTAAAGAGATCCTACGTCGATCTAAAGTTAAATACATCCTACGTCGGTGTAGTTAAATGTTTCCCTTGGGTAGTTGAGTTAAAGAGATCCTACGTCGATCTAAAGTTAAATACATCCTACGTCGGTGTAGTTAAATATTCCCTGTGGGAAGTTTAGTTAAAGAGATCCTACGTCGATCTAAGTTAAATAGATTGGTTCGACAATCTAGTTAAATACATCCTCCGTCGGTGTAGTTAAATATTCCTCTTGGGTAGTTTCGTTGAAGAGATTGGTTCGACAATCTAGTTAAAGAGATCCTACGTCGATCTAAGTTAAATAGATTGGTTCAACAATCTAGTTAAATATATTACGTGTTTATGTAGTTAAATAGGCCCTCGGGTGGTCTAGTTCAAGATATTGTTTGTTGATCTAATCCTCTGGTGAACTAGTTAAAGGGACTCTGTTGCAGTCAAGTTAAATCACCACAGGATTATTCGTTGATTTTTCCCATACGCATTATGAAATGAACTGTGCGGACTGTGCAAGGAAATAAGTAATTATGGAGGCCTACATAATTATGGAATTCAGTGCACAGAAACCACAGGAAGTTTTGTCATGTGTTAGGACCTATAGTAGTAACAAGAGTAATGATACGGGAAAAGTCTTGGACTTGACCAATGTCATATATTCTTATACTCCCTAATTCTGATTTCAAGCACACACAAGTTTCCTATGATAAGTCTTCATAAGAAACGTTCTTCTGTCCATAGCTCAAAATTCCATGTTTTACTACCACAAGGAATTCACTTTGAGGGTCAACAAATTCGCTAAGAGTCCTAACATGGCCCAGAGTTTTACTTAAGGGTTTAATGGATCTTTTAGAAGGCGAAACAGTCACAGCTGTCTTCACAAGTTTCCTCTAGAATTAAATTTCGGGACGAAATTTCCTAAAGTAGGGGAGACTGTAACACCTGTGTCACTTCAACCATCAAACAAATACCAAACCAATGAAATATTGTATTTCATACTTGGGATTTGTAAAAATATGTGTATCGTTTACACATATCAATTCTTGTTCGATTTCAAGCTTTAAATCGCTTTCTGGAGGGTTATACGCGCTCTGATGTGTAGATATAACCAGTTTAATCCAACGAACACTCCGGAATAGTGAAATAGGCTTAACATACCTTAAATAACCTTTACATAACTTATATATAAGTTTTGGGAGGTTTGGTGTGGTGAAATCAAGTTAAAGGGTCATTCAGGGACTAAAAGTGTCAAAAAGTGCACAAGTTTGCATTTTCGCGCATAACTTACGTTCTGAATACATCCGGACATCCAAAAATTTATGTAAGCACTAAAATATTTTATTTTAGTGTTCGCCATAAGAAAAATCCATTCGTTTCGTCATTTGGATCAGTTTTGCACTTTCGGGACCAGATTCGATGTATTAGCCGTTGTTTAATTCACAACCACACATTCTAACAATGCTTAGTCAACACATGTGTGGATGGAATTTAAACACCTAAACACCATGACATTTCAACACATGTGTGGATGGAATTTAAACACCTAAACACCATGGCATTTCAACACATGTGTGGATGGAATTTAAACACCTAAACACCATGGCATTTCAACACATGTGTGGATGGAATTTAAACACCTAAACACCATGGCATTTCAACACATGTGTGGATGGAATTTAAACACCTAAACACCATGGCATTTCAACACATGTGTGGATGGAATTTAAACACCTAAACACCATAACTTTGCAACACTTGTACGGCTTGGATTAAGACACGTTTTCCATGAAACGATCTTAACGGTTCAACGAAAACTATAAATTCCCCATACCCCCCATTGCTTAAACTCACAAGAATTCTGATTTTGAGAGCTCTAAGTTGAAACCATTGTTTCATACCTGAGTTCTTGAGTCGGGATTAGCATTCGGGGACCCTGGGTAAGTATTCTTTCGTTCTTTTCCTTATTTTTATTGCTTTTAGAGTCAGAAAGTCAAACTTTGTTTGACTTTCAGCGTTGACCAGTAATGGTCAATGCGAAGTTCGTTTGAACTTCGCAACGTGAGTGTAATCACGTTGGTCATAGTCCCTTGGGACTATGCCCACTGATTACCACGTTGTCTAGAGTCGTAGGGTAGGCGATCTAATAAATCGCCTATACCTTCGAACTCGACCCAGTTTGGTCGATCATTAGGATCCGACCAAATACATTAGGTGACCATATTAGGTAGGGAATAACCTTCCGAGGTTATACCCTATGGTCGCTTCGTTTAAGTAGTTGTATGATAGGTAGTATATATGCCTTAGGTAAATTACCAGAATACCCTTTTCATGTATAATTGGTAATTAAGCATATGTAACCTAAACCTTTGTCACATAACTGATTATGTAACATGTTTAGGCATATAACACTTGTCATAGGACTAGTTAGGCGGTCCAAACGCGTTTTACGCGAACGACGCGTTAAAGTAGCATAAGCTTCCTAAACGGGTCGTAATGGGTCGATAAGACTTAGGTTAAGTTTCATTTAGTATGTAGGCTTTGTTAAACCATATCACACGAGTCTCTACACTCGTTTGGTTTACGAACCCTCATGCAACCCGATCTTCCGATTTAGGTCCGGATTAATTATGTAGTTACCTATATTAGGTGCCGTTTGATTCCGTGATCTCTAGCATTGCTTGGTGGTTATCCTAGGACTTCTGAGCAATCTCAAGTGAGTACATAGACCCCTCTTTTACTGTTTTCCAAACTGTTTTGGGGTGGAACACATGTGCCTACTTGTTACTTTCATGCTTTCCTGTTTTCACATCATATACTTCCTATGTTCATTAGTACATTATAGTACATGATTTCATTGTGTTTATGCTAGGTGTGCCCATTTGTGTGCATTACTTAGTACATTGTTTTACATTACATCACATGCTACGTATGTCTATTGTTGCATACTTAGTACAGGTCGCATGCTACGTATGTCTATTGTTGCATACTTAGTACAGGTCGCATGCTACGTATGTCTGTTGTTGCATACTTAGTACAGTTCACATGCTATGTATGTTCAATCGTTGCATTGTTCTTCATACTTAGTACATTTGTTATTCATCACATACTTACATTTTGGACGCACATTACATGATTTACATTGATCATGCATTTACTACACAAAACATAACTTTGATTTAAACCAAGTTTTACTTCAATACTATGTTCTTGTGCATATGGTTTAGTTGATACATTTCACTAGCCATACATATCATTTTGGTTACACATTACATGATTTACATCTTGACATAAACATTTTGACATATTATTCAATACATTTGGCAATTGGTTTAAACATAGACATCTTACATTGTTTGGTTTGGTTTGATTGAGTGATTAAGTAACGATGCGTGTGTAATATGATACAAGCATGGTGGATACGCCGCTGGTACTTCCTATATATAAGTGTTTGTATGGTATTACATATTGTAGCGTTATCTGAATCATTTCAAGTTGAGACATAGAACATTTTATACAAATAACATATTTTTCACAAGACATTGATTTACAAACAACTTATCTAATACAAACTCATTTTACATGGTTATTCATTTAACCATACATTATTTATACATATCATCTGATCTTATCGATTTTCAAATGATTTACAAAACAAAGCAAATAACAAGGTTCATGACTAAACATTTTCTCAAACAAAAGTCATGAAACCTATTTTCACAAAACCTATGTATCTCACAGGCATTTTTATGCTGACGTACCATATTTTCACATGTGTTTTTCAGGAGAAGTTGCATAAGGTGATCAAGATACACATAGGCAGACTTGGGCTTTAGTGACAATAAAAGATGCAAGACTAGTTAATTATGTTGTATTTCCTTGTTTGTTAAGACATTGTAACACTTTTAATCAATAAAACGAAACTTCAATTGCCATGGATTTGAAACATTAATTCTGTTACAACACTCCCCGACGTTTCCGCCACGTTTTGTATGTTCTACGTGGTCGGGGTGTGACAGAAAAGATGGTATCAGAGCCAATGGTTATAGGGAATTAGGTTATTAGTAATGCTTTGACCTAGTCTATAACCTTTCTAGGACCCTAACGCGAGTTTACTTGCGTTTAGTCATAAAACAATATCGTCACCTATCCTTAGGCGACGACCACAACAAGAACATAATTTTCGAAACCGCTTTGAAAACTAATCATCTGTTCTAGGATGATTTATTACAAGGTTTTGAACCCTCTATTGTAAGGTTTTGAACCCTCTGTTATATGGTTTTGAACCCCTTTGAGTTTTCAAATTCTCGTCAAGGTTTTGGGTTTTTAATAATGTGAACACGTGCAAACTGGAAGGGTGAATGCCTGTATTCTGGGTTTTCTGTCTAGGCAAGCACTTCGTATACATCTCATCAGACGCGAGACCAGTTGTGCTTACCTGGGAATTCTTGGGATGAGTGTTCACTTATAGGCGAGCATGTCTTCGCGATACATTATATTGACCCGCTTACTTTGATTAGTCACTCTCTCATTTGTTTGCCTTTGGTAACAAACAAATGGTCACAATCTTCATGCGTTGTCATTCTCTTTTGACTATCTTTCGCTTGTTTCCTCCTATACCTTTCGTTATCTTCAAGATGCTTCTTCATCGCAACAACAACGTCCGAACCAGGTGCTGCAATTACCCAGCGAATAGGCGTCGTACTCCAGAGGACCGTCGACTTAGCTATCACCATGACTTGTCTCAGGGATGAAGCTGTATAAAGGGAACTGCTCCTTGGTACAATCAATGCCATCGTCATTATTCAAATCAAATACCCTGTTACAAATGTATCCACGGTGGACGATGGAGACATTTGGTTAACATATGCTGCTTTGCAATCAAAAGCAAAGCTGTTACAAATCCTGCTGCTACTCAACCTTCAAACTCTGCTTCATATGTCGCTTGACATATCTGGCACCTCAACCTCATGAACTTTCTACCTTGTGTATCGACGTAAGCACGCCTAGTGCAAGGTGTCGGAACACTCTCGTTACACAAACTCCAAAATCCATGTAGGATCTTTCTATCCTCATAATTAGATCCTTGTGGATGGGTATCATTCATCGGAGTCCTTAATTGAATTATTCGTATGCCTTAATACGTAAATTACGATTCAATAAGGACAAAGCCGAATTCCTTTTAAGATTATCCTATCTTCATAGATAGATTCTTGAAATGATTAAAGTGCCAAATGAAATCCACGAATTGGATTCCTGGTGTGCTTTAAGTATCCGCGTCCAAAGACAACAACTTAATGGTTAAATTAAACAACTATGTGATTATGTGCTTATGTGTTCTCTTTTATGCTTTTGTATAAATCCAAGTTTTGTCATCCAAATCCTCGTAGAATCTTCCATATCTTCGTATAAGGGATTCATAGTAGGATACCCAAAGGTACTACATAAAATCCTTAATGGACTCCTACGTTGTAGTTAAGTCCCTTGGATTATAAAGTACTATTCAAAAAGTTAAATACATCCTACGTCGGTGTAGTTAAATGTTTCCCTTGGGTAGTTGAGTTAAAGAGATCCTACGTCGATCTAAAGTTAAATACATCCTACGTCGGTGTAGTTAAATGTTTCCCTTGGGTAGTTGAGTTAAAGAGATCCTACGTCGATCTAAAGTTAAATACATCCTACGTCGGTGTAGTTAAATGTTTCCCTTGGGTAGTTGAGTTAAAGAGATCCTACGTCGATCTAAAGTTAAATACATCCTACGTCGGTGTAGTTAAATGTTTCCCTTGGGTAGTTGAGTTAAAGAGATCCTACGTCGATCTAAAGTTAAATACATCCTACGTCGGTGTAGTTAAATATTCCCTGTGGGAAGTTTAGTTAAAGAGATCCTACGTCGATCTAAGTTAAATAGATTGGTTCGACAATCTAGTTAAATACATCCTCCGTCGGTGTAGTTAAATATTCCTCTTGGGTAGTTTCGTTGAAGAGATTGGTTCGACAATCTAGTTAAAGAGATCCTACGTCGATCTAAGTTAAATAGATTGGTTCAACAATCTAGTTAAATATATTACGTGTTTATGTAGTTAAATAGGCCCTCGGGTGGTCTAGTTCAAGATATTGTTTGTTGATCTAATCCTCTGGTGAACTAGTTAAAGGGACTCTGTTGCAGTCAAGTTAAATCACCACAGGATTATTCGTTGATTTTTCCCATACGCATTATGAAATGAACTGTGCGGACTGTGCAAGGAAATAAGTAATTATGGAGGCCTACATAATTATGGAATTCAGTGCACAGAAACCACAGGAAGTTTTGTCATGTGTTAGGACCTATAGTAGTAACAAGAGTAATGATACGGGAAAAGTCTTGGACTTGACCAATGTCATATATTCTTATACTCCCTAATTCTGATTTCAAGCACACACAAGTTTCCTATGATAAGTCTTCATAAGAAACGTTCTTCTGTCCATAGCTCAAAATTCCATGTTTTACTACCACAAGGAATTCACTTTGAGGGTCAACAAATTCGCTAAGAGTCCTAACATGGCCCAGAGTTTTACTTAAGGGTTTAATGGATCTTTTAGAAGGCGAAACAGTCACAGCTGTCTTCACAAGTTTCCTCTAGAATTAAATTTCGGGACGAAATTTCCTAAAGTAGGGGAGACTGTAACACCTGTGTCACTTCAACCATCAAACAAATACCAAACCAATGAAATATTGTATTTCATACTTGGGATTTGTAAAAATATGTGTATCGTTTACACATATCAATTCTTGTTCGATTTCAAGCTTTAAATCGCTTTCTGGAGGGTTATACGCGCTCTGATGTGTAGATATAACCAGTTTAATCCAACGAACACTCCGGAATAGTGAAATAGGCTTAACATACCTTAAATAACCTTTACATAACTTATATATAAGTTTTGGGAGGTTTGGTGTGGTGAAATCAAGTTAAAGGGTCATTCAGGGACTAAAAGTGTCAAAAAGTGCACAAGTTTGCATTTTCGCGCATAACTTACGTTCTGAATACATCCGGACATCCAAAAATTTATGTAAGCACTAAAATATTTTATTTTAGTGTTCGCCATAAGAAAAATCCATTCGTTTCGTCATTTGGATCAGTTTTGCACTTTCGGGACCAGATTCGATGTATTAGCCGTTGTTTAATTCACAACCACACATTCTAACAATGCTTAGTCAACACATGTGTGGATGGAATTTAAACACCTAAACACCATGACATTTCAACACATGTGTGGATGGAATTTAAACACCTAAACACCATGGCATTTCAACACATGTGTGGATGGAATTTAAACACCTAAACACCATGGCATTTCAACACATGTGTGGATGGAATTTAAACACCTAAACACCATGGCATTTCAACACATGTGTGGATGGAATTTAAACACCTAAACACCATGGCATTTCAACACATGTGTGGATGGAATTTAAACACCTAAACACCATAACTTTGCAACACTTGTACGGCTTGGATTAAGACACGTTTTCCATGAAACGATCTTAACGGTTCAACGAAAACTATAAATTCCCCATACCCCCCATTGCTTAAACTCACAAGAATTCTGATTTTGAGAGCTCTAAGTTGAAACCATTGTTTCATACCTGAGTTCTTGAGTCGGGATTAGCATTCGGGGACCCTGGGTAAGTATTCTTTCGTTCTTTTCCTTATTTTTATTGCTTTTAGAGTCAGAAAGTCAAACTTTGTTTGACTTTCAGCGTTGACCAGTAATGGTCAATGCGAAGTTCGTTTGAACTTCGCAACGTGAGTGTAATCACGTTGGTCATAGTCCCTTGGGACTATGCCCACTGATTACCACGTTGTCTAGAGTCGTAGGGTAGGCGATCTAATAAATCGCCTATACCTTCGAACTCGACCCAGTTTGGTCGATCATTAGGATCCGACCAAATACATTAGGTGACCATATTAGGTAGGGAATAACCTTCCGAGGTTATACCCTATGGTCGCTTCGTTTAAGTAGTTGTATGATAGGTAGTATATATGCCTTAGGTAAATTACCAGAATACCCTTTTCATGTATAATTGGTAATTAAGCATATGTAACCTAAACCTTTGTCACATAACTGATTATGTAACATGTTTAGGCATATAACACTTGTCATAGGACTAGTTAGGCGGTCCAAACGCGTTTTACGCGAACGACGCGTTAAAGTAGCATAAGCTTCCTAAACGGGTCGTAATGGGTCGATAAGACTTAGGTTAAGTTTCATTTAGTATGTAGGCTTTGTTAAACCATATCACACGAGTCTCTACACTCGTTTGGTTTACGAACCCTCATGCAACCCGATCTTCCGATTTAGGTCCGGATTAATTATGTAGTTACCTATATTAGGTGCCGTTTGATTCCGTGATCTCTAGCATTGCTTGGTGGTTATCCTAGGACTTCTGAGCAATCTCAAGTGAGTACATAGACCCCTCTTTTACTGTTTTCCAAACTGTTTTGGGGTGGAACACATGTGCCTACTTGTTACTTTCATGCTTTCCTGTTTTCACATCATATACTTCCTATGTTCATTAGTACATTATAGTACATGATTTCATTGTGTTTATGCTAGGTGTGCCCATTTGTGTGCATTACTTAGTACATTGTTTTACATTACATCACATGCTACGTATGTCTATTGTTGCATACTTAGTACAGGTCGCATGCTACGTATGTCTATTGTTGCATACTTAGTACAGGTCGCATGCTACGTATGTCTGTTGTTGCATACTTAGTACAGTTCACATGCTATGTATGTTCAATCGTTGCATTGTTCTTCATACTTAGTACATTTGTTATTCATCACATACTTACATTTTGGACGCACATTACATGATTTACATTGATCATGCATTTACTACACAAAACATAACTTTGATTTAAACCAAGTTTTACTTCAATACTATGTTCTTGTGCATATGGTTTAGTTGATACATTTCACTAGCCATACATATCATTTTGGTTACACATTACATGATTTACATCTTGACATAAACATTTTGACATATTATTCAATACATTTGGCAATTGGTTTAAACATAGACATCTTACATTGTTTGGTTTGGTTTGATTGAGTGATTAAGTAACGATGCGTGTGTAATATGATACAAGCATGGTGGATACGCCGCTGGTACTTCCTATATATAAGTGTTTGTATGGTATTACATATTGTAGCGTTATCTGAATCATTTCAAGTTGAGACATAGAACATTTTATACAAATAACATATTTTTCACAAGACATTGATTTACAAACAACTTATCTAATACAAACTCATTTTACATGGTTATTCATTTAACCATACATTATTTATACATATCATCTGATCTTATCGATTTTCAAATGATTTACAAAACAAAGCAAATAACAAGGTTCATGACTAAACATTTTCTCAAACAAAAGTCATGAAACCTATTTTCACAAAACCTATGTATCTCACAAGCATTTTTATGCTGACGTACCATATTTTCACATGTGTTTTTCAGGAGAAGTTGCATAAGGTGATCAAGATACACATAGGCAGACTTGGGCTTTAGTGACAATAAAAGATGCAAGACTAGTTAATTATGTTGTATTTCCTTGTTTGTTAAGACATTGTAACACTTTTAATCAATAAAACGAAACTTCAATTGCCATGGATTTGAAACATTAATTCTGTTACAACACTCCCCGACGTTTCCGCCACGTTTTGTATGTTCTACGTGGTCGGGGTGTGACATACGGTGATACTACTTCAAAGGGGCTCAAGCTTATGTCATGTGTCCAAGCTAGCAAGTATCTCCGTAAGGAATACAGGGCTTTCTTGGCTAACATTGTAGTAGCGGAGAAGGAAAAGAAAGAGAAGAAGGAAGTGAAAGACGTTCCTGTGGTTCGAGAATTTCCTAACGTTTTTCCAGAGGATCTTCCCGGACTACCACCAAGTCGTGATATCGATTTTCGTATCGACCTCATTCCTGGAGCCAACCCTATTGCCAAAGCTCCCTACCGACTCGCACAGTCAGAAATGCGCGAACTCTCAACCCAACTCCAAGAATTACTTGAGAAAGGCTTCATTCGTCCGAGCACCTCTCCTTGGGGCGCGCCAGTCCTCTTCGTCAAAAAGAAGGACGGGTTGTTCAGGATGTGCATCGACTATCGGGAATTGAATAAGTTAACTATCAAGAACCGCTATCCCCTAACCCGTATCGATGATTTGTTTGATCAACTACAAGGCGCTACGTGTTTCTCCAAGATCGACCTACGTTCAGGTTATCATCAGCTACGTATTCAAGAGGAGGATATACCCAAAACCGCGTTTCGTACTCGTTACGGCCACTACGAATTCATTGTCATGCCTTTTGGTTTAACCAACGCACCAGCGGTTTTCATGGATCTGATGAATCGCGTGTGTAAACCATATCTCGACCATTTCGTCATCGTGTTCATCGACGATGTCTTGATCTATTCCAAATCGAAAACCGAACATGCGCAACATCTACATTTGGTTCTCGAGTTACTCCAGGGGAACCAACTCTATGCCAAGTTCTCCAAGTGTGAATTCTGGTTGGAGGAAGTTCAGTTTCTGGGTCACATTGTTAATAGTCAGGGTATTCACGTCGATCCTGCGAAGATTGAAGCAGTCAAGAGTTGGGTTACACCTAAGAACCCGTCTGAAGTCCGCTCTTTTCTCGGACTAGCGGGCTATTATCGACGATTTATCGAGGGATTCTCAAAGATCGCTGTACCGCTTACCTCTCTCACGCAAAAAGACAAGCCTTTTGTTTGGGAACTAAACAAGAGACTGCCTTTCAAACCCTCAAGCACATGCTTTGCAACGCTCCTGTTCTCATATTGCCCGACGGAAACAACGATTTCATTGTCTATTGTGATGCTTCCAACCTTGGTCTCGGCTGTGTTCTCATGCAATGAGACAAGGTCGTAGCTTACGCATCTCGTCAGCTCAAAATCCACGAGAAGAACTACACAACCCATAATCTCGAGCTAGGCGCAGTTGTTTTTGCGTTAAAGATTTGGCGACACTACCTGTACGGTACTAAGTGTACGATCTTCACCGATCATAGGAGCCTACAGCACATCTTTAATCAGAAGGAACTTAATATGCGTCAACGCCGATGGGTAGAACTTCTCAACGATTACGACTGTGAGATTCGTTATCACCCAGGTAAGGCAAATGTTGTTGCCGACGCACTCAGCAGAAGGAGCTACCTGCTTAGCACTCGTAATGTCCAAGCCCAGCACGATCTCGAAACTCTCATCCGTGACGCTCAACACGCATGTTTTAACGAACGTACTTTGAAGAAAGAAAGAATCTACCACGATGGAGCCCAACTTGTGAGCAAATCGAACGGGATATTTCACTTTTTAGACCGAATTTGGATTCCCAAACGGACAAATTTGTGACAGATACTGATGGACGAAGCCCACAAGTCCCGATATTCTATTCACCCCGGTGCTGATAAAATGTACCAGGACCTTCGTTAGAAGTACTGGTGGCCGGGTATGAAAAGGGATATCGCTCTCTATGTCGGAAAATGCCTAACTTGTGCTAGAGTCAAGGCTGAACATCAAAGACCCTCTGGCTTACTCGAACAACCACCATTTCCCATGTGGAAGTGGGAAAGTATAGCCATGGACTTTATAACCAAGCTACCGCACACGTCATCAGGTCACGACAGCATATGGGTTGTGATCGACCGTTTGACTAAATCAGCTCACTTTTTACCGATACGAGAAGACTACAAGGTAGAACGATTAGCCCGAATCTACACCGACGAGATCATTTGTAATCATGGGACGCCTCGTGACATCATCTCTGATCGTGATGCTCGGTTTACTTCGCGACTGTGGGAAACATTTCAAACGACGCTCGGTACAACGCTTAATCTAAGTACTGCTTTCCACCCACAAACCGATGGTCAGACTGAAAGAACGATTCGTACTCTTGAAGACATGCTCCGTTCGTGTGTCCTAGACTTCGGTGGTAATTGGGATAAATACCTGCCATTGGTCGAATTCTCGTATAACAACAGCTACCATTCTAGCATCCAAATGGCACCTTTCGAGGCATTATACGGAAGAAGATGTCGGTCGCCTATTGTGTGGCACGAAATCAGTCATTCGCAATTAACCGGTCCTGAGCTATTACAAGAAACGACAGACAAAATTTTCCAAATTCGAGACAACCTGGTGAAAGCTCGGGATCGACAGAAAAGTTACGCCGATAGAAAACGCAATCCCCGTGAATTTGACGTTGGTGACTATGTACTCCTAAAGGTATCACCTTGGAAGGGTGTAGTCCGATTCGGCAAGAAGGGAAAGCACGCGCCTCGATATGTTAGACCTTTTAAGATTCTGGAAAGGATAGGAAAAGTCGCCTACAGACTCGAACTACTGGAGGAACTCAGTAACGTCCACCCGACTTTCCACGTGTCAAACCTCCGAAAGTGCCTAGCCGATCACGACTTACACGTTTCTCTAGACGATCTACAAGTGAACGAAACATTACACTTCGTGGAAAGGCCTGTCGAAATCATGGACCGCCAAACCAAGCAACTCGGACGCTCTCGCATTCCTATCGTGAAAGTCCGATGGGAAGCCAAAAGAGGCGCAGAGTTCACTTGGGAACTCGAAAGCGACATGAAGGCTAAGTACCCACAATTGTTCAACGAGAAAGTCTAGCAAGAGAAAGTTCTCAAATGTGATTCACGGCGTTGTGCAGCTTTCAGCTTAATTTCGGGACGAAATTTCCTAAATAAGGGGAGGCTGTAACACCCCGTGTTTTCACAAGTCAAAGTCAAAGTCAAGGTCAAGGTCAACGACCGATTTCACGCAACTTGACTTGTAGAAATTTCTTTATTTTATTCGTATTATGTGGAGTAAGTGTTGTTAATCGCAATAATCGACGTATGTTAATCGCTATTCGATCGATCTACGACTGTGAACTGTAGGAAGTAACAATGCGATAAAGTTAACTAATCAATAGTCAAGCTATGCTAATCGAATCGACATCAAATCGCAACTCGAGCTACGTATTTTTACTTATTATTTTTACTTGTGTGTGTGCCTTACGTGTTACCTGTGTATGTTTACTTATGTTGTGTTGTGTAATCAAGCGAACTCAATCGAAACTCGAATACAATCGAACTCGAACTCGAATCACGATCGAACTATGATAGATAGTGGAAAATAGATTATGCGAGATACGAAGTAGTTGGGACTAAAAGTAATTTGACTAGGAAACCCTATCGAATCGAACCGCTCACAATCGAAATCGAAACACCAAAAAATCGTCGCATCGAAAACTTGAACCAAGCGCCATCCGGCCGGATAGCCATCCGACCGGATAGCCATCCGACCGGATAGCCATCCAACCGGATAACCCTTATGGTGACAGGTCATATGTCATCCGACCGGATCGTCATCCGAGCGGAGTGTCATCCGATCGGATCACTCTTTCCTCTTTTGGAATCCTATAAATACCCCTGTCATTGTCATTCTTTCCACTTTTGGAAACCTTCTGTCCGAACAGCTCGTGTTCCTCACCTTTTCTTCGATTTCTCTCAATCCAGGTAAGATCTCGCCCTAAATCTTGTACTTTCTTAATCTACACGCACTTCTACACCTTTTTATCTTTTAAATCCTAACTTTTAACCATGAAATCACTAGATTTCGGGTGTTCTAGGGTGACGTCATCATGTGTTCTTCAAGGAACTTCATGCTTTGACCTCAATCCACCAAGAACAATCAAGATCTAGCCGATTTCCACCCGAATACATAAATATCTTGGAAAAATCTCAACACAAGAGTGGTGAAAAGGGATTGAAAGATGGTTTCTAACTTTCTTTCAACTCTTTTACACTCAAAACACTCAAAACCGGTAGTATCAGGATCAGACCTAGTCTCCTACTACTCTATAGTGTTGTACTAGTTCAGATCTGAATTCCACCCACGAGACTACCGACTTCGGGTTAAACAAGAACAACCGTCTCGAGCCGGTAACTGACCGAAATAGGGTGATTCCTGGTCGGTTTGCTCACTTGGGTCAAGGCAGGGCTCTGGTTGGTTAACAAGTTGTCAAGACATCTCGAAACAACGACAAACCATCAAAACGACCAAGTGTAGGATGAAAGGAACAATCGGAACGGATTGCCGTCCGATCGGATTGTCATCCGATCGGATAGGTCATCCGAACGGATTGCCACCCGAACGGATGACACTTGGGTCCCACCTTTAAACAACCTTAACTAGAGTAATAGTATTGAACGAATTGCAATCCGAACGGAATACCATCCGCATGGATTACTCTTCGGATCATGAGATACTAAGACTTTAAAGCCTTAAACAATTTTCAACAAGTTCATTGAAAAGGTTGCCATCCGATCGGATGATCATCCGATCGAGTGACACTTCAACTGTGAACTTGTCTTCAACAAGTAATCTCACCACTAAGTCGCCGTCCGACCGGATGACCGTCCGACCGGATGACCGTCCGAACGGATTGTCATCCGTACGACCCAGCAGCCGATCGAACGACTTGATGGATAGAGATACTTCAATGTTTTCTAAATACTACAATGAAAACTTCAAAAGTCAAGCCATCATACACAAACACATCCTTATTATAGGAAGAAACAATCCACTCGAATCGTCATCCGACCGGATGACCACCCGAACGGATTACCATCCGCACGGATTACCATCCGATCGAACTACCATCCGACCCATCTTCACTTTGTATCATTTTATGTGTTCCTTTTCGTTATGCTATCGAATCTATTCAGGCTAATCTTACTTGCTAAGCGCTCCCTTCAATCCACTAATCGCTGTGAATATACTCGATCCCTTTTTTTGCTTTAAGCACTTTTGGGTGTTACATACGTTACGAATATTCAAAGTACAACAATCACACTACTCAAATACTATTTGAACGCTAACCGTTAATGCATGTTATACGTGGCTCATGAATGCTTGTTTGTTATGTTTACATATGGAATGCTGTCTACTTGCCTTAGCAACGATAGTACTATAGTTTGGACTCAACACCCGTTCACACGGGGGTTGTTAAGGATCATTACTTGCAAGGATTACGGTGGTAATCATGTATTGCGAACTGCCTCAGGCAGTCAACCCGCAGTCATTGGTATCGATGGATCTATGTCGATAACTAACGTGCTTCATTTCACTATGTGTACGTGCTGGTTACGCGTACACGAATTCGAACTCTATATGCTATTATCAAACTTGTATGCTCACCTTTACATTTTATGTATTGACTTTATTTTAACGTATGTGACAGGTGCTTAGGATGCATATGTGGTAGGAATTTGAAGCTAGAATAAAGCTTTAGAGCCCAACAAATAGTTGTCTGTAGATAACGAATCTAGGGTTTCTAGAAGCAGATAAACAATTGCTGTTTATTTAAATCTGAGTTGTCGGAACAGAATATTTGCCTAGATTTTGTCTGTAATAATTGACATACTGTTTGAGATACGGTATGGGACGTATTATTTTAATTGAATAGTGTTGTTAATTGTTATGAAAACTTCTAGACGATTTGTTTCGCTCAGTGCCATGCCCCGATGATTCCGCCATCGGTTGGGGTATGACAATTAATCTTTTGTAAACGAAATAACATTTGCATTCAAGCATGTTCCTTCTCCAAAAAAAAACAATATTTTAACTTAATAGTCGTTTCAATCTCCTTCAACCTCCACAAAACACTATTTTAACCCAACAGTGGTTTTAAACCACCGTTTTAACCCAACAGCGGTTACAACCATTGTTTTATCCACAACACTCTGCTTTAACCCAATAGTGGTTTCAAACATCTGTTTTCATCCATTTATTGACCAAAGTCAACAGATGTATCAACCACTGTTTTATTTTCAAACATCTGTTCATAACAACAGAGCCTTCATCATTTAAACAGACCTTTGCCAATATTACAAGCTTTTAAACTTTTAAACCTAAATATTCATTTAAAAAAAAGGGAATATGTCATAGAATAGTAACCAAGTTTCAAAAATGTTCTAATTAGGTCACTCGTATCGTTTTTGTCTCAGTTAGATAACTTAAAATTCAAATCGAGTCATGTCCTTTTTTCTATATGTCAAGAAAAAAATGAAGAATAAGATGTTGGGGTTGGATTATTTTAATATAAATATATTTATTAAAAATTAAAACACTTTAATTAGATTAAAAATTAAAAAAACAAGTTACAATTCACGTCATCACTCAAAGTTAGCATAAAATAAAAGGGAAAAAAGAAACAAAAATCCACATCACCATGATTACTTATGAAATGGATGAAAAAACCCTTAATTTTCATGAAAAATGAATGTTGAGTGACTTGATTGGAACACTTTTGAAACTTGAGTGACCAAATTGGTACACTTTTAAAACTTTGTTACTATTCTACAAAGTTACCCCTTTAATTAATTTAAATCACAAACATGGTTAATAATTTTAACACAACTAATTATATAAATTATGAAAGTGTCAAACAGAGGTAACTATATAATAAACAAAGTTGAAAACAACAACCAACATTCAGTAAAATACAACATAATAATTTCTAATCAATGGGCGAAACAGTAGTCTCGATAAATAAAGCTCCTTTCGGACCATTGTAGTTGTCAACATGTTGGAGGTATTTCAAAACTTCATTGCTCGGATCACCTTCAACCATATCCCCCCAAATGCTTGTTATCAGCCACTTGTTGTTTTCAATTATATTAGTCCTTCGGCGCCTATCTACATAATCAACTACACAAAGATTATTGAAAGCAAACACCTTGATCCAGCCTTCTTCTTCATATCTGAGCAAATCAGCAGTTAGCTCAGCAGACTTTCCAATAACAATCAAATGCAGCCTCTTTGCGATGGTCAAAAAATGCCCTTGGCAAGGATTGACTACGATACTCTCGGGAAAACGAAGCATTCGGAAAGTCTCAGAAAGAACATCGAAAGCAATGATGTTCCTCTCACCTAGTGGATACAAATAATTTGAAACCATGAAATATATGGTTTTATCAGCATAAATTCCTGGAGACCATGAATAACTACTTGAACCATAATTATTTACGCTACCGAAATTTATTGTTCTCCATGACTCAAGACGTCATGAGTAAACACGAGCAGTAGCCACATTACGGTAACATCTGATGTTCAGCACTTTCAGATCATTGGATTGATCAAAATAAATTCCACCTGTATCAGAGTTTCGATCATGAATATAATTTAAGTAGTCATCAGACAAAACCTTATAGAGCCTGGTAGTTGGATACCAAAGGATTAGCTCACAGCAAATCCCTTCATTGCAAACTAACAACAATCCATTAAATGACGATAGAATACGTAAGAAGGTTGAACCAGATTGAACGAGTTCCATCGGTAAAGGTTGAGAAAGAAGAATCTGAAAAACCTGTATCTGTGAATCCTGAACCAGAGTTAAAGAAAGAGGTTGCAGAAGATGCACCTATCTTTGATCATTCATCAGAAGAAGAGAGTAAGGATGAAAGTGTTCATGAGGAAAAGAAACAGGTTGAAAATATTTCAGCTTTAAAGGTTGAGACAAAAGCTGATGATAAACATATTCTTGTTTTGCTGAAAAATTGTGAGATGTTGACATTTGTTAATGACAAACTCTTGAAGGATGTTGAGAGTTTGTCATTAGAAAACAAAAATCTTAAAAAATCAGAAAATGTTTTGAAAAATCAGATTCACAATTTGGAAAATGAAAAGGTAAAGATTGAAATAGATTTTCAAAGTCAAATAAAAATTTTAGAAGATGAGAGAGATTTGTTTGGTAAAAACAATCTTGAAAAACAAATTGCAATTAATTCTCATCTTGAAAAGATTATTCGACTTGAAAAGGAAGCAGAGTGTGCTCAAAAGAAAATCAAGGAATGGGAAGAAAAGTTGAAGGTGTTTGTGAATACTTCAGCTATTCCTTGCCCAAAACCTGTTAATTCTGTTCCAATAAGTGACAATGTCACAAACTTTGACAAAGTCAAAGTTGAAGATTGCGATGAGAAATCTGATGATGAAAATGAAAAAAATGAAGAAAAAGAATTTATTTTTGAAGTTAAAAGAAAAGTTTCAAGAAACTGTTCCACAATCAACTAAAAAGGGAGAATGCTCTAAGCAAAAACCTTTGAAGAAGAAAGTGGAACAAAAACAAAAAGAGAAAATTTTGAAAAATGTTCAAAAAGATAATAAAAGCTCATCAGATCGATCATCCAATCGCAATGAAAAATTACAAAAATCGAAAAATGAAAATTCAAAAATTGTTGGTAATAAGTGGTGCAGGTTTGACCACAGTGCTTCAAAGTCAAATCCAGCTTTCAGGAAGGATGATGATCACCACAAAGCCAGACAATGTTATGATCTGAGTGTTTGGTGTGATAGTGGTGATTGGTACGATAACAGAGTGTGTTACACTTGTGGTGTTAGAGGACACATTGCTGTTAACTGCCAGAATTGGAGTTATGAGACGAGAAGATGCTATAATTGCCAAATCAGAGGTCACATTGCCAGAGATTGCTCAATGAGATCAATGAAAAGATCGAGGGCTGAATCTCAGAAAATGGCAAAGAAGAAACAAGTCAAAGTCGAAGCAAAGCCCAAAGAACAGAAGGTTCAAGAACCTAAAGTTCAAGAAACGAAAGTGAAACTTTCTCAGGGGCAGAAAGACAGACTGAGGAAGAAGAGAAAGAAGGCTAGAGAGTATCTAGAAAAGATTTTGTCCTCGGGTTCATCTGTTGGTAAAAATAAGAGTTCTGATGAATCGAATTCCTCGATGGCAAAGTCAAGCAAAACGAATTCATCAGATACAAATCTGAGGACGAAAGAAGAAAAGAAGAAGAAGAAAATGGTCGGCGATGAATCTGGCGTATTAAAGTCAGACAAGCCACCATCAGGCAATGAATCTGACAGGTCAAAGTCAGACAAGCCATGTTCAGGCAATGATTCTGGTATGGTAAAGCCAGAGGAGCCATTGGTTGAGGTAAAAATGGAGAATTCAGGTTTAATAATGGATGATGCAAATTTTCCACCATTATTGAACAAGAATTCGAAATCACCCAAGGACCGTCAGGCTTGGGTGAATCTGTTCAAATGAAAAACCTGACTTGCCGGAGTTCCCAGGTTGGTAAGCGTGGAACATGAATCGGCACATTTCTTGAGAAATTCACGAAAGTGATATTTCGTCTTACAAGTGGTAAATCAAGGACATTAAATTGTACTTGATTTTCTACAAGTGATGTTTGTGGTTTGATCTTAAAAATGTTAGTTTTTACAAGTGATTGAAGAAAACAAGGTGATGAAAGATCCCCGAATTTGTGAAAAGACACACAAAACTTATTTTCCGGAAAAACCATTTTGATTAAAACAAACTTAAGTGTTTTGAGATCACTATGGGAAAATGTTTTGTTGTGAGGGGGAGTTCTGATTGTTTATTCCAGGTGGATGGAGAATTGAAGTGATTCTCATCATGTTGTCAAGTTTGTACAGTTTGTTTCAAATTTTCCCAGAAAATCAAAATTGAGACATATTTTGATTTTAGGGGGAGTAAAAATTTAAAAAAAAATTAGAAAATTTGAAAATGGCAAAAACATTGAAAAATTTAAAAATGAGTTTTGCTGAAACAAGAGGAAATGATAGAAAATCAGTGGACTATCACAGCATGCTAAAGAAATGTACAGTCTAAATGTGATAAACGGTCTCACTAAAGATGTGACGGTAGGCTCAGCTAGACTAGTAGATTTGCGATAACGATACAAACCTAAATGAAAAAGCCTAGTTCTAGTGGGAAACATGGTCGAAAGCATAGTACTTAGTTTTGTCCTTCTTGACTGTGTGCCTACTCAGTAATCGCTGATTGTCGAAAGACATAAAACTGGTTAAGTTTGTGAATTTTCACAACTTTGCTAAAAAGTCGCTGTGATTGTGCATTTTATTTTGCAAAGATTTAAACTTGTTTTATTTCTTTATTTTGTTTAAGCATCGGACATCCTCTGCGTATACGTGAGTATCGACCTGGATGTTGTTGCCTAAACGTTCTGCTTTATTTTCTTTGGTGTTTCGTTTAAGCTTTGGATCACCTCTGCGTATACGGGAGTATCGACCTGGTGGTTAAAGCCTAAACAACTTCAACTTGTTTTATTTTTCTTATTTTGTTTAAACATTGGACTTTCTCTGCGTATACGGAAGTATCGACCTGATTGTTAATGTTTAAACATTCTGCTTTGTTTTCGCACAAATCACAGTTGATAAAGTTTAAAGGCATTATTTGAGTCAGTGTATTGCATGATGAGGGGATATGCTGAGATCGTGGGGTCCATAAGAACTTAGTGCTATTTTAATATACCTTAAAGTATCGGTAAGCAGATTGAAAGTTTTTAGATTGAGTTTAAGTGGACAACAATATCGTCAATCAACGTGAATCGTTTAGAGCTTAAAATGTTTAAAGCTTAACGGTGCTAGTGATTGGTCACAAAAACTGATATGATCCTCTTACGCAAACTCACAAAAATATTGTTTGTAAATATTTCTTTAATGCATTTCTTTGTTATATTAAAAAATACAAAAAGATTTTAGTGTGTTTTAGCATAAATTTTGAAAAATACAAAAAGATTTTCGACAACTGATGTTGAAGAGCTGATTTTCAAAATTTCAAGTGCTGAACATGATGAACTGGTTTGGGAATGTGTGTGCTGAATTGAAGAAATTTATTTTGAGAAAGAGTATTTTGATTAGTTAATCAAGGTCATTAATTTGAACTTGATGTAACTATTTCTAGTAAGTTTTTCTTATTGATTTAAGTAAAAACTTATGTGGTGGTGAGAAAATTTGTGCAGGAAATGAGCTTAAACAGAGATAAAGCCAGGGATTGATCTCAAGGTGATAGCTAATTCCAGACGGCGATCCCATCATGATGAGAGGGGGAGTCTGACGAGGTTAGAGCCAAAGAGAAGATCCTGGTATATGCTAAGAAAGAAAAGAGACTGATAAAGACTGAAGATACAAAGACTCGACACTTAAGACTCGTCAACATCTGAGGGGGAGTCTGTTGGTGCATTCATCTGTCGTCTTCGTCTTATGTCGAGTCTCGGGTTCATTGCAGATCTGAACAAGCATGACATCACAAGTGACATCACATAGGTGACATCACAAGTGACATCACATGTGACATCATGGAATATGAATTTATATAGTTGACCGTTTGAACATTTGTAATAGTTGAACATGTAACCGTTTGAGCATGTACGTTTGAAATAGGTTGTTGACCGTTTGAAAATGTTGTGTTATTTTCAAACGGAAGGGTCTTCCCTATAAATAGCCTTCAAACGAGTTCATTTGTAAGATTCTAGATTCCGACGCCGAGGTGCTGTCGAAGTGTCTCCAGTCTTGTAAACGTTCAGAAATCAATATACGAGACATTTATTAGTGAATACAAGCTAAACGAAGACCGAATCAATGAATTCCGCCTCTGATTCGGTCTGAGCACTCTTCTGATCGACTCATTAGGTCGTTTCACGATCCTACAGTAGGGTGGACATTGTTAGGAAAACTTAAGGTTTTGCTTGTAACGACATCCAAACTACCAGCTACTATGTTGTCAATGACAATTGACGTGTCTTTAAAGGAGAGTAGTTTCTTTTGTAGTGAATCTCCACTTTGGAGAGCATGCATCATCTCAAATGCATGACTTGACAGTTCCCTATAAAAAATTTTGCAAAGACATTACAAACGACCAATATCTTCTGCAGGGAGCCTTGTGAAAATTTCGTCAACAATCACTTGAAACCCAATGTTTTCCATTTTGCAGTGAACAAATGCGTGTTTGAAAGCCAAAGAAATTGTAGTGATATTGATAAACAAAAAACTTTGAAGATGATTGAGTGGATGGATGAAAGCGGTAATGATGAAAGCAGTTTCTCAATGTATTTTATATACCCAATGAAGGCGGTTATGACTAAATACATCGTCAGACTAACTTACTGTTAAAGAATATGATGCGACGATGGTTAGGCTTTTAATACAAAACATTTCAAAAGTGCGTTTCCATGGGAAAAGTATAAAATTAAATATCAAGAAATCCAAAGGACAAATTTTAAACCTTTAAAAAAACACGTTATCATAATTACAATTAACCTCTTCATTTACCATAAGACTCATTTACCATAAGACGCATTTACCATAAGACAGAAGTGAGTGAGTGACATGCATTAATTGCAAATTACATATCCCCGGGCATTTTGAATTTGAATTTACCGGCAATTTCAAAACATCTGCTGCGCTATAAGGTTTTGCCAAAGGAAAGACTTTCAACACTTGATGGCTTTAAAGGATAGATATGGGTAGAGGTTTTGAGATGAGGCAGACTTTTAGATAGATTTTAAAATGATTTTATATATATTAGGCTTTTATGATGCAGTAATGACATAAGAAAAGCATTGTTGGACAGCCTCTCTGGTTGCCACATCAGCTTTTCTTATGCCACATCGGGATTATTTACCATTATCCGCATTTCAAAACTTTAACAATTGTCTTTTAAAACCTCTGTTAAGCAGGATCTAATGTCTATCATCTATTATTCTTTAAGATTTGTTGACCCATAGCAGACCTCTGTTAGGCAACAACAGATGTTGGAAACAGTAGCAAGTCAAACAGCCGTTAGATTAGCAGAAGATCACTACAAAACAGATGTTCTCTTTGGGCAGACTTTACCTTTGACAGAGATTTAAAGTAACAGATGTTGAGTATTTACAATTGAGAGGAGAAAATTCTTCAAAAAGCTCTGTTAGGCAACAACAGATGTTGGCAACAGTAGCAAGTCAAACAGCCGTTAGATCAGCAGATGATGATTTCGAGCAGATGTTCTCTTTTGGCAAACTTTAACTTTGACAGATCTATACAGTAACAGAAATTGATTCTTTGTAATTCTTCAAAAAATTGTTCAAGCACACCTCAACATCAACATAATCTAAATCAAACTCAGAGACAATTTCACATCTACATCAATATCGATTTGCAATACTCAGATGATATTAAAAATTACATACTCCCTACGTCCCATTAAAAGTGTCATATTTTGAATTTTCAAAGTCTTTATTTATAAAATTTGACCTTAAATAATTTTGTTTGTGTTAGATAATACTTGATGAAAGTTATATGATTTGAGTGTGTTTTACAAGTGTTTTTATCGGGTTAATTTTCATCAAGTTTTATATAACACAAAAAATATATAATTAAAGTCAAAGTTTATAAATAATGACTTTGAAAATTCAAAATAGGACACTTTTAATGGGACGGAGGGAGTAATAATACTTATGCACCTTAAAAATAGTAAAAATAAAATGCTCCACAAACATTAATAGGATTAAAATTTAATTATGAGATTAAAAGATCAACAATTACATCGAGTACTGAACAACGAAACTTTAAAATCTAACAACACCAAGAAATTTAAGAATCTAACAGCCAAAATTAAGTGCTTTTAGCTTCAACTCCATCAAGTACTAAACCTCTCAATGTATATCTTTGACAATCACCATGAACTCCACGGAAGTTGAAGGCATCACCATCAGGTTTCTGGAAACCTGGTCTCTCGTGAACAAACCAAGATGCAGTCCATCAAAACACCTCTTCAGCTCTTGAAGAGTAGCCCTATCCTCATATACTTAATCCTCAACTTGCTTGATAAAGAGCTGCTTTAAATCATTGGAGCCTGCAGAAGAGTATGCATCTTATATGTATACATTCCATACATCAAAATTCCAAACTTTAGGCATCTTTTAATACAAAAAAGGCAGGAAAGAACAAACTGAATCTACTTATATATCTTATCAAATAAAATCTTATCTTACAGCAGAAGCAGATCCTTTCTTGCGTTTAGTAGGACCCACTGTAGATTTTACATCATCATCATTTTTCCAAGTCATTCATAATCATCATTTAGTCATAACCCAGATTAATTTAACTGTACATTTAATAATCTTTCTTTGTGTTTAATTTAATACCATCAATAACCCGCAGATGATTGTATTAATTTCAAACAACTATGATTAGACTGAAATATAAAGCGAGAATTAGAGTAGATCAGTTCAAAACTCAAAATTTCAAAATTACAGAAAAACATACTTTCAACGATGTTGGAACAATGATGCTGGAAACAACTGTAGAACAATCATCTTCATCATCTGCTCAAATCATTCACAATCATAATTTAGTCATAACTCAGATAAAAAACAATTATGAAAAATCAAAACAAACATAATTATGTATATGACATTACCATCATCAAGGCAAACCACATATCCCCAAAATTTGTTCTGAAAGTGGGTCAGAGAGAGCTTCCGTTTTCTCTTATCATTTATGAACAAATGACGAGTACTAAGAAGAATGGATTTGAGGGAGAGATACATTGGAAGTGTGGTTTGAAAATACAAAATCAGAGAACACGAGAGTGTAAATATGAAGAGTGAAATGAGAAAAAAAAAACCTTTATATAAGAAGATGATTGACAGAAATGAGCGAGTAACATGCATTAATTGCAAATTACATATCCCCAGGCATTTTGAATCTGAAATTACCGGCAATTTCAAACATTTCAAAACATCTGCTGCGCTATAAGGTTTTGCCAAAGGAAAGACTTTCAACCTCTCTGCTGGCTTTAAAGGATAGATATGGGCAGAGGTTTTGGGATGAGACAGACTTTTAGATAGATTTTAAAATGATTTTATATATATTAGGCTTTATAATGCAGTAATGACATAAGAAAAGCATTGTTGGACAGCCTCTCTGGCTGCCACATCAGCTTTTCTTATGTCATTGGGATTTCTTCTTTTATAGAAAGTATAGATAGATAAAATATTATTAAAAAGAACTGAAACAACTATTTAATAATTCAAAAACACTATTCATGAGCTATTTGTTTTAACATATATAATATAACAATTTAGAAGACTTTGTTATATATTTTATGCTACAGGTTGTTTTCACTTGTCCATCAGCTTTTTTTATCTATAATTCTACAATACAATACACATTAATTAAATAAATTAAGCAAAATAATCTTTAACATAATACAAATTATTTTTTCAAAAGAAATATTCCTAAAAATATTCGTTTGAATTCCCAATTTCATAATATTCCTTCAAATATTGGTGGTGACGCACATATATACCAAACGGTGTGAAGGGCTTGAACTTGGGGGGTCATTCGACACGTGAACGACATGTTGGCGCGCGTCAGAAAGGGGGGTGTTGCAAAAGCGGAGGGTGTGGGAAGGAGCGTTGAAGAGTGGCGTTATTTGACACTGGCACCTAGTTTTTGTTATTATTTTATATTAATTTAAAAAAACTATTAAATTTAAATAAAAAATATTAATATAAATTGCATAAACAATATAAATTTAAAAATTACATTACATTAAAAAAATTACATAAAATTAAAATAATATTACATAAACTTTAGAGTTAATTACACAGATGGACCCTATGGTTTATAGCTAGTTACGTCTTTGGATACTAACTTTTTTTAACAGGTACAGGTTTTATGGTTTCAATTTTGTAACACCTTTGGATACTAACACCAAAAGTAGTTAATTTTTTCAATATAATGACTAAAATACCCTTTCATTTTTTTATCAATGTAACACCTTTGGGTACTAGCACCTAATTTTATTTAAGTTTAAATCAATTTTACAAAGAAATTTGAATTAAAATTATTTTTATATATAACAATTTTAAAATTGTTCTCACCTGCTACACAGAGTTTTCGAGTTGAACCACCACCTTCACTATCCACCATCTTCCCCGTCGTCACCAACACTCTCAGTCACCTTGATCATCTCCGCCGCTATAACGACCACCATTTCAACCTCGAAATCGCATCATCTCCCATTCATCGACATCACATCGTCCACCATTTCCGTTAATCCTTCGTTTCCATCATCATCTTTTGCATTTAATCTACCATCCTCCACTGTCACACAGAGCTCCACGATAACCATCGTCACGTTCATAACACTTCACCATCATTGTCCATCATCTATTGATCATCATACATCACACACCTGCACCATCGTTGACCTCTGTATGTTTAGTTTTCGGGTTCAAGTTTCCGAATTCTGAGTTTACAAGCTAAGTCTGTTTTCGGGATAAGCTCTACTCCGACCATCGTGCACCTTTCGTTTCACCAACGTACTCTCATCACCATTCACCATGAATCATCACCATCATCCCTGTTCACCTTCACAGCTACGAAGACCTCCGTCAATCACCATTTCGCTAAACTAACACTACCGCTACACCTCCGTTCACCGGTTAGAAACCTGCACATCATCGTCATCCTCACCTCTAACGACCACTTTCTATCTCTGATACCCACAATTTCTGCTCATAACCACCAGCTCCTCTCCATCCATTAACAACCATCATCCCCATCGAACCACTTCCAACCTACGCCGGCCACCACGTACATCGGCCACCACTTCCAACCTACGTCGTCGAACCACTTCCAACCTACGCCGGCCACCACGTAATCAATGCTTGTAGGGTTTATTTAATAATCACTGTTTTAAAACATATAGCTAGTCAAACATTATAAAATTGTTATAGACAAAAATAATTTTAATTCAAAATTCTTTGTAAAATTGATTTAAAAAAAATTAGGTGTTAGGGTATTTTAGTCATTATAATGATAAAATTAACTAATTTTGGTGTTAGTGTCAAACTCCAACCGATGGCGGAAACATCAAGATGAGACGAATAAATCGCTCAAAGCATCACAACACTAATGTGACAATATAATTTAAATCAAATTTCATAAATGACTAAAACAAATACATTGTTCTAAATAAAGACAAATTGCTACAAACATTGTTTATTATTAAAATGACTATCTAAGTCCATCCTAACTTGATTTCTTCATCATCTTGACTATCAACCTGCAACATGTATTAAAATATGATCAATAATAATGTTGGAGATTATACAAGTTTAATACATAGCATAAATAGTATAAGATGTTTAAAAGTGCTCATATCCAACATGAATAACATAATACAAGTTAAAAGTGCTCAAACCAAAGTTTACAACGCAAATTTTCCTTTCCCCAAGACTAATGGAAGGTTAACATGTTTTACTTAACAATACCCCAAGACTAATGGGCGGTGCGTTAATCCTATAGCGCTATAATTGTTAAGGTAGGCTTGATCGAAGTTGTCACACCCTCAAAAACCACAAGCGGAGTATTACGGCGAGGCGTGTGACTGACCAGGATCATACCACTAATCATACTGAAGGATAAGTAAAATAAGTAAAACCATCACAATCCAAACATTTAGTGTTTATGAAAACGAAATCCCAAAACCAAGTTTAAATGTTAGCGGAAGCATAAAGTTTAAAACCCATTAAGCAAATTAAAAATCATAAGGTTTAATAGAAGGAATCCAACAGTTGATTCCTAGTCACAACGTCTACTCCTCGTGCAAGCTCCAGCCATGTACCTAACGACCTGCAAAGCATGCAGTAGTGTGTCAACAAAAAGTTGGCGAGCTCACAGTTGGTTGTCCGTTTTAATGTTGTTCCAATAAGTTGTTAAGTTCCTTATTCTTTATAAAAACATGCCATGGGGAGCTACCCCACCCATTTTAAACCACTAGACCCATTACCATATCGACTACTGACTTAAGTTATGTTGAGTGTCCCGAATCAATGTCTATCCTCATTGACTATGTTAGTCCCGAAAAACCCATGACATCACTCCACGGTTCAATCGAACGCGGAATGTAAGATCAAACCGACAAGAACAAAAAGAAATATTTCATTGAATAACTTAGTGCCGCTGCTTAGATCGCACACAGTCTCAAGGACTGTCTGGTATGATTTTTGAGAACCTTGCACACAATCCCTAGGATTGTCAGGTACAAGGTTCTCTATTAGGGCTACATGATTACAAGAATAGCAAAGCTCTCCCAGTAATAATCTAATCAAGGCTATATATAGGAGCCTCTACCCCATTGGCCCACATGGCCTAGCCCAAGCCCAAGTTCTAATCTAAACCAAATAAACACAAGTAAAAGTAATAAAGATAAGCGTAAAACTTTTGGACCTAACAATCTCCCCCTAGTTTTATGCTCTCTTTATTACGGTTTAGACGATCTCTAACCTTGGGTCTTCTCTTTTAGTGGCCCAGCAGTGAACAAGCCCATCCTCCATAAATCTTCCAATCCAAGCAGACACAGCCCAAAACTCAAATGTTGAGCTTATCAAACGGCGCATATTATTAACCCAATATTAATTGCTGAGCCTTGCCCCTAGGGATGTGAATAAATATAGAGGCTGCCATCTTGACATATATATTACGGCTGAAACTCAATCCAAGTGGCTGTTGGGCTTCAATATTATAACATGGGCTCCTCTCTATTGGGCTCAGAATAAACTTATCAGCCTTAAAGACTTCTCGAATGCACTATTGGTCCCACAGACTTTTGCACAAAAAATTAAAACATGTCCTAACTTTCTTACCGTAGATCACTTACCCCATCTCACGGTTGACAATTGTTAGGGTTTTTTATTTCCTTGATTTGACAACATGTGCAGCCGTCAAGAAGATTCCTCAACATTCTTTGCTGATGATGAAGTGACATCATCCCACATCATCGGACAACAAAGAAACATTCATCCTCATCCGAGATAATCAATCAATATCATCCGATATCATCTACAACACAAAACTTCATACCTGCACATCATCGTTCATTTAATTCATTTTGATATCGGAAAATATCAACGTTAATCATCAACAGCCGCATCTTCACATCATGATCTGAGATAATCATCATTCGAGACATAACAGTTTACGGCACTCGTCATCAACATATCTCCATCACCCTTTCCTCATCTTCGATCTTCGTCTCGTTCTTCTCCGATCATCAACCACACTCCGACATCCACGTTCTACTGTCCTCCATCTTTACCTCCGACAACATCTTCTCCATCGTTCCCATATACCATACACCATCTTCTTCAAATCATTCCGGCGACCAACGAACCTGCAACCATCATCGTTGTTCTTCTCCGGCGTCCTCTTCTCATCTCCGACACCCTCCATCACCGTTATCTTTCTGCTTCGACGACCACTGTTATCACCGACGACTGTACCATCACCCTTCTCTTCTCCGACATCGCACTCGTTTCATCTCCGTCTCCATTTTTGTCACACCCCCAAAAATCCACACGCGGAGTATCACCGCTTGGAGGCGTGACTGACCAGGATCAAGCCACCAATCATATTGAACAAGCATGTAAGTAGTATATATAATCAAACACAATACAATTGGTGTCTAAACAAAACATAGTTTAAGTTGCAAGCAGAAGCAAAATGTTAAAACCAAATCATAAGTTTAAACGTTTCAAATGTTTAGCATGGCACACAGCTGTCCATGTCCCACAACGACTCTTCCCACTCCGTTGCAAGCTCCATAGATACCTAACGACCTGCAAGGCATGTAACAATGAGTCAACAACAAAGTTGAGCGAGTTCACAGTTGATTGTTCAGTTATTGAGTTCGTTTCAGAAATCATAAGTTCATTTCATAACCATGTATTACTCAGTATCATTAATTTCCCAAAACCTTTTCATGATATTTAGTGGGGGCTTCCCATGTTGTATGTTACTAGACTAGTCGTATCCATAAGTGTCCTTCCCAATCCGAGGACAGTGTTAAGTATGAGTGTACGTAGGTTTTACGTACGTGCCCTTCCCAAACCGAGGACAGTAGTAAGTATGAGTGTACGTAGGTTTTACGTATGTGCCCTTCTCAATCCGAGGACAGTAGCAAGTATGAGTGTACGTAGGTTTTACGTACGTGCCCTTCTCAATCTGAGGATAGTAGCAAGTATGAGTGTACGTAGGTTTTACGTACGTGCCCTTCTCAATCTGAGGACAGTAGCAAGTATGAGTGTACCTAGGTTTTACGTACGTGCCCTTCTCAATCTGAGGACAGTGGTAGGTAGTCTAGTAATGTTGATAATATAAATAGTTATTCAATCCCATTCCCAACCCACCAGGAATCCCATGCCTTAGAAGTGTGAACTCACCTTGGTTTGCTCAGTATGCTAAACTATGTGCTCACAAGTAATCAATCAAGTCCTATAGTATGCACGTTTAGATACAATCAGTTTAAGTTCGTAACTATCCACATGCAATCTATGTCCCAAAGTGTGCTTAAGCAATCATTATCAAGTAACACATAACAGTTATCTCATGTTGATATAATTTGTGTTTCACATAGTTGAGTTTTCAGTCTATTCTTAACATGGGTTATTAGTTAACATACTAATAGAGTTAACATTCTAACAGAGTTAATCATACCAACAGAGTTATCACACTAACAGAGTTATCACACTAACAGAGTTATCACACTAACAGATTTAACATACTAATAGAGTTATCACACTAACAGAGTTATCACACTAACAGAGTTATCACACTAACAAAGTTAACATACTTAACTACTGTTACTTATAAGTTTCACGTGGAACCTTAAGTACTTACAAGTTTCACGAGGAACCTTAACCTTCCTCATGAGGAACCTTAACCTTCCTCACGAGGAACCTTAACCTTCCTCACGAGGAACCTTAACCTTCCTCAACGGAAGGTTCCCCAGGTAAGCATGATCATCGTCATCAGTTACAGAACACAGGAACCCTAGTCACTACTAACAGATGATCAACAACATCATACAACCATTCAATCAGACCAGAACATGCAGTCATACAAACTACTAATCATCGTGCGATCAAGATTATCATTCAATCATCAGCAATGAATCGAAAACAACCGTCCATCCAAAACAGTTAACGAATCACTCTAATAAGTTTAACAACATTAAAAGATCCTATTCTAATTAACAACACAATAATTTCAATCATCAACTTGAAACCCAATTCATTTATTATCTCAGGAAAGATATTAAATCATCATGCCTTTCAACGAATACGCCACTAATAATACGCATACATATCAAATCACACCCCAGGCCATAATACTATGAGTCAGTCTATGATCGCGTACATACCGGAAGAATCGAGACGGAACAAAGAACTTCGAGTGGGTTGGTAACAGCCGCCGGGTGCAAGGGAGAGAAGAGAAGTCTAGGGTTTTCAATCGGCAGGTAAAGAGAAAAACGTAACAGTTCTACGCAATATATACACGTAACAGCTTATTGGGCTCTTAATGGGCTTCGGCGAAGACTAGACCGGCGAAGGTTGTGTGAGACACGACGAAGGTTAAGCTTCGTCGGCGAAGGTTAAGCTTCGTCAATATTGTTTCGGCGAAGGTTAAGCTTCGCCGATGTGTGGGTGGCGAAGCTTTCAAGCTTCGTCCTGTACTCATACATATATATAAACAATACTACACCACATACAACCTACACTGTTTAAAGATTAATGCAACTTATAAAATAATTACATTAACATTTGTTTGTCAAGCATGAACAAGTTATACTACAAATAATTACAATTCACAAAACCAGTAATGTGTTAAGTAAAGACCTTGGAAACTCGGGTTGTCACATTATCCCCAACTTGAAAGAAATTTCGTCCCGAAATTTAGCACGTGGTTACTGAGGAAGCTAGTTGTGTTGCCTTGTTTCCTGGGGTGTCACATCATCCCCCCGTTGGTTTGGAATTTCGTCCCAAAATTCCGCAGTAGCTTCAGCCTCAGTAGTGGTTGCACTGTTTCCGAACAACTGGGGATACTTGAGTTTCATTTGATCTTCTCGTTCCCAGGTAAACTCTGGGCCACGACGGGAGTTCCAACGAACTCGAACAAGAGGTATTCTGGTGTGCTTGAGAACCTTAACATCTCGGTCTGTGATTTCAACTGGTTCCTCGACGAATCGCAACTGATCGTCGACAGTGAGCTCCTTCAAAGGAACTATGAGGGTCTCATCTGACAGACACTTCTTCAGATTTGACACGTGGAATACGTTGTGAACTCCACTGAGTTCTGTGGGTAGGTTCAGTTTGTAGGCCACCCTGCCTATCTTCTCAATGATTTCGAACGGTCCGACATAACGCGGATTGAGTTTGCCTCGTTTGAGTAGCACTCGATCCCCAACCTGGAACTCGAGTGGTTTCCTGCGCTTATCAGCGTAGCTTTTCTGACGGTCACGAGCTGCCGCCATGCGTTTTCGTATCTGTGCAATCCTTTCCGTTGTGTCTACTACCAGTTCTGGACCCGTGATCTGGCTGTCACCCACCTCTGCCCAACAAATAGGTGATCGGCATTTACGTTCGTACAATGCCTCAAACAGAGCGGCTTGAATGCTGGTGTGGTAGCTGTTATTATACGAAAATTCCACTAACGGTAGATGTTTTTCCCAGCCGTTGCCAAAATCAATCACACATGCCCTAAGCATGTCTTCAAGAGTTTGGATGGTGCGTTCAGATTGCCCATCCGTCCGTGGATGATAAGCGGTGCTCATGTCTAAACGAGAGCCAAAAGATTTGTGCATCGCTTACCACAGTTCTGAAGTAAAACGTGCATCACGATCAGAGATAATAGAGGTTGGCACCCCGTGCCTCGAGACAACTTCCTTAAGATAAACGTCTGCTAGAGTGGAGAACTTATCCGTTTCCTTGATAGCCAAGAAGTGCGCAGACTTTGTGAGTCGATCCACGATCACCCAAATAGTATCATTTCCACATTGAGATCTAGGTAGGCCAGTAACGAAATCCATGGAAATTTGCTCCCATTTCCATTGTGGTATTTATGGTTGTTGGATTAGGCCCGATGGTTTCTGGTATTCAGTCTTGACTCTTGCGCAAGTCAAACATTTGCTAACGTAAGTTGCTATGTGAGCTTTCATTCTAGGCCACCAATACGTAGTTCTGAGATCGTGGTACATCTTATCCGAACCGAGATGTACCGAGTAACGAGACTTATGTGCTTCATCTATTACAAGTTCTCTTAAATTGCCATAGAGTGGGACCCAGATGCATCCTGTTACGTAGTAGGCACCATCTTCCTTTTGTTCTAACCGCTGCCTTGAGCCGCGTAGGGCTTCAGCCCTGACGTTTTCTGGTTTCAATGCTTCTACCTGAGCATCTCGTATCTGAGTAGGAAGACTAGATTGGATGGTAAGTTGTAATGCTCGCACGCGCTTAGGCGTAGTATCCTTTCGACTGAGGGCATCGGCCACAACATTGGCTTTGTCAGGATGGTACTTGATCGCGCATTCGTAATCGTTTAAAAGCTCGACCCATCGACGCTGTCGCATGTTCAACTCCTTTTGCTTAAAGATGTGTTCGAGACTCATGTGATCGGTGTAGATGGTGCACTTGGTACCGTACAGGTAATGTCTCCATATCTTAAGTGCGAAAATAACAGCTCCCAGCTCCAAATCATGAGTAGTGTAATTCCTTTCATGAATCTTAAGTTGACGTGAGGCGTAAGCGATGACTTTATCCCGTTGCATCAAAACACAACCAAGACCCTGAATTGACGCGTCACAATAAACCATGAAATCGTCTGTGCCCTCTGGCAATGAAAGGATAGGTGCACTATAAAGTCTATCCTTTAAGTGCTGAAATGCTAATTCCTGTGCATTACCCCAACGATAGATAACGCCTTTCTGAGTTAGTGAGGTGAGGGGTTGTGCAATCTTGGAGAAGTCTTTGATGAACCTTCTATAGTAGCCCGCCAAACCCAAGAATTGGCGGATTTCTGTTGGTGTACGGGGTGCAGGCCAGTTCTTGATCGAGTCTACCTTGGATGGATCAACGTGTATCCCATCCTTGTTTACCACGTGGCCTAGAAAATGGACTTCACGAAGCCAAAAGTCGCATTTTGAAAACTTAACGTATAACTGCTCTGCTCGAAGTAGTTCCAAAATAAGTCGTAGATGGTGCTCGTGTTCCTCCTGACTCTTCGAATAGATCAGGATGTCGTCGATGAAAACAATAACGAACTTGTCCAGGTAAGGCTTGCAAACTCTGTTCATAAGATCCATGAAGACTGCAGGTGCGTTTGTCAATCCAAAAGGCATAACCATGAATTCGTAATGTCCATACCGAGTCCTGAACGCTGTCTTAGAGATGTCCTCGTCTCGGACTCTCAGTTGATGGTATCCTGACCTCAGGTCAATCTTCGAATAGTAGCTCGACCCTTGCAGCTGATCGAACAAGTCATCAATGAGGGGAAGAGGATAGCGATTCTTCACGGTCACCTTGTTGAGTTCACGGTAGTCGATGCACATCCTGAAGGTACCGTCTTTCTTCTTCACAAACAGAACTGGAGCTCCCCAGGGTGAAGAGCTAGGACGTATGAAACCCTTGTTCAAGAGCTCTTGCAATTGCGTGGACAGTTCTTCGAGTTTTGATGGAGCTAAATGATAAGGTGCTCGAGCTATGGGCGCTGCTCCAGGAGCTAGCTCGGTTTGGAATTCGACCTGGCGATGAGGCGGAAGACCAGGTAAATCCTCAGGAAACACTTGAGGAAAATCGCGTACTATTGGAATATCCTCTATTTTCTTCTCTTTCGTTGATGCGTCAGTAACGAGTGCTAAAATAGCAGTGTGGCCCTTTCGTAAACACTTCTGGGCCTTAAGAAAGGAGATGATGCCCATAACAGCACCACTCTTGTCGCCTTGAATCACAAGAGGTTCTTTACCAGAACGGGGAATACGAACAATCTTCTCTTTTCAAAGGATCTCTGCTTGCTATTGGGATAACCAATCCATCCCAATGACGATGTCGAAACTACCCAAAACTATAGGAATGAGATCAATAGAGAAAGTCTGACCAGCTAAGACGAGATTACAACCCTTAACTACGTGTGTGGCTTCTAGGCTTTTACCGTTTGCTAACTCTACGGCATGCTTGGTGTTCAAAAGTGTTGATGTGCGTTTAAGCATTTGACTAACTTTTAGAGACACATAACTGGTATCAGCACCCGAATCAAATAAAACAGTAACATAAAAGTTGTCGAGAAGAAACTTACCCATCATCACGTTAGGATCATTCCTTGCGTCACCCTGACCAATCACGAACGCTCGACCCCTGGCACCATTGCCGTCGTTATTACCCCCATTGTTATTCCCATTATTGTTCCCGTTTCCTTGGTTGTGGTTTTGATTCTGATTCTGATTTAACTGCGGGCACTGTCTCTTGAAGTGACCTTCAGCACCACAATGATAGCATCCCCTGTTGCCCTGTTATTGTTGCTGATTCTGCGGTGCTTGCTGTTACTGCTGACGATTCTGATTTGCAGGCCGTGAGCTCCTGCAATCCTTGGCTTCATGACCCATCTTGAGACACCTCTGACAACGTCCCTTGTTGCACTGACCACTGTGGTGTCTGTTGCATTTGTTGCATTTTGGGTGGTTTCTCCGATATCCACCCTGCCCTTGACTACCATATGATTGCTGACCAGGACTCTGGTAGTCATCAGTCTTTCGCTGCTGTGCCTGGGACTGAACTGTAGTTGAACCCTTGCTGGAGGTTCCATCCCATTTTCGCTTGTTGTCACTGGGGGTAGCAGAAGTGGTAGTGGTAGTAGCACCGATACGCTTAGGCAGCTTGTTCTGTTCCACTGCCTGGTCTGTGAGACGATGAGCCAGACGAGTAATATCCTGGATGGTAGCAAGATTAGCAGAGGTCACCTGGATTTGAATCTCTGGTAATAAGCCTTTGAGGTACAGTTCGATACGCTTGATGGGAGGATCCACCATCGTAGGACACAAAATTGCCAGCTCGTTTGATCTCTTTGTGTACGCTTCAATCTCCGACCCTGTCATCTTCAAGTTAAAGAACTCCACTTCCAGCTTGTGGATGTCATCACGATTACAGTACTCTCGCTTGATCAGCTCCTTGAAATCGTTCCAGGGGGTGGCATTAGCAGCAACTATCCCCAGCATTTGAACCTGAGCGTTCCACCACGTGAGCGCTATGCCCTCGAGAGTACCAGTAGCATACTTCACCCTACGAGCCTCAGGGCATTCACACATTTCGAAGACCGACTCGAGCTTCTCGAACCAGTGGAGGAGGCCTACAGCTCCTTCAGTACCGTTGAAAGTAGTAGGTCAGCAATCCATAAACGTTTTGAAAGTACACACAAGAGGCTGAGCGTGTTGACCTGTCGTGTGTGTAAAACAAAATTAAGCAAAAGTGTTGGTTTACGAGAGTAAGATCTAAAAATCCTAGAGTAAGTTATGATGGCAGGTTATACCTCCTGCCTAGGCAGCTGCGAGTGCTGCAGTAACTTGTTCAGTGATCAAAGCCGCCAACTGGGCTTGATTTAGGTTAACGCGTCCACTCATGATCTTCATATCAAAGGAAAACATGAGTGAGAGAGGTTCGCGACAGTGCGATGACAGAAGAGAGTAAGCACACATGTGTTTTCAAACTATAGTTATTATGTTCATCTAAGCATACCATAATCAAAGTTCTATGTAATTAACAAGTAGGCAATATAACATAAATCATATCACCTATAGTGCTGAGTCTTGCACGTGGAGTGAAGCGTCGTTGTGGATCGTTGAGCACTGTACAGGTTATAGTCTGGTTTTACCAAAACGTTTTTCCCCTTTTTAAAACCAAGTTCACTATAACCAATGGCTCTGATACCAATCTGTCACACCCCCAAAAATCCACACGCGGAGTATCACCGCTTGGAGGCGTGACCGACCAGGATCAAGCCACCAATCATATTGAACAAGCATGTAAGTAGTATATATAATCAAACACAATACAATTGGTGTCTAAACAAAACATAGTTTAAGTTGCAAGCGGAAGCAAAATGTTAAAACCAAATCATAAGTTTAAACGTTTCAAATGTTTAGCATGGCACACAGCTGTCCATGTCCCACAACGACTCTTCCCACTCCGTTGCAAGCTCCATAGATACCTAACGACCTGCAAGGCATGTAACAACGAGTCAACAAAAAAGTTGAGCGAGTTCACAGTTGATTGTTCAGTTATTGAGTTCGTTTCAGAAATCATAAGTTCGTTTCATAACCATGTATTACTCAGTATCATTAATTTCACAAAACCTTTTCACGATATTTAGTGGGGGCTTCCCATGTTATATGTAACTAGACTAGTCGTATCCATAAGTGTCCTTCCCAATCCGAGGACAGTGTTAAGTATGAGTGTACGGTTTTACGTACGTGCCCTTCCCAAACCGAGGACAGTAGTAAGTATGAGTGTACGTAGGTTTTACGTACGTGCCCTTCTCAATCCGAGGACAGTAGCAAGTATGAGTGTATGTAGGTTTTACGTACGTGCCCTTCTCAATCTGAGGACAGTAGCAAGTATGAGTGTACGTAGGTTTTACGTACATGCCCTTCCCAATCTGAGGACAGTAGCAAGTATGAGTGTACGTAGGTTTTACGTACATGCCCTTCTCAATCTGAGGACAGTAGTAGGTAGTCTAGTAATGTTGATAATATAAATAGTTATTCAATCCCATTCCCAACCCACCGGGAATCCCATGCCTTAGAAGTGTGAACTCACCTTGGTTTGCTCGGTATGCTAAACTATGTGCTCACAATTAATCAATCAAGTCCTATAGTATGCACGTATAGATACAATCAGTTTAAGTTCATAACTATCCACATGCAATCTATGTCCCAAAGTGTGCTTAAGCAATCATTATCAAGTAACACATAACAGTTATCTCATGTTGATATAATTTGTGTTTCACATAGTTGAGTTTTCAGTCTATTCTTAACATGGGTTATTAGTTAACATACTAATAGAGTTAACATTCTAACAGATTTAATCATACCAACAGAGTTATCATACTAACAGAGTTATCACACTAACAGAGTTATCACACTAACAGAGTTATCACACTAACAGAGTTAACATACTAATAGAGTTATCACACTAACAGAGTTATCACACTAACAGAGTTAACATACTTAACTACTGTTACTTATAAGTTTCACGAGGAACCTTAAGTACTTACAAGTTTCACGAGGAACCTTAACCTTCCTCATGAGGAACCTTAACCTTCCTCACGAGGAACCCTAACCTTCCTCATGAGGAACCTTAACCTTCCTCAACTGAAGGTTCCCCAGGTAAGCATGATCATCGTCATCAGTTACAGAACACAGGAACCCTAGTCACCACTAACAGATGATCAACAACATCATACAACCATTCAATCAGACCAGAACATGCAGTCATACAAACTACTAATCATCGTGCGATCAAGATTATCATTCAATCATCAGCAATGAATCGAAAACAACCGTCCATCCAAAACAGTTAACGAATCACTCTAATAAGTTTAACAACATTAAAAGATCCTATTCTAATTAACAACACAATAATTTCAATCATCAACTTGAAACCCAATTCATTTATTATCTCAGGAAAGATATCAAATCATCATGCCTTTCAACGAATACGCCACTAATAATACGCATACATATCAAATCACACCCTAGGCCATAATACTATCAGTCAGTCTATGATCGTGTACATACCAGAAGAATCAAGACGGAACAAAGAACTTTGAGTGGGTTGGTAACAGCCGCCTGGTGCATGGGAGAGAAGAGAAGTCTAGGGTTTTCAATCGGCAGGTAAAGAGAAAAACGTAACAGTTCTACGCAATATATACACGTAACAGCTTATTGGGCTCTTAATGGGCTTCGGTGAAGACTGGGCCGGCGAAGGTTGTGTTAGACACGACGAAGGTTAAGCTTCGTCAGCGAAGGTTATGCTTCGTCAATATTGTTTCGGCGAAGGTTAAGCTTCGTCGATGTGTGGGTGGCGAAGCTTTCAAGCTTCGTCCTGTACTCATACATACATATATATATAAACAATACTACACCACATACAACCTACACAGTTTAAAGATTAATGCAACTTATAAAATAATTACATTAACATTTGTTTGTCAAGCATGAACAAGTTATACTACAAAGGATTACTGAAAACAATTCACAAAACCAGTAATGTGTCAAGTAAAGACCTTGGAAACTCGGGTTGTCACAATTTTACACCAAAATAGTCTCCGTCTCCGATCATCTTCAACGTTCTCCGACAACCGTCTGACGAACATCACCATCTGCAACTTAACATCGTTCCACCATTTTTGTCTTTCACCATCGTTCACCGTTTTCAACAGTTACCAACCACCGTGTGCCACTAGCTCCAGCCGCTACTTCTGTTTTCCTCTCTCTCTTCTCAGCTCTCTATTTTTTACGAACATTCATCCCACGACACTGTGCAAAGATTCTTCTTGTTCTTCGAGTGACATCAAAAACCGAGCCTTTGAAAGACTTCAATGGCTCTGGTACCACTTGTTAGTCCCGAAAAACCCATGTATCACTCAACGGTTCAATCGAATGCGGAATGTAAGATCAAACCGACAAGAACAAAAAGAAATATTTCATTGAATAACTTAGTGCCGCTGCTTAGATCGCACACAGTCTCAAGGACTGTCTGGTACGATTTTCGAGAACCTTGCACACGATCCCTAGGATTGTCAGGTACAAGGTTCTCTATTAGGGCTACATGATTACAAGAATAGCAAAGCTCTCCCACTAATAATCTAATCAAGGCTATATATAGGAGCCTCAACCCCATTGGCCCACATGGCCTAGCCCAAGCCCAAGTTCTAATCTAAACCAAATAAACAGAAATAAAAGTAATAAAGATAAGCATAAAACTTTTGGACCTAACAGACTAAGAGCCCAAGTATATTAGTCCACGTCCGTCCTCTATGGCACGGTGTGAGGCTTGTCAAACCTAATAGCGCTATTTAACTAATAACCCGTTCGCCATTGGCCTGGCGACTAAGTCGATATAAAATATGGGGGACTTAAAAATAGTGTTGTTGTCTAGTATGCTTAAGAAATGTATTATAATGGTTGTCGTCCTTCACCTAGGAGGATGTTAGTATGTATTCTACCCAATGAGAATACGCAGGTTGCATCCCACCCAAGGGGGATAGTTGTTATTTAACCCATTCCCAAACCACCGGGAATCCCATGCTTTGTAGAAAAGTGTGAACTCACCTTAGATTGATCGGTTGGTCTCTTAAAATGGTTAGGAGTCAAGGTAGGTCAGTCACGTCCTAATATGATTACCATTTAGTTTATTAGTGTGTTCAAGTAAGGCACAAAGCTCCTACACGTATCTAACACGTACCATACACTCACTTTGACAACTTACGTACATACACATATTCCACATATAATTACTCGTGATCAAAGCTCACAATAATTCACATAACACTTTCGTTGACATTAAACAAGATTGATCATTCTCAGATAGCATAAACAACATTTAGATACGCAAATAACAACTTATTACGTTTCAGCTTTTACGTCCAGAACTGGGCAGTTTTCGGGTATTTTTATAAAATAGTTGTCTTATTCCAAAAATTCTAAATAATTTACAAAACATTCTAAGTGGTCCACGTCACCTTGTGTAAAAATCTCAAGACCTAAATCATTACCAATTATTTACTAAAAATCATCTAATAGGCTGCAGTCAAATTCATCGCTTTCTGAATGCAGTCCACGGAAAAATTTATTTAAAATTCATCGTCTGTCTGAATGGCAAAACTCTAGTATGAGATTTTCGGCAACATCCGTGCCCATCTACTGTACGAATTTTACGACCTAACTCTATCCAGATTACAAGTTATAACGAAAAGCGTAACATGAATTTTCTGCAGAAAAAATGCAGCTTTTGCTGCTGTACAAAACGGCTCTTTAAAAATAGCAAACGACCTCAGAAAAATGTGATTCCAGCGCCCTTTGAAGCGTTTTTCGAAAATGTATGATTTAGACTTCAGAAAATCAGTTTTTTGATAAAAAAGGCCCGTTTACAGCCAACTAAATTTGACTGTTTATACTACTCAGCATTCCGTTTTTCGCTTAAACCTTACTACAACAAGATTTCAAGCATCCTAAACATGTTTTCATGATTATATGAACCTAACAAAACATTCTCAGCAGGTTATTGGTTGTTTATAACAGATTCGTTGAAGAAGATCATCAAGATCACTACGCATATCCAACCCTAATCATACATCGAACAATTATATGGTCGCAACATGATTTCTAGAAAACCCTAACTTATAATCATCCACTTTAACACCAAGAATCGCAACAAAGATAAAAATGCAGCCATGTATGGTAAGAATCACAACCCGAAAATAACCGAAACACTAACCTTGAGAAGGAGGAAGAACTAGAGAGAAAGAGATGCGATCCAGAGGGGATTTGCGAGGGGGGGTGCCTGCGTCTTCAGCCGTCGCACACAAGGAGAAGCCTAGGGTTTTTTTTTTAACTAGTTCTCATGCAACAAATATGTATAATAAAACAAGGGAGGGGTTGGGGGCGATTTGGGCTTGTGGGCCGAGAAGGGAAGGGGTGAAGGGGTGGCGGGTTGGGTTGGTGTTGTTTGGGCCGAGAGTGATCCAGCAAGAAGGAGAAAAGGATCTCAATAATTTGCAAAGGAGGTGCGTGGCCCGGTTCGGTTCTATTGTGTGACTAGACTTTATATTATAACACATACATGAAACATTCACATAACACGTTACCACGCTCACAACTATTCAAATATAATAAACACCATAAACGTCTCATATAACGTGCACGTAGTTATAAAGTAAAAGCGAAGCGTAATAGGATTTTATGCGAGTTGTCACATCATCCCCATGATGAAAGAAATTTCGCCCCGAAATTTTGCACGTAGTCAATGAGGAAGCAAGATGTGTTGTGTGTTTTCTTGGGGTATCACATCATCCCCCAGTTGGTTTGGAATTTCGTCCCGAAATTCTGAAGTAGCTTCAGTACTGGACTCACCTTTCTTAACCAACTGGGGGTACTTGCGTTTCATTTGGTCCTCTCGCTCCCAAGTGAACTCTGGGCCACGACTGGAGTTCCAACGAACTCGAACAATAGGTATCTTGGTTCGTTTGAGAGTTTTGACTTCCCGATCCATAATCTCCATCGGTTCCTCGACGAAGCGCAACTGGTCGTCGATAGTGAGTTCCTTGAAAGGAACAATGAGGGTCTCATCTGAGAGACACTTCTTTAGATTCGACACGTGAAAGACGTTGTGAACGCCACTGAGTTCTTCGGGCAAATTCAGTCTGTAAGCCACCTTGCTGATTTTCTCAGTGATTTCAAAGGGTCCGACATATCGCGGATTAAGCTAGCCCCGTTTTCCAAAGCGAACCACACCTTTCCATGGTGAGACTTTAAGTAGCACTCGATCCCCAACCTGGAACTCGAGAGGTTTCCTACGCTTATCAGCGTAGCTTTTCTGACGGTCACGAGCTACCGCCATCCGTTGTCTGATTTGGGCAATCTTTTCAGTTGTGTCGATAATGAGTTCTGGCCCAATGATTTGGCTGTCACCAACTTCTGCCCAGCATAGAGGTGATCAGCACTTCTGCCCGTACAAAGCCTTGAACGGAGCAGCCTTGATGCTAGTGTGGTAACTATTGTTGTATGAAAACTCCACTAAAGGCAGGTGTCTTTCCCAGCCGTTACCAAAGTCGATAACACATGCTCAAAGCATGTCTTCTAGAGTCTGGATGGTGCGTTCAGTGTGACAACCCTCACAAAACCAGGAATCCGTACAATTAATTAATATTTAATTAATGCTTAATTACTGTGCTTGCTTACAATTGTGGTTAAACTGTTTCTTGATTTCTGATACATACATGTACATGCATCATACTTTATTACTGTCACTCCATTATTTACACGCAAACATCAGTGACAACCTTGATGCACAAAAGCACAGTGAGCACACTATACGGATAACCCAGTAAACATGTTGACATAGCCAGTATCAGACAGACACTGTCTCTAAGGCCAGTATGAGCCGGGAATAGATTACTACACTAGTAGGGAGTGTAGGGAGGTGAGGATTGTAGAACTGCGTCACTAGGCAATAGTTATAGTGACCGGATGTGCCTAAAACATGCTTTAAGTACAAAATCCTGCACTTTTATACAAAATTCAGCATTTTATTTAACTAGTAAAGTGCAAAAACATGGGAAAATAATACTAGACACTTTCCAAAGTGACAGGAATTCATTGTGTCACTAAAACAAATATTAACGACACTTTAAATGCTTATTTAGCACTTTAACGGATCAATATCCAACCGAACAACCGGACTTTACCCGGAACATAAAAATAATGTCAATGACATTGTTTTTCCTTTTCTAAGCCAGTTAGGGTCCCCGAATACCCTAACACCCGTTATAATACTTAACACACTAATAACTAATTTAAATACCTAATTAACATAACTAATCACTAACTATCAAGTTCAAACCCAACTATTAACCCACCCCCTTGACCGAATCGGTCCCCAAGAGGGGACACACCTCTTACACTTTTGAATATTTTTTTTAACTTTGTCAAAAATCTAGTGGACATATTATTTGATGGTTATTAGTACAAATGGTTTATAAATTAGCACAAGAGATAACTAGATTCATTTGCACAACACAACATCAACACAAGCTTTCCCTTTCTCTCTTCCTTTACCTACGGCTCCACCACTCTCCCACCATCTCACCATCATTCAACTTTCATACAACCATTTTACATACTTACAAGAGTGCTAGAGTTCATACGAGGAAGCTCGGTGCTTACGGAATCACAAGGACCTCTCTACATCGCTATTAACCACCTAGTTTTCGCTTCGATTCTTCCCTAGCCTTGAGCTAGTTGTAAGTGATGCTAAACACTCTCTTGTTCTTGTTTAAAGTGGTTGATAAGAGATTTAACGGTTAAAAGTTAAGAACACACAAGAACATAACTTAAAGTCTTGTATATAAGATGAATAAGTTGGATAAAGAAAGAATATTTGTGTAAATCTTGTAGATCTTGTCTAGTTATGGTTAAATGATGTTGAAATCATGATAAATCTGAAATAAACAAACCATAATCTGCTGTAACAGACTTAGGATCTGATTTTAATCATATTAGAAAGAATGGCGAACGTATGGGTGCGTTTTAGTAACATATGAGCTAAAAACAGCATGCTGAGTTGTATTTTCAGCCAACTTTAACAGGCTGTAACAGGTCCTTAACTAAACGAAAAATGTATTTTCTGAAGTCTAGGTTTATGTACTATGAAATACGGTTCTAATGGCACCAGAATCATAATTTTTGGACTTCGTTTACTATTTTTAAAGTGTCGTTTTGTAACAGCAGCTAGAGCTGCATTTTCACAGCAGAAAATGGGTGTTACATTTTTAGTCATAATTTGAAACCTGTGTAGAATTATATCATGAAATTTTTACTGTAGATGACCACCGATGTATTTGTAATTATCCCACTGGAATTTTGTAAATCGGACTTACGAGGAATTTTAAATAAATTATTTCGTGGACTGCGGTCAGAAAAAGATGAATCTGAATGCAGCCCGGAAAATAATTTTCTATAAAATATTGGTGATGATTTGGACCCCGATATTTTTACACAATAATACTCGAAAACAACTTAGTTTTGTATATTAAAACTGAAACGATATAAGTAGTATTTTGCATGCCTAAATGGCGGGTTGGTTAATTGAGAACTGATTGAATGATTTTACAAAAGAAAATGATACGCTAGTAAGCGTGGACCCCTCCGTTTACAAAGGAAACTCTGGCGAAATTTTTCTAGAAACATAACACTTAGAAATATTTTCGGTGACAAGTGTTTATAAATATATTTTTAACTTGTTTTCAAAATATAAATTTCGCCATGATTTTTATTACAAAACAACCAAGTGTCGGAGGTGGATTTTCGTAAATAAAACTTGTTAAATATATATTGAGAATATATATTTCGTAATAAGACGCCTGTGTGCTTACGTGATTATTTTGTGAACTAGAGATATATTATTTTTGAGGTAAAAATAATATTACTTGGAAATATATATATTGGGAATGTATTAACATATATTTAATTGGAACAATACACCGAAATACGACGCCATTAATTGGCAAGATACACAAATACAAATACCAAGAAAATACATGTATGAGATACCCCCACCCTTGGGAAGGAAATACAAAGTTAAAATGCTTGAGAAGTATTAACACCGAATCACTGCATAAACAATTTTCCAAAACCAAATGCAATATTTATAACTTGGAATAATACCAGAATCGTAACTCAAGAACATACATACTAAGACAAGGCACGACCCGTTCGTCTAATAAACGTTAAACCATTGTAGGTAGTCGTGTTTGCCGCGGAGATTTGGGTTACACATACTGAAGACGCAATACGGTGAGTTCATGCTCCCCCTTTTCTTTTAACTGTTTTCAGTTTTACAACTCCGGGGGTGAAATGCATGTTACATACTGATTACAAACGTTTTATACATGGTATGATTAGCCAAGGAATGTACTGCTAGATCACGTGAATGGGTAGGCTATTATCTTAAGACCATTAATCCTTGTATAAGGACCGAGGGGCATGAGTGATAGATCTATTGGGTGTTGCGAGCCCCACCCATGGGCCTGCGTGTGGCTGCATGTGGTGACTATGTCGTTCCGCCGGAGGGGCCGGTACGAAATACGCATACAGGTTTGAGTGCTTCCTAGACCATGTCACTTATTAATGTATTAGCGACACATTAATTGATCTCTTTTTCCTTAATTGCTACATACCAGGGATTTTCATACATACAAACCTATTACAAAGGTTTATACATACTCACTTACACATGAACTCGCTCAACTTTATGTTGACTTTTCAAACTACATGCATTTCAGGAAACTAACGGATCTGGCACGGTATGCACGTATTTTCAAGCTGCGTTTGAATAAAGAAGTCATCCAGGGTTTAGAAGGTGTAACCCCTTCCTGGACGGGTTACATATCCCTAAACCTAGTATTGTTTAAAGTCTTTTGCTAAGTCTTTATGAACTCAATTAAATCAAGTTACGGTTTGTAACTTATTTCGTGATTGTTGAAAATGGGATTTTTCTAACTTTATTAATGGATGAGTATCTCATGTTTTTATCATATAGTATGGTTATGATTGTTGCTATGGTATTAAGAAGTCACACCAAATGAACCCACGCTTCCGCAAAGCCAGGGTGTGACATTCAGTCTGCCCATCCGTCTGAGGGTGATAAGCTATGCTCATGTCTAGACGTGAGCCAAAGGATTTGTGCATCGCCTGCCACACATCAGATGCAAAGCGTGGGTCTCGATCAGAAATGATGGACGTTGGCACTCCATGCCTGGCGACTACCTCCTTCAGATAGATGTCTGCGAGTGTAGAAAACTTGTCAGTTTCCTTGATTGGCAGAAAGTGTGCAGACTTGGTTAGTCGATCCACGATCACCCAAATGGTGTCGTTTCCTTGCTGAGATCTAGGTAAGCCAGTGACGAAATCCATGGAAAATTGCTCCCATTTCCATGTTGGGATCTCTAGTTGTTGGAGTAGTCCTGATGGCTTCTGGTATTCAACCTTAACCCTAGCACAGGTCAAGCATTTACTAACATTGGTCGCTATGTTAGCTTTCATATGGGGCCACCAGTATAGAATCTTGAGATCTTGGTACATCTTGTCAGAACCAGGGTGCACCGAGTAACGAGATTTGTGTGCTTCATCCATCACTAGCTCTCGTAAGTTTCCATAGGACGGAACCCAAATACGTTCCATGAAGTAATAGGTACTGTCTTCCTTGCATACAAGTTTCTTTTCCATGCCCCGCAGGGACTCAGCTTTGAGGTTTTCTTCCTTCAGTGCTTCAATCTGAGCGTCACAAATCTGGGTAGGAACACTGGAGTGAATTGTAAGCTGCAACGCACGTACACACTTAGGTTTGGTTTCCTTACGACTGAGGGCATCGGCCACAACGTTGGACTTGCCTGGATGATACTTGATTGCGCACTCTTAGGAGTCTAGGAGTTCGACCCATCGACGCTGTCGCATGTTCAACTCCTTCTGATCGAAGATATGCTAGAGACTCTTGTGATCGGTGTAGATGGAGCACTTGGTACCGTACAAGTAATGTCTCCATATCTTTAGTGCAAACGCTACTGCCCCCAACTCCAAATCGTGGGTAGTGTAGTTCTTTTCTTGAACCTTGAGTTGGCGTGATGCGTAAGCAATAACTTTCTCACGTTGCAACAACACACAACCAAGTCCTTGGATTGACGCGTCACAATAAACAATGAAGTCTTCTGTGCCTTCAGGTAACGAAAGAGTGGGTGCGCTACAAAGTTTCACCTTCAATTGTTGAAATGCGGATTCCTGAGCATCACCCATCGGTAGGTGACACCCTTCTGGGTTAGAGTAGTGAGAGGCTGCGCAATCTTCGAGAAATCCTTGATAAACCTTCGGTAGTAACTGCCAAACCCAAGAATTGACGGATTTCAGTTGGATTTCGAGGTGCAGGACAGTTCTTGATCGAGTCAATCTTGGATGGATCAACGTGAATCCCATCTTTATTGACTACGTGGCCTAGGAAATGGACTTCAAGAAGCCAAAAGTCACATTTCGAAAAGTTAGCGTAGAGTTGTTCTATTCGGAGAAGTTCAAGAATAAGTCGCAGATGATGCTCGTGTTCCTCCTGACTCTTAGAATAGATCAGGATGTCATAAATGAAAACCATAACGAACTTATCCAAGTATGGTTTGCACACTCGGTTCATAAGATCCATGAAAACCGCAAGTGCGTTTGTCAACCCGAAAGGCATAACCAGAAACTCGTAGTGTCTGTAACGAGTCCTGAATGCTATCTTGGAGATGTCTTCATCTCGGACTCTCAGCTGATGATAGCCCGATCTCAGATCAATTTTAGAATAGAGGGTCAACCCTTGCAACTTGTCGAACAGGTCATCGATACGTGGAAGGGGATAACGATTCTTTACGGTCACCTTGTTGAGTTCGCGATAGTCTATGCACATATGGAAGGTACCATCTTCCTTCTTAACAAACAAGACTGGGGATCCCCAGGGCAAAGAACTAGGACGAATAAAACCCTTGTCCAATAGTTCCTGTAGTTGCGTGGACAACTCTTCCAATTCAGACGGGGCTAAACGATAAGGCGCGCGAGCTATAAGTGCCGCTCCAGGGGTTAGCTCGATTTGGAACTCGACTTGGCGATGAGGCGGTAGACCAGGTAATTCCTCAGGAAATACCTCAGGAAAGTCGCGTACGATCGGGATGTCCTCAATCTTCTTCTCTTTCGTTGAAGTATCGGTAACAAGGGCTAGAATGGCAGTGTGGCCCTTTCGCAGACATTTCTGGGCCTTAAGGAACGAGATGATGCACACGACAGCACCACTCTTGTCACCTGAATAGTGAGAGGTTCGATGTCAGGACGAGGGATGCGGACAATCTTCTCCTTACAGAGTATTTCCGCTCGATGTTGGGGTAACCAGTCCATCCCGATGATAACGTCGAAACTACCAAGAATGATGGGAATGAGATCGATAGAGAAAGTCTGACCGGCTAGAGTGAGATTACAACCCTTGACAGTGTGCGTGGTCTCAAGGCTTTTACCGTTCGCTAGTTCTACGACATGCTTGGTGTTCAGAGGGGTCGGGGTACGCTTAAGCATCTGACTAACCCTTAAGGGCACATAACTAGTGTCGGCTCCAGAATCAAATAAGATCGAAACAAAATAGTCATCCAGTAGAAACTTACCCGTCACAACGTTGGGATCGTTCCTTGCCTCGCCTTGACCAATCACAAACACGCGCCCATTAGCATTACTGTTGTCATTGTTGTTCCTGTTGCCTTGATTGTTGTTGTTGTGATTCTAGTTCAACTGTGGGCAGTTTCTTTTAAAGTGGCCCTCTGCCCCACACTGGAAACACCCATTGTTGTTACCCTGTTGTTGCTGTTGCTGGTTCTGGTGGGCTGGTTGTTGTTGTCGATTCTGACCTGCATGATACAAGCTCCTGCAATCCTTTGTTGCATGACCTGGCTTGTTGCACCTTTGACAGTGGCCCTTGGTGCACGGCCCGCTGTGGTGCAAATTACAACAGTTGCACTTAGGGTGATTTCCCTTGTATCCACCCTGGCTTTGATTAGTAGCAGACTGCTGGTTGGGACTCTTGTAATCATCGGTCTTTCTCTGCTGAGATGGAGGCTATGTGGATCTTGAACCCTTGCTTGATTTTCCATCCCACTTGCATTTATTGTCACTGGGTGCATCAGTGGTAGCACTAACCCGTTTAGGCAACCTGTTATGTTCGACTGCCTGATCAGTGAGACGGTACGACAGTCGTATGATCTGCTGGATCATAGGGAGGTTTGCTACAGTTACCATGCTCAGAATCTCTGGCACTAAACTCTTGATATAGAGCTCGATGTGTTTGTAAGCAGGATTAGCCATGTTGGGACAAAGTGTTGCCAAATCATTCGATCTTTTCGTGTAGGCTTCAATCTCAGACCATACCATCTTGAGGTTGTAGAACTCCACCTCCAACTTATGAATATCATCCCGATGACAATATTCCTCCTTGATCAGTTCCTTAAAGTTGTTCCATGTGGTGGCGTTCGCAGCTGCCAACCCTAACATTTGCACTTGTGCGTTCCACCAAGAAAGCGCACTAACTTCGAGTGTTCCAGTCGCAAACTTCACTCGATTGTTGACGGGGCATTCACACATCTCGAACACAGACTCGATCTTCTCAAACCAATGCAGTAGACCCACGGCTCCCTCCGTGCCGCTGAAAGAACTGGGTCGGCAATCCATAAAGGTCTTGAAGGTACATACTCGAGGCTGAGCAGGTTGACCTGTCGCGTGAGAAAGAAAAGAGATAAGGTTAAGAGTGACAGAGCGTCACGAGAGTAGGATCTAACATCCTAGGATAGGTTAAAATGGCAGGCTTTACCTCCTGCTTGGGCTGCTGCTAAAGCCTCAACAACCCGTTCATTGATTAGGGCCGTCAGTTGAGCCTGAGTCAAGTTGAGGCGTCCACTCATGATCTTCATAGCCAGAAAACACAAGTGAGAATGATGACGTATGAGTACGAAGGGAATGACAGAAGTGAGTGAGCACATAAGGTTTTAGGCAAACAATTGAATGTCAAAGAGAGCACATTAGGGCTAATAGGCAGCATGCTATTATACTAACTAGGCATACCATAAGCAACACACCATGCATAAACAAACTATCAAGTAGGCAGTAATAACATATATCATACCATCTATAATGTTGAGTCTTGCATGTGGAGCGAAGCGTCGTTGTGGATCGTTGAGCACTGAGCAAGTTATAGTCTGGTTTTGTCAAAAATATTTTCCCCCCTTTTTAAAACCAAGTTCACTATAACCAATGGCTCTGATACCAATCTGTCACACCCTCAATAACCACAAGCGGAGTATTACCGTGAGGCGTGTGACTGACCAGGATCATACCACTAATCATACTAAACGATAAGTAAAATAAGTAAAACCATCACAATCCAAACATTTAGTGTTTATGAAAACAAAATCCCAAAACCAAGTTTAAATGTTAGCGGAAGCATAAAGTTTAAAACCCATTAAGCAAATTAAAAATCATAAGGTTTAATAGTAGGAATCCAACAATTGATTCCTAGCCACAATGTCCACTCCTCGTGCAAGCTCCAGCCATGTACCTAACGACCTGCAAAACATGCAGTAGTGTGTCAACAAAAAGTTGGTGAGTTCACAATTGGTTGTCCGTTTTAATGTTGTTCCAAAAACCATAAGTTGTTAAGTTCCTTGTTCTTTATAAAAACATGCCATGGGGAGCTACCCCACTGTTTTAAACCACTAGACCGGTTACCATATCGACTACTGACTTAAGTTATGTTGAGTGCCCCGAGTCAATGTCTATCATCATTGACTAAGTGCCCAAGTATATTAGTCCACGCCCGTCCTCTACGGCACGGTGTGAGGCTTGTCAAACCTAATAGCGCTATTTAACTAATAACCCATTCGCCATTGGCTCGGCGATTAAGTCTATATAAAATTTGGGGGACTTAAAAATAGAGTTGTTGTCTAGTATGCTTAAGACATGTATTATAATGGTTGTCGTCCTTCACCTAGGAGGACGGTAGTATGTATTCTACCCAAGGAGAATACGCAGGTTGCATCCCACCCAAGGGAGATAGTTGTTATTTAACCCATTCCCAAACCACTGGGAATCCCATGCTTTGTAGAAAAGTGTGATCTCACCTTCGATTGCTTGGTTGGTCTCTTAAAATGGTTAGGAGTCAAGGTTGGTCAATCACGTCCTAATACAATTACCATTTAGTTTATTAGTGTGTTCAAGTAAGGCACAAAGCTCCTACACGTATCTCACACATACCATGCACTCACTTTGACAACTTACGTACATACACATATTCCACATATAATTACTCGTGATCAAAGCTCACGATAATTCACATAACATTTTCGTTGACATTAAACAAGTTTTATCATTCTCAGATAGCATAAGAAACATTTAGATACGCAAATAACCACTTATTATGTTTCAACTTTTACATCCAGAACTGGGCTGTTTTCGGTTATTTTTATAAAATAGTTGTCTTATTCCAAAATTTCTAAATAATTTACATAACATTCTAAGTGCACCACGTCACCTTGTGTAAAATATCAAGACCTTGTTATTTATTAAAAATCATCTAATAGGCTGTAGTTAGATTCGTCGCTTTCCGACTGCAATCCACGGAAATATTTATTTAAAATTCATCGTCTGTCCGAATGGCAAAATTCCAGTGGGAGATTTTCGGCCACATCCGTACCCAGCTACTATACGAATTTCATGACCTAACTCTATCCAGATTACAAGTTACAACGAAAAGCGTAACATGAATTTTTTGCAGAAAAAACGCAACTTTTGCTGCTGTATAAAACGGCTCTTTAAAAATAGCAAACGACCTCAGAAAAATGTGATTCCAGTGCATTTGAAGCTTTTTTTGAAAACGTATGATTTAGACTTCAGAAAATCAGTTTTTCAATATAAAACGACCCGTTTACAAACAACTGAAGTTGGCTGTTTATACTACTCAACATTCTGTTTTTCGTATAAACCTTACTACAACAAGATTTCAAGCATCCTAAACATATTTTTGTGATTATATGAACCTAACAAAACATTCTCGGCAGGTTATTGGTTGTTTATAACAGATTCGTTGTACAAGATCATCAAGATCACTATGCATATCCAACCCTAATCATACATCGAACAATTATATGGTCGCAACATCATTGCAACATGATTTCTAGAAAACCCTAACTTATAATCATCCACTTTAACACCAAGAATCGCAGCAAAGATAAAAACGCAGCCATGTATTGTAAGAATCACAACCCGAAAATAACCGAAACACTAACCTTGAGAAGGAGGAAGAACTAGAGAGAAAGAGATGCGATCAAGAAGGGATTTGCGAAGGGGGGGTGCGTGCTTCTTCAGCCGTCGTACACAAGGAGAAGCCTAGGGTTTTTTTTGAACTTGTTCTCATGCAACAAATACGTATAATAAAACAAGGGAGGGGTTGGGGGCGATTTGGGCTTGTGGGCTGAGAAGGGAAGGGTGAAGGGGTGGCAGGTTGGGTTGGTGCTGTTTGGGCCGAGAGTGATCCAGCAAGAAGGAGAAAAGGATCTCAATAATTTGCAAAGGAGGTGCGCGGCCTGGTTCGGTTCTATTGTGCGACTAGACTTTATATTATAACACATACATAAAACATTCACATAACACGTTACCACGCTCACAACTATTCAAATATAATAAACACCATAAATGTCTCATATAACGTACATGTAGGATCGTTCTGTGACCCAAACGAGTCAATCAGAAGAGTTCTCGATCTAATCAGAGGCGGAATTCATTGATTAGACTTTGTAACAGCTTGATTCACACTTAATTGTCTTGTTTTATTGATTTGACACGATTACAGATCAAACAACACGTCGGCAGCACTTCGGTACCGGAATCACGAACCTTACAAATGAATTCGCATGAAGGGTATATATAATGGTTGTAACTTCGCATGGAATTAACAACTGCTATTTCGTGCGAAATAGCAGATTGCTATTTCGTGCGAAATAGCTAGATGCTATTTCATGCGAAATTAACTTTTCACACACAAACCCTAGATTTCTCGAACTACGTGCCCTGATCTAACAATTCTAATACAAGACTCGATACAAGACGAAGTCAACAGACGTAATGCACCAACAGACTCCCCCTCGGATGTTGACGAAGTCTTCGGTGTCGAGTCTTCACAATCTTCAGCCTTAATCAGTCTTTGGGCTCTTCCAAAATATCTGACAGTGTAAGCATCCTCAATCTTTCTTTTCTAGCAGACTTCCCCTTAAGTTGTGCTGGGATCGTAGTCTTGCTTTCACAGGTTCAGGATTCCTGGCTCTATTCTCCATCTATTCAGGATTCGAAAGTTGTCTAACCTGCACAGTCTCTACCCAAAACATAAGTTTCATAAAAGATAAGATATAACAAATTTAGAAACCCTGCTTATCACTTGTACTTCAAAATATTTCGATTTGAATTCAATATAATGAATCTATAATCCTTTAAAAATCAAATATCATTTCAATCAAACTCTCCCAAACAATTAGTTCATCATGTTTAGCACTCGGAATTTTGAAAATCAGCTTTTCAACATCAGTTGTCTAAAATCTTTTTGAATTTTTCAAAATTTATGCTAAAACACTCCGAAAATCTTTTTGGATTTTTGTTTTTAATGGAAAACAGTAAAGAAATATATATAAAAACATTTTAAGTTCTAAACGATTCACTTAGATTGTCAGTATACTGATCCACTTAAATTTTCACACAAAGTTCAACTGTTTCGAGATACGAGATTAATGTTTTAGAGACTTAAACTTATTCATGTGTCCCACCTCAGAATATATTCCCGTATCCAGATCCCAATATTCAGTTTTACAGGTGAGTATACCTAGATGATATCTGTAAAGGGTTAAATGCGAGGGCCATGAGAGCTCAGGCTATTGCTTCCGCAAAATCAGAGAGATGATGGCTTCGACTTTAGGTGTGTTCCCTTTAGAGAATCTTTTCTTCAACAGCACATGATTAGCATTTTGCAATGTTTCATCATTTTTTATGCTGAGGGGTGTGCTATATTTCAAGCAAGCGAAAAGTATTATACAGGGACTAGGCCATTGCTTCCGCAAAATCAGAAGTCCCGGGATAATACCCCAGATATCACTGAGTATAAAGACCTAGTATCTCAGAAAGAGGGACCTTTCAAACAAGATTTCGGGGGTTACCCATATATCCGAGAGATGTTCCCCACAAGATAAGCAAGTTTGAAATTTAGGTTTATATCTCGTTACAATCTACTAAATATGTAAAAACCTACTGGCACATCATCAGTGAGACCGTTTATCACATTTTATCTTTCCAATTCTTTAGCATGCTGTGATAGTCCACTGATGTACTATCATTTCCTCTTTTTACAACAAAACTCATTTTTGTTTTTATCATGTTTTTACCTTTTTTCAAATTTTCAAATGTTTTTTGGATTTTCTGAAATTTCTTACTCCCCCTAAAATTCAAAATCATTTAAAAGAACTTTAAAAACAATTTGTACAAGGCAAAGTAACAACTGATATCAAATCACTTCAAATCGCCATTCACTTGGCATAAACAATCAGAACTCCCTCTCTCAACAAACTATTTTCCCATTATGATTTCAAAACACTTAAGTTTGTTTTAATCAAAAATGGTTTTCCGGAAAATAAGTTTTGTTGATTTTACCACTTGTAAGATCGGGGTTATCATCACTTTGTTTTCCAATCACTTTGTATGAAAGCTAAATCAAGTTCAACTTAATGACCTTGATCAACCACTTGTAAGTGAAAACCTTCTTCAACCACATGTAGGTTCACTTATCAACCAAAACCACTTGTAAAAACAAAATATAACAATTTCAAGAAAATTACCACTTGTAGGTTTACCAAACAAACATTTTCAAGAATGATGCCGATTCCTGCTCCACGATTACCAACTTGGGAGCTCCGACAAGTCAGGATTTTAAGTAGAAAATGCAGTCACCCAAGCCTGACCAGCCTTGGGTGATTTTGATTCAACTCTATCCCAACCTCCTTTTGATCTGTAAAATTCTTTGACACCTTTAACCTTTCCATCAACCATCTTCCCAAAGATGTGTTTGACATTTTCATTAAACACCTTTTCAGCATCAAATTCTTTCTTACCAACAAAGAATTGATCTGAAATTTCAAACCTACCTTTTGATTTCAGATTTTCTGCCCACAATGGTGGAAAGTTAACTTCATCCAATGGTGGAACAGAATTTTCAACATTTTTCTCAACAAATAGCTCCTCTGATTTTATGGAATCAGATTCATCACTAGAACTTTCATCTGAACTTTTGACAACCCATTTTTGTTTGTTTAAATCGACTTTTCTTTTGTAAAAATGTTTTGAAACATCACCAGTTTCGAAAGTCGAATTTTCAAACACCTTAGATTTCTCAGTTGGTTGTTTCTTTCCATTAACATGTATTTCTTCCAATCTTGAGTTAAAAGAAACTCCCAGTTTTGTGTTATTGGACTGTTGACAATTCCAAGCAATGTGTCCAATCTTGTGACATTTGAAACACGTTCTTCTCTCAACTCTTTGCTCAGTTCTCATCATCATATTCTTTTTCTTCTCAGCGAGAAAATCTTTATTTGACTGTCTCCAGAAAGATTTCTTCTCTTCTTCCACTGAACTTTCACCTGAAACAAATTTAGTTTTTGTTTTATAAGTTTTCTCATTTTTATGATTTTTTGGGAGAATGAAACCTAAACCCTGCTTTTTGAAATTACTATTATGGTTTGATTTCTTTCGATAACCTGAACCATAACTGTAACCCTTTTTCTTGTTCAATCTCTGTTGAACTCTTGAAGTGTACTTTTTAGGTTTTTCAGAAAGATTTAAATCTTTTATTTCAGAAATATTAATTTCTGTCAATTTGAAAACCTGTTTGATCATTTTAGTTTTGACACTTCTTATTGGAAATTCCTCATCAGAATATAATTTGTCTGAATCATTCAAAGTATATGCCACTTTGATTGGTTCGTCATTCAAATTAGATTTTGATAACAAGAATTCTTTATTGTAAACCCGTTTAACCGATGAACTCGGACTCTTTTCTGATGAACTCGAACTTTCAGATTTAGACTCCGACTTTGACTCTTCATCCATATCCAACACCTGATCGACCACTTTCTTTAACAACTCAGACTCATGATCAGTGTCAGACGCTGTGAATGTGACATCAATGTTATCTGGTAACTCATCAATGGTTTCAGACTTTAACTTGATGTTGAGAGCCTTATTTAAACGTTCCTCATTTGGTTTTCTGGGAGAATAACTATTCCAAATCGGGGGCGGACACTTGTTATATTTGACACTCTGTTTCTTACCAGTATCCTCTTCCTTTTCTTTATCTTGGAAAGCTTCAAGACCTGCAACAGTAGGATAAACTCTATCAATCAAATAATCACAGGTTGTATAACTCAACAACAATCTTTTGATTCTTTCACTTTCAATCTTTTCAAATTCCAGATCCTGCTTAAGCTTTGCACAGTCTTCAATATACTCATTGATGACCTTCTACTTTGTCATTAATGTTGAACTCATCATTGTCATAGCAGCATCAACTTCTGAATTTGTCTTTTTCAGACCATCAACTGTTCTGTTCAGCACGTCACAAGATTCCTTCACATACTTCACATCAGACAATAAATTTTCTTTTATCTTTTCTAATTCAACGATCTTCTTATCCTTCTCATCACAATCTTTGCAAGATTCTAAACATTTCTGACAAGGTTTAATGACCTCAACAATCTTTTCTACCTCGACAAGTTTTTCAACTTCAGCAACTTTTTCAACTAATTTTTCGACTTCAACAATTTTCTCCACTACTTTTTCAACAATATCCGGTTCTCCATTGAATTCTAACTCTTTTTCCCATTCTTCAACTTCAAACTTCTCTGTTGAACTTTCTTCACCTTCTACTTTCTCAGCTTCCAGTTTTACCTTTTCTTCAGCAATCCTTTTTGCTTCCAACTCTCTCTTCAATCTGGCAGCCTTCTTCTCATTCAGCATCTCAACCTTATCTGCAAAGAACAAATTAAAACTATCAGTATCAAGACCTTTTCTAGCTTTATTAATATACTCTTCTTCATCATGTGTATCTGCATCACTTCCTAATTCTGGAAAAATTGGTATTCTTTTTGGATGAGATTTTACTGATTCTGCTTCCAAGATTTGAGCAATAAGAGCTGAACCAGGTGGAATGTATTTATCCCAGCTAAAACCCTCTGCAACTTTTTCATCATCTTGATTAACAAGATATGCTTTCTTCTTCTCAACTTCAATGGCACGAGATGATGATGGTTGTTGTTGAGTAAGTTGATGAAAAATTGATTTTTGATAATAATTGTTGTTTCCAGATGAGTCTTGTCTTTCAGTTGCTTCTTTATTTTTGCATTCTCGTTTAAAATGTCCCTTTTCTTTGCAACGAAAACAAGTAACCTTTGATTTATCAAACCCTATTGGAGATGCACCCATTTCTCGAAAATCATCTCTACCGGTGATTTGTTGAAAATTTTCAACTCTTCTTACAGCACTAGCCAAACACCATTTGATATCCATCAACTCAAGTTCTACAGCATCAATTTGATCATAATCCTCTTTTGTGAGCATCGGATTTCCAATTCTACCAGCAACTAACTTTCATATGACTCTAACATAGCAGCAAGTGATGCCATGTGTTGCTTAGCCATTTCTGGAGAGAGATTTTGACCATTTTGAATGTTCAATGTAACATTACATTGCAAATTCTTTGAATTTTGTTGCTGAGGACTTGGTGTTGTGAAATTTGGATCAAAACTTGAATAAGATGCTGAATATCCACCACTCTGAGTTGTAGTGCTAACATTTGAACCAGAAGAACCATCAGCACTAAAAGCAGTCTTGATCTTTGGAGTTGGAGTGGTTTCAAATTTATTTCCTCTGTAATACAGACTGACATCTTGTTGTACGTTTGGATTAGACATGATAGCAGTTTTCTGAATGTCCAATTCATGCTCTTCAATCTTCTGAATGAATTTTGTCAAATTCATATTTTCAGACTTTCTCATGTGTTTTAATATCAACAAATACGTTCCCCATTTATGCTGTGGTAACGCATCGGCTAACTTATCAACCCACTCATCGTCATCTTTCTTTATTTCCAATCTTCCCATTTCTAAAACAAGATGACAATATCTATCGATTGTTGTTTTTGTTGATTCTCCTTCGAAAGCTACAAACATATCAAATGATTTCTTTAATAAGGCCTTTTTGTTCTTTATCATATCAGCGCTTCCCTTGAACTTTTGAATCAATGCAGTCCAAATTGATCTTGTAGTACCCTCATGTTGAAGTAAAACAAAGATATCTTCTTTAACTGCTTGTTGAAGAATACTGATCATCATTTTTTCACTTGTATATTTCAAATTTTCAACATCTGAATAGTCACTGAAAGTTTTTTCAATTCCACGTTCATTTTTCGGTTTCTCGTAATCTTTTTCTAATGAACACCATGCGTCAAACTTATAAGCTTGCACCCAGTTTTCAAACCGATTTTGCCATCCTCTAAAATATTTAATGTACATAAGCTTCGGCGGTTTTTGATAAGTTCCCATCTCATTCTCACTATAAAGAGTTTCAGCAGTTATAACAGCAGCAACTGGTGTAGCAAATGCATTGTAGAATTCCTCTTCCATGATTCAGTAATCTGCAAAAGACCTTCAAACGAAATAACAACACACACAAAATCAAAAATTTTCACACGAAATATGTTTTCATGCGAAATCACCAAACGAAATATGATTTCGTGCGAAATTAACTTGAATTCAAATGAAAATAGCCTCTTTGGAACGAAATAGTGATTTCGTATGAAATATCACAAACGAAATCTGATTTCGTGTGAAATCAAAAACAATTTCAAACGAAATTAATCACAAAATGTAATTTCGTGCGAAATCAAGATGCTATTCCGTGCGAAATACTGCTGACGTCATCATGTCGATCTGATTTTTGTAAAATTGACCAAGTTTTAAGCTGAATTCAGGTCTAATTCTTTCAAGGATTCTTTAAAACACTGTTTCGCATATCATATGTGAAATTCAATCCATTTTAACCGTAAAAACTTGTTTAATTTTGAAAAGAAGGTGTAGAAGTCAGATTTTTAAGCTGAATTCGTAAGAACTCTTCCTCCTGAGCTCTGATACCACTTGTAGGATCGTTCTGTGACCCAAACGAGTCAATCAGAAGAGTTCTCGGTCTAATCAGAGGCGGAATTCATTGATTAGACTTTGTAACAGCTTGATTCACACTTAATTGTCTTGTTTTATTGATTTGACACGATTACAGATCAAACAACATGTCGGCAGCACTTCGGTACCGGAATCGCGAACCTTACAAATGAATTCGCATGAAGGGTATATATAATGGTTGTAATTTCGCATGGAATTAACAACTGCTGTTTCGTGCGAAATAGCAGATTGCTATTTCGTGCGAAATAGCTAGATGCTATTTCATGCGAAATTAACTTTTCACACACAAACCCTTGATTTCTCGAACTACGTGCCCTGATCTAACAATTCTAATACAAGACTCGATACAAGACGAAGTCGACAGACGTAATGCACCAACAGTACACGCGGTTATAAAGTAAAAGCGAAGCGTAATTGGATTTTATGCGAGTTGTCACAGAAGTTAATAAGCATATAGACACGAAAAGTTTACATAGCATATGAGATTAACACGCATCAAGATGTTTCATGTTTAAATGTGGATAGAGTGTGATAAATACAAGTTTCAAGAGTTCTGTGATTTTATATAGAATACATGTTGCACCCAAAGTGTTAAAGCAAAAATGGGATCGAGTATACTCACAGTTTGTCACACCCTTTCTTTTGCGGAAGCGTGTGCATGTGACTTGATCAGTTCTCATTGCAATCATCTATAAACAACTATATGACTAAAATATGATGTTCATCCATTCATAAGTTTTAAAAATATTACAAACATAAGTTGTTAAGTTTCAACCAACATAACTTCATGTTAAGTTACAAACCATCAAAAGGGATTAAGTTCCATACTTGGACTTTTGACAAAAGACTAATTAAACCAAGGCTTTGCTCCATATATCTTATCCAGGATAAGATATACAAATCAAACCCTTCAAAAGTGGATGACACCTAATCTTGAAATTTACTTCTTGAAAACATTTCCAACGCCGATGATCCATCTAGTTTCCTGAAATACATGTAATTTGAAAACAGTCAACAAAAGTTGAGCGAGTTCATGTGTTTTATGTGAGCTCCAATAAACTTGTAAAGATTTGAGAGAATTCTTTTGATAACCGGTATGTAAAGCATCTATGAACAGATCATTAATGTTTTGCAAGGACATTAATATGTGCGGTGGTGTAGGAAGTGCTCAAACCTAGCGAATTTCCTCCGGTCCATCTGGCTGGAAAGACATAGTCACTACATGCGGCCACACAAGGACCCATGAGTGTGGCTCGCTACACCTGATAGATCTACCACTCCTGCCCCTCGGTCTTAACTAGATTAATGGCACTTAGGAGAGATACTGCCCATCCACATGATCTAACAGTTCATTCCTTAGCTAAACCATACCATTGAAACATGTATTACACCCCGAGAGTTATAAATCGGAAAACAGTTATATTAAAAATTAATATATTTTTAAGATCAAAGTTAGAAAAATATATATTTTTAGTTTTCACCAAAATAATATATTTTTGAGTTGTTTATGAAAATATATATTTTCTTCCATTCCAAAAATAATATATTTTCAAATTTGACAAAATATGATATATTCTTATAATAATGGTAAAAATTCCTACTTTGTCGTTTGTTCGGCTTCGAAAATACCGTTTACCAAATTTGTCAAAATAAGAATTTATTTCTGGAATATATATATATAGTCCAAAGTGTCCATTGTCCGAAGCGTCCAATATTTGGGCATAAGTTATATATTTATTTTCTTGTGATTTTTGTAATACTTCAAATTATAATTTTTAGTATTTTTGTTTGGTGTATTATTTTTCAAGTTCCTAATTTTTAGTATAACTAATACAAGCAATATACATGTAGCACATAATTTTGTGACTTCTAAATATATACTTAGTCATTTTTATTATTGAAAATCAACCTCCAATACTTGTAATTTTTATAACAAAAATTATGGCAAATTTTTATATTTAAAAACCATGATCAAAAATTACTTGTAAACACTTGTTTAAAAATATTTTTCTAAGTGTTGAATTCAAAAATTTTGCCATAGTTTCCTTTGAAAATGGAGGTTTCCATGCTTATTAGCATATAATTTTCTTTTTCAAAATTTCACCAACAATCATCAACAACATTCTACAACTTACCATGAGCCATAACATACATTTCTACAAGAAGGTATGAACTTGAAGTTTTGTAAAATCTTGTAGTATTTTAACATGATGTTTAACATGGTTTACTAACACTAAAAACATGGTTCTTGTTTCATAAAACTCATTTTTACAAAATTTCCATTTTCACAACTTGTAACTCATTTTTACAAAAATTCATATTCTTGAGTTATTCATGTCTTCTATGCCTTACTAGTTCCATTTTCACACTTAAAACATGTTTATTTTCTTTCAAAAACCAAATCATGTAAATCATGAAGTAAACTTTATTTTTCGAAACTTTTATCTTTGAAATCTCATACTTTTAAGACTTACAACTTGTAGAAACCATCATCCTACACAAAATCAAGTTTATTTTCAAGTTCATATTTAACATAAAGGATGATCATCATGGATCTTTCAGGATCCATCCTTATTCTTGCTAGATCATGTTTTAAATCATCATCTAGCAAGCTTTTATGTGGTGATCTACACTGTACACTCAAGAAATCAACAAACGAGTTCATCAGATACACTAAACAACTTAGATCTTCATGATTTTGAGCTTTATTCTTATGTTCATGTTATTGTTTTGGTGTGATCTTTGGATTTTCTTGTTACATATCTACTTTAACCACTAAAATAAGGTGTAAAAACAAGATCAAGAGGGCTCACTACTAGCAAAAAAGCTAGGGATGAACAAGATGCAAGATGAAGAAGAAAAGAGATGGTTAATAGCTCCTCAAGATGGTCCTTCTAGTTCCCTTGCTTGCAACCTTCCTATCTAGCCTTGATTCAGCTTAGAGTATGCTTAGATTGTGTGAGAAGTTGAAGAAAAATGGAGGTGAAGAGAGGCGTGTTTGGGCCGTGAGTTTGAGAGGAGATGGAGAAGTGTTTTTGATGTTTGATAGTTGTGAAGTGAATGTGGTGAAGTTAGATGATATTGTTCTTTTATCTCCCAACATTAGATTACACAATGGTCATAGTGCTTAATATCTTTGTAACATCATCTAATTTAATAATCAAGAAATGGTGGAGGTGGGGGCCACTTGTTGACCGTCCACCAAGGGGGGTGGGGGGTCATGGTTTGATTTCAAATGTTAAGTTAAGTTCTAGTTAGGATTTAAGTGATTTGGTTAGGGGTTTAATGTGTTTAGATGTTTTGAGGTGTAATATGGTGTTTAGTGTTAATAACTAGTCTTGTAACATTAAAACAATGCTTCTAGTTCAATTTTGGTGTTTCGGGTAGTGTCTAGTTATTCGTTTGGTTACCGGTTCGTTAAGGTGCTAAATTGCGCAGTTTAGTGTGTTATGAGATACCTTTTGTCACGGCCCCCATCCCGGTGTTACCCGGTCTAGGAGCCGCGGGACAGAAATCCGTGGTAACAAATATGTTGGCAGCGGAAGTTTAAACATGATCTTTTAAAACTTGAAAATGCCCAATTCATTTTATTTCATAATTTGGGAATAACTCCCATAATTTACAATAAAGGTGATTTCTCACGGAAATCCCCTGTTTTACAAAAAACATGTTTCTTTATTTTATTGAGCCACTTCTTCAAGCTTGTAGTGCTACGCGGCACTTTTTCCTTGATATAACATTTACGATAAGCTCACGAAATCAAAACCCTCACGATGATTGACAAAGTGCAGTACTTAAACATCCATTGGATTCACGACGAATGACAAAGTATAGCCCGAGTTCGGGCATCACTCAAACATCCATCGGATTCACAACGAATGACAAAGTATAGCCCAAGTTTAGGCAGCACTTAAACATCCATCGGATTGGTTTCAATCGATTGGACATTGTATCGTAGCAATGATCGAGTTATTACCCTGTTATCGTGGCAAAATTTCGTGTTGTGTGTGTGTTTTGAAGTAAACAGACGATATCTCAGTGTACGAATTGAATTTTAACGTCGAACCAACGCCAAACTTCAAGTGCCAAACCCCTGCATTTATACTGGAAAAACGGCGCCCTCGCGTGGCGCGAGGGCCTGGCGCGTGGCGCGAGGGGACCCCCTCTAGCATAGGGTAGCATTGTGTCTTACTAGCTTGGCTGAGTCGATGGTTTGTTAAATTTAGAATTCGACAACAAACTGTTTAGATAATATCAATTAGGGAATACCCCCCCCCCCCCGAGCTTTAGGGGCCCTGATCCTAGTTCCGATTGTTCTGAAAATTTTAGGGGTCATGCCATATCACTTGGGGGTCTCAATTAGGGTTTCATAATGAACAAAATAAGATAAGAAATAGTAAATTTTTAATGAGAGTCGTTACATCCTCCCCACCTTAATAAAAATCTCGTCCTCGAGATTTACTGGAACAAGTAGGGATATTTTCGCTTCATCTCTGATTCCAGCTCCCAAGTGTACTCAGTCTCAGGTCCTCTCTTAGAATCCCACTTGACTTTGACCAGCACTAGTCTTTTGTGCTTAAGAAACTTGACCTTTCTGTCTTCTATCTGTAGTGGCTTCTCAACAAATTTTAACTTTTCATTTACCTCTACATCTTGAAGAGGTACTACCAGGGATTCATCAGATAGACATTTCTTGAGATTGGATATATGAAAGACATCATGTACCTCGGCTAGCTCTTCTGGTAATTGTAAACGATAGGCAACTGGTCCTATTCGCTGGATTATTGGGAATGGTCCTACGTACCTTGGACTTAACTTTCCCTTTTTACCGAACCGAACTACTCCTTTCCAAGGAGAAACTTTCAAGAGTACTTTGTCTCCAACTTGAAATTCTAGCGGCTTACATCTATTGTCTGCATAACTTTTCTAGAGATCTCGAGCTGTCTTTAGTCTTTCCTTGATTTGAGTGATCTTGTCGGTAGTTTCTTGTACGATTTAGGGATCTGATAATTGGCTTTCTCCTATTTCTGCCCAACAAACTGGAGTTCTGCACTTTCATCCATACAGTGCTTCGAATGGGGCAGCTTCAATGCTTGCATGATAACTATTATTATAGGAGAATTCAATTAAGGGTAGATGGTCATCCCAGTTCCCACCAAAATCTATTACACATGCCCTGAGCATATCTTCTAAGGTTTGGATCATCCTTTCACTTTGTCCGTCTGTTTGGGGATGATATGCAGTACTTAAATTCAGTCGTGTCCCTATTGCTTCTTGGAAACTTGTCCAGAAATGTGAAGTGAAACGACTATCTCTATCCGATACAATAGAGAGTGGTACTCCATGTAAGGATACTACCTCATCTACATACAACTTTGCTAACCTTTCCATACTAAAGGTTTCTTTCATGGGTAGAAAATGAGCTGATTTGGTTAATCGATCCACAATTACCCAAATCGCATCATTACCTTTTCTGGTTTTGGGCAACTTAGTAACAAAATCCATGGTTATGAGTTCCCATTTCCATACAGGCATTTCTAATTGTTGGAGTAATCCTGAAGGTTTCTGGTGTTCTGCTTTAACTTGTGAACAAGTTAGTCACTTAGATACATATTTAGCTATGTCCTTTTTCATTCCTATCCACCAGAAATTAATTCTTAGATCTTGGTACATCTTATTATTTCCAGGATGCATGGTATACCTAGATTTATGGGCTTCCTCTAAAATCTTATTTCTCAAATTTCCTTGCTTAGGTACCCAAATCCTTTTCTTATGGAATCTCCAAATTCCATCACTTCCTTGCTCTAATTCCTTTATTCGTCCTTTCATTCCTTCAGCATCATCCTTGATTGCTGTTTCCTGAATATTTTTCAATTGTTCCATTAAGTCTAATTGTAAACTTAATCTAAGAGCGCAAACTCGCTTTTGCTTTTCATGATACTTACGACTTAAGGCATCTGCAACTACATTTGCCTTTCCTTCATGATATTGAATAACACAATCGTAGTCACTTAGAATTTCCATCCATCTTCTTTGTCTCATATTCAATTCCTTTTGCCCAAATATGTACTTTAAGCTTTTTTGATCTGTATAGACAGTAAACTTACTTCAATACAGATAGTGTCTCCAAATCTTAAGGGCAAAAATTATCGACCCTAATTCTAAGTCATGCGTCGTATAGTTTTCCTCATGCTTTTTCAATTGCCTTGAGGCATACGCAATTACCTTCTTGCGTTGCATCAGCACACATCCTAATCCTCGCTTAGAGGCATCACAGTAAACTTCAAAATCTTCTGTTCCTTCTGGTAAGGCAAGAATTGGGGTGTTGGTTAACCTTTGTTTTAAAATCCTAAAAGCCTCTTCTTTCTTAGGTCCCCATTCAAACTTAACTGTTTTACAGGTTAGCTTAGTTAATGGCACAGCTATCTTAGAGAAATCCTAAATAAAGCGCCTATAGTAACCAGCTAATCCTAGAAAACTTCTAACTTCCGTAACTGATTGCGGGACCTTCCATTTGGTGATCGCTTCTATTTTGGAGGGATCTACGTGAATACCTTCGTGATTCACCATGTGTCCTAAAAAATTGCACCTCCCGTAGCCAAAATTCACACTTCGAGAATTTGGCGTAAAGCTTCTCTTTTCTTAACAAAGTTAAGAGTGCATGCAGATGCTGACAATGCTCATCTTGACTTTTGGAATAAATAAGTATATCGTCGATGAAGACAATTACGAATTTATCCAAATATGGTTTACAGATCCTATTCATCATGTCCATAAATGCTGCAGGAGCATTTGTTAGTCCAAAGGGCATGACTGTAAACTCATAGTGACCATACCTAGTTCTGAAAGTGGTTTTAGGTATGTCTTCTTCTTGTACCTTCAACTGATGATATCCGGAGCGTAAATCTATCTTAGAAAAATATCTAGCTCCTTGAAGTTGATCGAAAAGATCATCAATCCTAGGCAATGGGTAATTGTAACCTTGTTCAACTCTCTATAATCGATACACATTCGCATGGAACCATCCTTCTTTTTCACAAACAACACTGGTGCTCCCCAAGGGGATGAACTAGTTTGTATGAATCCTTTACTTAGAAATTCATCTAATTGCTTTTTCAGTTCTAACATTTCAGTGTGTGCTAATCGGTAAGGTGCCTTTGCTACGGGTGTAGTTCCAGGAATCAAATGAATTCTAAATTCTACCTCCCTATCTGGTGGTAATCCTGGTAACTCTTCTGGGAATACATCTGAGTATTCTGATACTACTGGAATTTGTAGGATCGTGATCTAACCCAAACGAGTCATTCAGAGGTGTTCAACTTCGTTTCAGGTGCGGAATAACAAGAAACGGAGGTAGAAACAGCTGATTCTTCACTAAAACTGCTAATTGTATTGATTAACACTTGATTACACACAGTTCTTCACACCGGCAGCACTTCGGCATGGAATATAAGACTATCTATGTGGTTTCGCTCAAATGAACTCCTATATATAGGCCTTGTGGTTTCGCTCTTATGTACAGGTACACATAAGCGAAACCTACATGACCAGATAAGCGAAACCTATCTTGTTCACATAAGCGAAACCTCTTCCTAAATGTCCCTATGAGCGAAACCTGCTCACTAAACACATATAATCTCCTATTTTCTCGTAAAACGTGCCCTAATCTATACAATACAATGTAAGACTCGATCCAAAACAAAGTCGACAGATGTAGTGCACCAACAGACTCCCCCTCAGATGTTGACGAGTCGACTATCGAGTCACGACAATGCTGTGTCTTCACTTCTTCAGTATTGATCAGTCTCTGGGCTTTTCTCTCTCTTTATCTTCATCAACAGACTCCCCCTCTCGATTTGCTGGCATTTCTTTGTTCTTCAGCAACATCTGCATCAGGATCTTTGTCTGGCTTTCACATGTCTACGATCGACTCAAGCTTTGTCTTTAGAATCGAAACCTGACACAACTTATCCTGCATAAACTCTACCTCAAAGTAAGATTTACTTTTATCAATTTGAGTATGAACATATGCACCAACAACAACTCTCATATGCATCAACAATCACTCTCCCTCATAAATAACTATCTCTATGATGAACCATTTATTGATTTAAAAACACATTTGACGTTCAATATACGCTCCCCCTCACAACAATGTCATCATGTTTAGCACTCAGAATTTTGACAATCAGCTTTCCAACATCAGTTGTCGAAAATCTTTTTGACTTTTTCAAAAGATTTATGCTAAAACACACACAAAATCTTTTTGGATTTTTGAATGTAAAGAAATGCAATAAAGAAATATTTACAAACAATATTTTTGTGAGTTTTGTGTAAGAGGATCATATCAGTTTTTGACAAGTCACAAGTACCGTTGAGCTTAGTTACACATTAAGAATTAAACAATTCACTTAGATTGCCAATATACTGATCCACTTAAATTTTCACACAAATTTCAACTGATTCAGGATATGAGTTAGGTATTTTAAGAACTTAAACTCATTCATGTGTCCCACCTCTTGAATATACTCCCGTATCCAGATCCCAATATTCAGTCTTACAGGTGAGTATACCACAGATGATATCTGTAAGGGGTTAAATTGCGAGGGCCGTGAGAGCTCAGGTCGATACTTCCGTATACGCAGAGAGATGACGGCTTCGACTTTTGGTGGGTCCCCTTTAGAGAATCTTTTGTTACAACAGCAATGACTATCAATTTTATTGTTTCATCAATTTGCTGAGGGAGGCGCTATATTTCAAGCATGCGGAAAGTATTCTCCGGGGACTAGGCCATTGCTTCCGCAAAATCAGAAGTCCCGGGATAATACCCCAGATATCACTGAGCATAAAGACCTAGTATCTCAGAAAGAGGGACCTTTCAAACGAGATTTCAGGGGTTACCTATATATCCAAGTAGTGTTCCCCACGAAATAAGCAAGTTTGAATTTAAGTTTATATCCCGAAAAAGCTTACTAAATGTGTAAAAACCTATCGGCATATCATCAGTGAGACTGTTTAACGCTATTTAATCATTACATTTCTTTAGCATACTGTGACTGTCTACTGATGTACTATCATTTCCTCTTCTTTGACACAAAAACTCATTTTTGATTTTATCATGTTTTTGTCTTTTTCAAATTTTCTAATGTTTTTGGATTTTCAGAAATTTCTACTCCCCCTAAAATGCAAACACATTAAAGGAAATTTGAAAATAAACTGTACAACAAACTTGACAACCGATATCAAATCGCTTCAAATCGCCATCCACTTGGCATAAACAATCAGAACTCCCCCTTTCACAAAACTATTTTCTCATTATGATTTCAAAACACTTAAGTTTGTTTTAACCAAAATGATTTGTCCGGAAAATAAGTTTGTTTTTACCACTTGTAAGTTTACCACTTGTTAAGTATGGGGATATGGTTCATCATATTGTCAGATTTTATCAAATGTAGTAAATCAAGTACAATTTAATGTCCCTGATTTACCGTTTGCAATTAAGCAACCTCTGTACCAATTGTAAGAATTACCACTTTTAGGATCACAAACAATACCACTAGTAGGTATGACTAACCAATACCACTTGTAGGAATGTTACGTCTACATGCATCATTTTATCAATCAGGATGCCGATTCCTGCTTCGCACTTACCAACCTGGAAGCTCCGGCGTAGTCATTCAACCTGTAAAATTTTAACAATTTTAACGACTTTCATACAAACACTTTAAAATATGAATGATGCCGATTCCTGATCCACAATATAAACTTGGGATCTCCGGCAAAGTCCTAAGACTTTACGGGAAACAAACTTCCATCCAAGTCTTCTTAGACTTGATGGCTTTCAGTTCTTGCGCAGTAGGGTTGAAAGTTGCCTTTTTAGTTTCATAAAAATCTTTAACCCCCTTAGCTTTCCCATTCAACATTTTCCCAAAAATTTTCTTAACACTTCCATTGAATGTTTTCTCGACATCAAACTTAGTATTCTCGTTGTAAAACTGATTCGAAATATCAACCTTGCCAACTTTCTGTTTAACTTCTTCAAATTTCAGTGATGGAAACTCATCATCATTCACTGAAATTTTCATCTCAACCTGTGACTCTTCTGGCTTTGTGGAACCAGATTCATCGCCAACTTTCTCATCAACTTTCTTAACAACCCACACTTGGTTGTCTTTCTCTTTCTTTTTATAAAAATTCTTTTTAGAACACTCACGAACCTCATAAGTTGAGTTTTCAAAAATTTTAAATTTTTTGGTTGGTGGTTCAATATCAACAACTTTTCCTTTCAACTTGTTATAAACTCCCTGTTTTGACTTGGCATTTTTCGGACAGTTCCATGCAATGTGACCAGCTTCATTGCATTTGTAACAGGTTCTAGTTTCTTTTGAATGACAAACTTCAGTTCCATTCTTCTTCTTTTCAGCAAGAAACTCTTGATTTGACTGTCTCCAGAATGGTTTCTTCTGTTCCTCTTCTGCACTTCCACCTGACACAAATTCTGTTTTTGTTTTAGAATTTTTCAAATTTTTATGATTTTCTGGTGGAATAAATCCAAGACCTTTCTTTTTGTAGCTACGATTTTGGTTTGGTTTCTTTTGAAAACCAGAACCAGAATTGTAACCCTTTTTCTTGTTTAGACGTTGTTGAACTCTTGAAGTGTACTTTTTAAGTTTTCTAGTAAGATTTAAATCTTTTATTTCAGAAATCTTAATTTCTGTCATTTTGAAAACCTTTTTGATCATTTCAAATCTAACACTTCTTATTGGAAACTCTTTGTCAGAGTATAATTTGTCCGAATCATTTAAAGTGTATGCAACTTCAAATGCTTCATCATCCAAATTAGATTTTGATAACAAAAACTCTTTACTATAAGATCGTTTAACCGACGACTTTGGACTGTTGACCGACGAACTCGAACTCTTAACGAACGAATTTGAACACCCAGACTCGGACTTTGACTCAGACTTTAACTCCGACTCTTCATCTGTATCCAACACCTGATTAACCACCTTTTTGATTAACTCAGACTCATGATCAGTGTCAGACGATGTAAAAGTAACGTCAATGTTTTCTGGTAAATCATCAGTTGTATCGGTTTTTAGCTTTATATTGACTGCTTTTTCGACTTGCTCCTCATTTGGTTTTCTGGGTGAATAGCCTTCCCAGATCGGAGGCGGACACTTGTTATAGCTAACAGTCGATTCCTTACCAGTATCCTTCTTCTTTGGCTTATCATCTTGAAAAGCTTCCATACCTGCAACAGTCGGATAGATTCGATCAATAAGATAATCAGAACTAGAGTAACTTTGTAATAAACGTCTGATTCTCTCATTTTCAATTCTCTCGGTCTCCAACTCTTGCTTCCACTTTGCACTTTCTTCAATGTAGAAATTTATAGCTTTCTGTTTTGTCATCATCACAGCATTCAACATCGTTAGAGCTTGTTCTCTTTCAGAGTTTGTCTTTTGAAGACCAGTTACTGTTCTGTTCAAAACATCATATGATTCTTTCACGTGGTTAATATTGAACAGTAATTGCTCTTTCATTTTCTCAAGCTCAGCCAGTTTTTCATCTTTTGCTGCACATTCCTTGCAAGGTTCCAAACAATTTGTGCAAGGCTTGATAACTTCCACAATTTTTTCAACTTCAACGATCTTTTCAACTTCGATCACTTTCTCAGCTTCGGTCACCTTTTCTTCTTCATTCACTTGCTCAGTCTTTTCAGCAGCAACTTTAACTTCTTCAGTTTGAACAATTTCATCCTTTTCAGCATCACTTTCAGTCGTCATATCCTTTTGCTCTTTTGCAACTCGTTTCTCTTTCATCTTCTCCAGGCGATCTGCAAAATAGAAATGAAAACTTTTAGGAGATATATGAGTTTTAGCAACATTAATATGCCGTTCTTCTTCATCATTACTACTGTCATCAGTTGGTGTTTGATCAAACTCTACTGATTTGTCAGAATTATCATCCGAAGAACCAGAATTAACTGGTGTTTGATCAAAAACAGCTTCCTTTTCTGAACTTTCATCACTTTGTGAACTTTCATCTGAGCTATGTGAGCTTTCTTCAGATGCAACTGACTCTTTCTCCACATTCTTCACAGTCTCACCAATAGACTTCATCCACTCGGTGAACATGTCTGGTTCTTTCATAATCTTGGCAATGAAAGCTTTGAAATTTCCATTCTCATCTGCAAACATATCCCAGCTGAAGCCTTCAGGTAGCCTCTCATCATCTTGATCGACTATGCATGCTTTGCTATCAGGAGATATATAATTGTTCCAGTTAAAATCCACCACGCACGCTCTTTTTGAATCCTCGATTCTTCTACCATGAGCCACCTGTGGTTCTTGTTGTTGACCAACTTGCTGGTAAATGGCTTTTCGGTAGTAATCGTCTTTTCCAAACGGATTCTGAGCTCCACTAGCTTCTCTGTTCTTGCATTCCCGTTTGAAATGGCCTTTCTCCCTGCATCTAAAACAAGTAACTTTAGATTTATCAAAACCTAAAGTAGAAACGTGTGCATCAAGAAAGTCATTTCTCCCGGTAATCAGCTTGAACTTTTCAGCACGTCTAAGAACGCTAGCTAGACACCATTTGATGTCCATCAGTTCCATCTATTCGGCGTCTATCTGATCGTAATCCTCCTTTGTGAGCATAGGATTTCCGATCCGACCTGCAACTAGACCTTCATACGAGAGAAGCACGGAACCAAGTAATGCCATGTGATCTTTCGCAACCTCCTCAGAAAAACTTTGTCCATCTGGAAGATTCAAGGCAATATTGCATTGTATCACACAACCATTTCCCATTTTTGAGCTTTGATGCTGAAAACTTTCTGATGAACTCTTTGGATTGACACTCGGATATAATGAGAAACCACTGCTGCTTTTGTTTGAACTTTGATCAGCTTTTTCCGATGAATCTCCAGCACTAAAAGCAGTCTGGATTTTCGGGCTTCTTTCAGTTTCTGGAACACTACCTTTGTAATAAATTTTTACATCCTGTTGACCACTTGGACTATTCATCCTATCGATCTTTTGCTGTTCCAAATCCTGACTTTCAATTTTCTCAATAAACTGACCAATTGTTAACCCATCATAAACCCCTGTGTTTTTCAGGATCATCAAATAAGTTCCCCACTCTTTTTGCGGTAACGCATTAGCTAATTTGTCTACCCACTCTTCAGGATCCTTTTTTATACTAAGCATTGACATAGATCGCACCAAGTGGCAATAACGTTCAATCAGCTTCTTCGTATCTTCTCCCGGTAAACTACTGAACAGATCAAACTCTTTCTTGAGCAATGCCTTCTTGCTCTTAATCATTTTCTCACTACCCTCAAACTTAACACGTAAAGCATCCCAGATTGACTTTGAAGTTTTGTCATGCTGAATCAGTATGAAAATGTCTTCTTTGATAGCTTGCTGAAGTAGACTAATCATCATCTTTTCAGCTCTATACATATCACGTTCTTGATCACTAAATTCAGATATTGCTTTGTCAACTTTCAAATCAGTATGTGGCAAAACATATTTCTTCAAAATACACTCCCATGATCTTAGATGATTAGCTTGTACCCAGTTTTCGAACCTATCTTTCCATCCATAATACTCCTCAATGCTCATTAGCTTCGGGGGTTTTTGAGTAGTTCCCGTTTCGTTTTCCAAATTCATGTTCTGAGCAATGGCACCTGGACAAGACGGTGTTGCAAACGCATTATAGAACTCGGTATCCATGATGACTTAGCACGTTTTTCAAAATCAGTGACAAATAAGCGAAATCAGGTGTTTGAACACTAAAAGCGAAATCACCAATGTATGCAAGAGCGAAATTAAGGTTTGTTGACACAAGAGCGAAACCTTGATGACCTTTGGAGCGAAATCCCAGAATTATGTCACAAGAGCGAAACCCTAATGACCTTTGGAGCGAAATCAGGGTTTTGAGTTGACCTTATGAGCGAAATATGGTAATTGGTGACACAAAAGCGAAACCATTTATGTCCTTAAAAGCGAAACCTCAAATGTGCACTTGGAGCGAAACCTATGTTGAACCTAAGAGCGAAACTATCAAGCAATTTGGAGCCAAACCTCTCAATTATATGACATAAGAGCGAAATATGATGATCAAATGAGCGAAACTACACAATGTTTGAATAAGCGAAACCTATTCGGAGGTTAATTTGATCCATTTTTCCTTTGAATTTAGGTCTGAAACTTTCCAGGGTTTGTTAATGTCCAATTATCTATGATATGTGAAATTTTGAGCGAATTTCGACCGGTAAAACTTTCTGAAATGATGAAAGAAGGTGTAGAAATAAGAAATCTCGATGAAATCCAGCTAATCTCTGCAGAACTCCTCCTCCTGAGCTCTGATACCACTTGTAGGATCGTGATCTGACCCAAACGAGTCATTCAGAGGTGTTCAACTTCGTTTCAGGTGCGGAATAACAAGAAACGGAGGTAGAAACAGCTGATTCTTCACTAAAACTTCTAATTATATTGATTAACACTTGATTACACACAGTTCTTCACACCGGCAGCACTTCGGCATGGAATACAAGACTATCTATGTGGTTTCGCTCAAATGAACTCCTATATATAGGCCTTGTGGTTTCGCTCTTATGTACAGGTACACATAAGCGAAACCTACATGACCAGATAAGCGAAACCTATCTTGTTCACATAAGCGAAACCTCTTCCTAAATGTCCCTATGAGCGAAACCTGCTCACGAAACACATATAATCTCCTATTTTCTCGTAAAACGTGCCCTAATCTATACAATACAATGTAAGACTCGATCCAAAACGAAGTCGACAGATGTAGTGCACCAACAAAATTTCCTTAAGTTCCTTACCCTTAGTGCTAATGATTACTGAAATCATATACACTATTCCTTGCTTTCGTTCATAACTAGCAACTTTCATTACCGAAATGAACTTCATTGGTTTACGCGGCTTATCCCCTGTAATCATAATTACTTCTCCCGTGGGTGCACGTATTTCTATGGAGTTCTTATCACAAAGGATTCGAGCATGGTTGGCTACTAACCAATCCATTCCTAACACGACATCGAATCCAGCTAAATTCATGGGTAATAGGTTTGCAGAAAATTTATGACCAGAAAGTTCTATATTTTCTTTTTGCAAAACCGTATCTATGTTAACCGAAATCCCGTCTGCCGTTTCTACTGTATAAATCTGCCTAAGTTTCATTAAAGGTAGCTTAAGAGCTTGGCAGAATGGAGTATTTATAAAACTTTGGTTTGCACCAGAGCCGAATAATACTTTCGCATAAACGTTATGTACCAGAAACGTACCAGCTATTACGTCGGGAATCAGTTCGGCTTCCTGCGTGGTCAATTGGAAGGCTCTTGCGTTCTTCTTTGTAGTCCCTTCGGCAGGTTTGGCCTTGTTGTCAGCTGGTTTGACCAATTTAGGGCATTCTGGTCTGAAATGCTCAGCTTCTCCACAGTTATAGCAGATCTTTGTTTTCCTTCTGCAATCTTCTTCACGATGTCCTATAGCTTTGCAGAAGTTGCAGGGTTCATTACATTTTCCAAAATGTTTCTTTTTACAGTTCCTGCAGAACGGCGGAGTGGAAGATGATCCAGTTCTTTTTCTTTTGAAATTGTTATTATTACCCACACAAAATCCTTGGGTAATTTTCTGAGCCAATTCCTTCTTCCTGTTTTCTTCTCGCGTACGCACCAGTCCGTCAGTCAAAGTGTTGGCTAATTCCACCGCATAATCGATCGTGCGGGGTCTCACAGCTTTGACAATATCGCGGATCTCGCTAATTAAACCCCAAATGTAGCGAGAAATAAGTACCGGTTCTGGTGAAGCTAGAGTAGGCACAATTCGAGCATATTCGAAAAACTTCGAAGTATACCCTCGGCAATCAACATCTTCGGTGGCTCAGGAATTTATTCACCATTTGTTCTTTTTCATATTCGGGGTAGAATTTCCTTTCCACCAGACTCTTGAATTCTTCCCAACTCATGGCATAGGCCATGTCGCTTCCCTTGGCTTGCAACACTGTGTTCCACCATTCTAATGCTTCTTCCTTGAAAAGGTGAGAAGCATACATGACTTTATCCTCCTTGGTGCATTTACTTATTTTAATTACTGCCTCGGTTTTCTCCAACCAACGCAGTGCAGCAGTCGCCCCTTCATTGCCTGCAAATTCAACAGGTTTACAGGCAAGAAATTCCTTGTAAGTGCAACCAGGCGTTGCAGCTTTCATTCTTTTAAGGAATGGGGCTTGCATCCCATCATTATCGTTATTATTAATGTTGCCGCCTCCATTTACGCTATTACTGAAGTTGTCTTCATGAGTACGTTTGCTAGGAATAATTGGTTGAGGTTCAACTGGATTTCGGGCAGCAGCAAGGATTGCTAGAATAGCATTTGCTATTCCCTGGGCAACGATATTCTCTATATCTTTCCTATTAAGAAATTGATCTTCATGGTTTTGTTCGGATTGGTTAACTTCGTTAACTGGTTCATTACCGGCGTGTTCCATCTGGTAATTAATATATATTACTTATTAGCACAAAATAAATAACAACCAAGCATAATAAACAATCGCACATAATCACGTCAATACAATCATGTCAACACGTATAGGCAAAATTGTCGATTTTTCGACTTCCATATTTTATATATTTTAATAGGCATCCGTACATTACCAGATATTTTACAAAGTTTTATTTTTAGTTATTTTACATGATTATATTTTTATTACTATTATTATTATTTTGTTATTATACAACCACAACCTCACAGTCACACCATCCCCGTCAGCTGGCATCTCATAAACGAAGTTCCCTCTCGTCGTATTTCCATGATATCCTCTCCCCCACATCTCGGATTCTATTTCCTGCGTCCACCAGTTCCTCGCCATAGTGGCGAAGTTCAGCCAAGTTCTCGGTGCTCATTGGTGGGTGTAGTGGAGGCTCAGGGTCAAATTGAGGGAAAAATGTATTATGGTTATTTAAATGATTCTAAAAATGCCAGTCGGTTGTCCACCATTCTTCTAGCTCTTCTGGTAGAGGTCGGGGGTGGATAATAGGATCTGGAATAGTAGGTTCCAGATTAACTGGAAGTTGTGCTTCAACTGGGTAATTGAAGAGGTTTTCATCGGCAGGTCCGATGAGGTCACTGAGTCCCAATTTACGATCCAGCTCTTCCCATGATGGCATTTCCTGAGCTTGCCCAGAACTCTCTCCAATCTCCATTCCTTTGCCTTTATCATTTGGATCCTCAGTCTTTACAACTTTCCGTGTTGCTGGTTTCTTCCTACGCACACGCCTCCAGCCTACGAATCTTCTTCTCTTTTTCGGTTTGGGTTTCTCCTGGGGTTGGGCTTGGAATACCATTGGCTCTTCAATATCAGCCTGGTAGCCAGGTAGATTTCCTGTGATATCCATATCTGTGCTATGGATAGTAAAGTTTTGAAGTGCTTCAGATAGTTCATTCATGTTGTTAGCATATATGAAGAAACACACAAAATTCTAAGTTAAAATTTTGAAAAATTGAATTTTCACATAATCACAGAATGGCAATTAGAAAAATTAAGTATTTCTAAATACTTAATTGGCTTAAATCAGTGGCTCTAATACCACCTTTTTTTGTCACGGCCCCCGTCCCGGTTTTACCCGGTCCAGGAGCCGCGGGACAGAAATCCGTGGTAACAAATGTGTTGGCTGCGGAAGTTTAAACAGGATCTTTTAAAACTTGAAAATGCCCAATTCATTTTATTTCATAATTTGGGAATAACTCCCATAATTTACAATAAAGGTGATTTCTCACGGAAATCCCCTGTTTTACAAAAACATGTTTCTTTATTTTATTGAGCCACTTCTTCAAGCTTGTAGTGCTACGCGGCACTTTTTCCTTGATCACAGCAGATCACCTGAAACATGTTTTAAAAAAATTTTATCAGCAGGGAAATACTGGCGAGTTACTCAGGTTGCACAAAACGACACATTGTTATAATATACAGTATTAAGGGCAATTACATTGTTTTTATCAACCAATTACCCCAAATCGGTATTTGTCACTCGACTGTATCTGTGACTATGGTCAGATCACCCATTCGCTAACCCGTTGTCCAATGGTGACGGGAATAAAGTAATGTATACAAAACCCCACATACCGGCAGTAATTGAAGATTACAAAGACTTAATCCCTGTAACTATAACTTTGAAAACAAGTAGAGTTTTAAGAAAATAATTCGATAAAAAGAGAATGACTCACATTGCAGATTTAGACGGGCAGAGTTTAGCCTACTGATTTAGCCTTGTTAACCTAATTCAAATAATAATGCACACGAAACTAGGTTAGTAACTTAATACAACATTTACGATAAGCTCACGAAATCAAAACCCTCACGACGAATGACAAAGTGCAGTACTTAAACATCCATTGGATTCACGACGAATGACAAAGTATAGCCCGAGTTCTGGCAGCACTCAAACATCCATCGGATTCACAACGAATGACAAAGTATAGCCCAAGTTTAGGCAGCACTTAAACATCCATCGGATTGGTTTCAATCGATCGAACATTGTATCGTAGCAGTGATCGAGTTATTACCCTGTTATCGCGGCAGAATTTCATGCTGTGTGTGTGTTTTGAAGTAAACAGACGATATCTCAGTGTACGAATTGAATTTTAACGTCGAACCAACGCCAAACTTCAAGTGCCAAACCCCTGCATTTATACTGGAAAAACGGCGCCCTCGCGTGGCGCGAGGGCCTGGCGCGTGGCGCGAGGGGACCCCCTCTAGCATAGGGTAGCCTTGAGTCTTACTAGCTTGGCTGAGTCGACGGTTTGTTAAATTTCGAATTCGACAACAAACTGTTTAGATAATATCAATTAGGGAATACCCCCCCCCCCCCCGAGCTTTAGGGGCCCTGATCCTAGTTCCGATTGTTCTGAAAATTTTAGGGGTCATGCCATATCACTTGGGGGTCTCAATTAGGGTTTCCTAATGAACAAAATAAGATAAGAAATAGTAATTTTTTAATGAGAGTCGTTACACCTTTTATGACAGTTTTCATTCCCGACACTTTACAAGTTATTCTGGACATCTAAACCTTATTTCTGCATAATATTTTGATGTTTAATTGATGAATTTTGCAGAATTTTGCATTTAGATTGTGTTTCGGGTACTTTTTAGTGCTTAATCGTCACTCGGAAGGGAGTTTCATAACCCTTACTTTCCTACATGAAGTTCTAGTATAAACTTTGGTTCTGAGCCTCATTTTGTGTCCTAACATGATGTCTGTCTGAGCACTGAACTCCTGTCAGTACTACTTGTTTATCTGATAATTGAGCTAGTTTCATTCTGTGCACTAATTTAACTATTTCAAGTTGCATTTAACAATGATAAGTAGCATGCATCATGTAATGTATTTGTGAGCCTTTTGAAAGTAAATCGTGAAATCATTCATATCATAGTTCATCATGCACAACCATATATTACAAATTATTGTTCACATCGTACGGAATTACATGGAAAAGTGCCGGTTGTCGCACAGTTTTGCGTAGAGTTCCACAAAAACCGAGAGTGATTTAGAAACATCAATTAAAAAAGAAAGCAAGTCTAGAAATGTGAGAACTTATATTTGAAGTCAATGGTCAAATACAATAGCATTATAATAGTGAGTTGTCCTTGATTTCTGTCACCACTGGAGATTTGTTATTGTTTTAACCATTTACTTTATTTAATATCTAACCATTAACTATAGCTAATTTGTCATTGTAAACGTTATTTGTCTGTCTTATTTTCTTTAATTTGTTTATTTATCTTTTTATTAAGTATTATATATATATTTTTTTTAATTTTGGGTTTTTTGATGTTAGAAGATATTTTTATTACAAACTAAATATTATTTATAAAACTTCTAAATAAGATTTAAAGTTTTATAAAAACAATTTGATAACCTTCTCGTGTTTGTTTAGTACACCCATTAATAAAAAATGATAATCAACACATGCTTTATAATATATAAATATAAATATAATTTATATAAATATAAATTATAAGTAAATAGTTTTTGTTCTCTCACTTTAGCAAATAGTAACACTTATTATAAAGTATGGATTACGAAGAGTTGATTAACAATTTTGCTTTCGAAAATAGTTTCACAACACACATATCTATTGCTAATTAATACGTAATTTCACTTATATCTTACGGAAAATATCATATTATAACTTCTAAATCTTACTAATTGTTAATATTTTTTATTCAAGCTGTGTAATACGTGGGTCTATAACCATATATATATGGGAAGATTATAGAGAAAACCAACTTGAGTTGTGAAAACTCAAGAAACCTTTGTAAAAAAACCCATGTAACATTTTTATTTTTTCCTAAAAAAAATAGAAAATGTAATATACATATATTTGAACATTTTTATAAAAGAAAAATAAAAAAAACACCGAGTAGTTTTTTCTACAAAAAATGTTAAAAATTTCATGTTACATAAAAAATTACATTTATCAGATATATGAGATTATTTCAACCGGTAAAATCTAAAAAAAGCCAAAAAAAAGGATAGTTTGAATTATTAAATGTATATAATGATTTTGGTAACAACATGGACGCCAAAGATGTTAGAATTATTAATTAATTTTATTGAATTTGGGAACGGCATAAACGCCAAACTGTTATCTATGTGACATAAGAACGATTAATTGAAGGAGATAGATCTAAGAAAGACCAGTGAAACGCCAGATAGTTATTGAATATAAATAAACGCCAAACAAATCTTATACGCCAAAAAATAAAACTCTATTGTGACACACGAAAAATGAAAAAACGGGAAGATAAAAAGACAAAAAAGCCCCTCCGGCCTGATAATATCGCTCGCCACGTGTCCCGTCAGGATGCGTTCTCACACTTTGGGACGTTTTCTCCTGATCCATTTCTAAAAGTATAAATTCGGTATAGACGATTACTTCAAATTTCGGAATTTTCGCTTTGTTTGACATCAGCACGGATAATTTATAAGTCAGCATATCAGAATTATGGCTTATATAACAAAGCAGTATCAAACATCTCTAAACATTCCCTAACAACAAAATATACAATTCGGCAGTATGCAGTCAAAGTTTAAGTTGAACACGGACGGAAGTTCAAGGGGGAATCGGGCCCGTCAGGTTATGGGGGTTTGATTAGAGGAAGATGGGTGTGCGGTGTTGAGTGTGAAGCCACTTGACCAAGTTGAGGTCAGAAAACAGGACAAGAGGATAAGGGGCAAGGGTGAACTAATAATGCATGTAACCCATTTTTTACGGATCATGTTTGTGACTTTCTTTCTCTTCATTCAATCTCTATATAAGAGATTCATTTGTATTGTAATCTTTGTACCTCACCAAGAAATATAAACTCCTAGTTACCCGTGGACGTAGGTCAGTTTAGACCGAACCACGTAAATCCTTGTGTTCTTGATTGTGGCAGATTGTGAGAGCAGAGAGTGTGTGTGGTCCGGGTTCGTGTGTGAGAGCGTTCGATCCTAACAACTGGTATCAGAGCTCAGGGCTCTTGATCGACTCACACAAACAGAGAAGGAGGTGTACAAGAAAGAGAAGATACTGACCTGTGAAACCGGAACTAGGGTTCCGGTCAGAAGCCACCGCCATCAGAATCGCGGCCACCGCAATCATAATCGCCTCCACCGCCAACAGAACCGCATCCACCGCCATCAGAAGCCGCCGCCTCCAGAACATCCGCCGCCTTCGTTCTCTTCACCCTCGCGACTAGGGTTTGCTGACCCAGTAGCCACCGTTGCTTAGGGTTTTCGATCCTTGCCTTTTCTGGGTGTTGATTGCGTCCAGAAGAGAAGAGAAGAGAAGAATGAGAGCAGAGTTTTTTTTTTTGTTTTGTTCTGTGGGGAAGAAGAAGCACAGTACGTGCTTTATTTCTTTTTTTTTGGTTGAAAATTGAAGTTTCTCAATTTGACCAAGGAGGCCCCTCAACTTTAAACAAAGAAGAAAATTGGGTTTAGTTCTTTTTATTTAATCCTTTGGCAGTAGTAGCCAAACTTTTATTTGTCAAAGAACTAAGTTTTTTTTTTTTGGGGGGGGGGGGGCATTAGGCAGAAGGTTTATAATTTCAAGATCAGTTTTTTGACCGGTTAAACCAGCAATTTTTCAGTATATTGTTTCGTTGAAGATCGAAGAAACAGAACCATAGACTAGTGCTTGTTTCGGTTTTTTCAGTTTGATTTTCGGTTTATTTTTCAATTTCAGTTTCGTTTAGTCGTGTTTGAGTTATCATGGCAGAAAACGGGAAGATGCAAGTCGACAAGTTTAACAGTACAGATTTTAGCTGGTGGAAGATGCAGATTGAGGCATTATTGGTTCAAAAAGATCTTGATATTGTGTTATCAGGAGTTAGACCAGAAAGGGTGGAACCAGCAGATTGGGAATCAAAAGACAGGAAAGCTAGGGCAGTTATTACATTGGCGTTATCAAAGACTGTGGCATTCAACATCATGAAGGAAACCACAACTAGTGGCATGATGTTAGCCCTATCTAACATGTACGAGAAGCCTTCGGCAGCTAATAAGGTCTTTCTGATTCGAGAGCTGGTGAATACTAGGATGAGGGATGGCAGTTCAGTCACAGAGCACATCAACAAGTTGAATTCGATTTTGGCCAGACTTGTGTCAGTGGACATCAAATTCGAAGATGAAGTTCAAGCTTTGCTACTGTTATCTTCTTTGCTAGACAGTTGGTCCGGAACTGTTACAGCGATTTGCTGTTCATCAGGTACCAGCGGATTTACTTTTGAAGGGATTAGTGATCTTATTCTGAGCGAGGACGTCAGAAGGAGAAGTTCGAGTGGATCATCAAGTGAATTACTAAATGTTGGCAGAGGAAGGAAGAATAACAGAGATAGTCGGAGCAGGAACAAAAAGAGGAGTCAGTCTAGGGCTCGAGGTGATGTAACTTGTTGGAACTGCAAAGAGGTAGGACATTTTAGGAATCAATGTCCAAATGAGAAGAAAAAAGTTAACGCTGCAGTAGACCACTCAGATGATGATGTTTTGATCTGTAGTGTGGAGAGCAGTGTGGATTCCTGGGTTATGGATTCGGGTGCTTCATTTCACGCTACCCACAGCAGTGAAGCACTGCGAAATCTGAAAGAAGGTGATTTTTGTAAGGTAAGACTGGCGAACGATGAGGTTCTTGATGTGACGAGCATGGGTGACTTAGATCTGAAGACTCCATTCGGTTCATGGACTTTGAAGGATGTCCGGGTAATTCCAAGTCTGAAGAAACAGTTGATTTCTGTTGGGTAGTTGGATGAACAGGGGCACGAGGTTAAGTTCAAGAACGGGCAGTGGAAGGTTCTAAAGGGAAATCTAGTCGTAGCTCGAGGAAAGAAACAGGGTTCGCTGTATATGGTCAGTTTACCGTCTGAGGGAGTAACCATCCCAGTTCAGAAGAAGACCAAGATCCGGTTCACAGAATCTCGTAAGCAGAAGAAGGTTTGCTTTGCAGATGGCAAACCCAGAGTCACAGGTCAGATTCAGGATGAACGTGCTAGAAAAGGTTCAGTAAAACCAGTCAGGGGCATTCGTGGCAATGGGAGCACGGGACGTGCTTCAGTCAGAGTTACCAGACGACAGTGGGTTAAGAGAACCAGTATTCCAGCTGTCAAAGTCTCTCCAGTTGATAATCTGCTTTATTCGGAGAGTGTTTGTTCTCAGGATGTTCCAGGATCGGGCAGTTCATGTCAGTGGGAGCCGATAGGAACAGAGAATGGGTCAGTGGCAGACTTAGCCTTGACTGATGTGTTGGAGCCAATGTAAGCTTCAACGGGCCTTCAGGATAATTGAAGAAAAGGCCGGAGTAACTAGGAAGGAGCTAAGATCAAAAGTTTTTACAGAAATACAGATGCACAGTTGAAGTACATGTGAAGATTATTACGTGGCTTCAAGTGGGAGATTGTTGAGTGTGAAGCCACTTGACCAAGTTGAGGTCAGAAAACAGGACACGAGGATAAGGGGCAGGGGTGAACCAATAATGCTTGTAACCCATTTTTTACGGATCATGTTTGTGACTTTCTTTCTCTTCATTCAATCTCTATATAAGAGATTCATTTGTATTGTAATCTTTGTACCTCACCAAGAAATATAAACTCCTAGTTACCCGTGAACGTAGGTCAGTTTAAACCGAACCACGTAAATCCTTGTGTTCTTGATTGTGGCAGATTGTGAGAGCAGAGAGTGTGTGTGGTCCGAGTTCGTATGTGAGAGCGTTCGATCCTAACAACGAAATATACAATTCTGCAGTATGCAGTCAAAGTTTAAGTTGAACACGGACGTAAGTTCAAGGGGGAATCGGGCCCGTCAGGTTATGGGGGCTTGATTAGAGGAAGATGGGTGTGCGGGTATATGGGGAAGATGGAGGGAGGATCGTATACGGTGCTTCATGCTGAAATGTGGAGTATATACAACGGCTTGTGTTTAATCTATGAAAAAAATTTGTCTAACTTGTTGATCGAGACCGACTGTGAAACCGTTGGAGGGCTTATCGTGGGCTATTATAAAGTTACGGATCATTCACTCAACATTGTTGTGGACAAGTTCAAGAAGATGATGATGATGGAGCTAAAGTGCACACTAATTCATACGAGGAGAGACAGAACCAGAGTGCGGATGTGTTAGCGAAATTAGGCGGGAGGAGACATGGAAAAAGACCGGTGGTAGTGGTGGTTATGGGTTCTCACAACATGTATCTGGTGACGGTTCATGATGGTTTTAGACAATCTTGAACCAGAATAGCTGAGAACAAATGGAATATGACTGTTTGCCCCCTTTATAAAGATTTTGGGTAGATTCATGTACGAGATTTAGAAGTGATTTTAAAGTATGCGGCATGTTAAGGTTTGTTGAATTAAACGAAAACGAAAGTTGATTTTTAGTGCATTCGGGACTGATAAGGTATGTTATATTGATCATGTTACGAACTTTGTGGCCTTATAAGTGAAGTAATATGCATTCGTTTTGGTTATGAATAATCTACATGTGATACGGGTATGAATTGCATGAGTTTTACATGTGGGATTGTTTGATCTTTAAGAGTGAATTGCACTTACCGTATATTCAATTGTCTTTTCTATTTTAAAAACATAAAATAAATCAAAGTTATTCAATTGTAGAAGATTTAAAGAAAGGCTACAAACTGAGGATGTTAATGTAATCCTATGCAGTTAATACAAGAAAATATCGGATATCGGTAAAGGACCGATATTTGAAATATCGGTGATCTCGGTGAGATATCGATGGGATATCAGTAATTTTAATATAATGCAGAATTTATATATATATAGCAATTTAACACCAATAATTCAGAATATCGGTGATATCGGTCAAATATCAGTCAATATCGCTGATAATATCGGTACCAATATTTTGACCGATATTTTACTAAGGAACCGATATATCACCAATATTAACTCCATAGATGTAACCAAAAGTTACCAATTCAAAGACACAAATTAACATGTCATCCGATGTTCAAACTTACATAACTACTTGATACAATCACATGCTAAAGTCAACAATCAAACAATTATTTTGACATTTAATAAACATTCATGAAGTCTAGCTGAGATAGAGTGGTCAAATAATCTCATTCCTTTGTGGTTTTGTTGATTAGAGACTTGTGAATGTGAGGGATGACACCGCCACCGGCAATGGTACCTTTGATTAGTGTGTCAAGTTCTTCATCACCACGAATGGCGAGTTGCAAGTGACGTGGCGTGATCCTCTTCACCTTCAAATCCTTGCTCGCATTGCCAGCCAACTCGAGCACCTCAGCTGTCAGGTATTCCAGTATTGCAGCTGAGTAAACCGCAGCGGTTGCTCCTACTCGCCCATTGGCAGATGTTCTTGACTTGAGGTGGCGGTGGATTCTCCCAACCGGAAACTGAAGTTATTAAAAATCATTCTAACAAGAATGTTAGAAGTTTAGAGGTGACAAAATGGATAATGAGTCGAACCATATACATATTGTACGGGTCAGGTTGACTAAAAATCATATTACATCCGTTGGATGCATTTTAATCAGATAAACAAATAACTTGGATTTGGTAACGCATCAATCAACGTTAATTATTATTAAGTCATGTCAAAACAAACCACCAAAATACATATAATGCATCAAAATAAAAATATGAACAAGCAAATGTTCAATCAAAATTATTAAAAAAAAAATTGTAACCTAGTTGGAGCAAAAATTATTCTCATTCAAATAAAATGTTTTAACCGATAGGGCTAATTAAAGGGAACACAACCACGGTGCAATTTGAAATTAAGATGAGATAACCAAACAAAAGTTTAATTATTTCATCTAAAAAAGTCAAACTTGTGTACAAATTTAAGCATGATAGATGACAAACAAAGGCTGTTTTAAGAGTGTTCACGGTCCAGTTTGGGTCGCTTACGTTTTAAGCCGGGTTGGTCAAACAGGCCGATTTTCGTGGTTTACGATTTGGCAGTTTTATGGTTTTAGACAGCATAAAACCATGAACCCCGATCTCTTTAGTTTGGGCAACTCAGTCAGTCGGTTTACAAATACCGGCCCTGTGCTATGCTATGCTATGCTATGCTATGCTATGTTGTACATAAGATCTTAGCACATAAACAACAACACTACTCAATTCAAGTAATAATAGTCTTATTTAATAACCTGAAGACCGGCTCGAGATGATTTGGAAGTAGGTCTCTTCTTATCTTTCTCCTTATTCGCAGCAGCCGCAGTCGTTTTTCCCGCCAACAAACCCTTTCCTCCTTTTCCCGCCATTCTAGTAAATAATCACACAGTCATTACAGATCTAACAAAAGTAGAAAACCACACGTGATTTTGAACTATAAAAAATACAAACCTCAGAAGATTGAGATACAGAAGAAGTGTGCGATTGATTGATTGACTGCTTGAAGTGAGTTCTGGTTTCAGAGCTTGGAGGAAATGTATAATTTGTTTGCTTTTGCAGAGTTTGGCGGGAAATCGAGATTTTGGAAGTTTTCCCGCTTCTTAATTTTCAAAAGGAAGGAGAGTTGTATGGACCAAACCAAACAAAGCTATATTAATACGGCCTCCATGGATTTCCTTCTAGCCCAATTACAAATTAATAATAGCGTAAATTACTTTTTGAGTCTCTGTGTTTTATGGGTTTTAACTAGTTGAGTCCAAAAGCAAAAAGTTTAACAACCTGAGTCCCCATAAGCATTTTCTTCAACCATTTGAGACCAAATTTCTAACACTGTTAGAATTATTTTGTTAAAATTCGTTAAATGACCAAATTACCCTACCTAATATCTCTTTCTCTTCCTTATCACTCTCTCATATCAGATTATCCCAACCGAACCGCACCGCACCACCACCACCACCACCACCCTCTGCACCATCATCACCATCACCACCATCCCCACCATCAACCCCACCATACCTCTTATTTCGATCACCCAATCGAATAATCTCAGGAACACCAACAGATCTTTGAAGCTACAAACAAAACAATTTCACAAAAAAGCCCATAAATTATTCAAACCAAAACCAAATCATTAATTTAAAACCTTGGATACCCGGACTCCTTTCTTTGAAAAAATCCTCAACCGTCTTCGGATGATTACAATCTGCAAACAACAAAAATCAATTATCCCACATTGCAAAAAAAAAAAAAAAAACACCACAAACAAAAGTCAATTATCCCACATTGCAAATAAAAATCATCAAAACCGAAAACACTGAGAAGAAAACCTCACCAGGTCGGTCACAGCAATATCCATTAATGGTGGTTTTTGGGGAGCTTCTGAGTGAAGTGAAAGAGACGAAGCTCTGTTCCGATTCCTGGATCTACATCGCTGTCTCACCGTCTCATCTGTTCCGATTGCCTGGGTTTTTTTTCACGAATCTCTGTTCCGATTCCTGGATATACATTGCCGATTCCTGGAGCTCTGTTCCGATTGCCTGGTTTTTTCACGAAGCTCGGAACCCAACAAACACCACCATCGCCGGATCTTCAATACCCAGCACCGACAGCCGCCCCTGGATCTTCAATACCCATCCCGACAATCGCCGCCATCTGGATTTGCAATACCTAACAAGTTTTGCTGAAGTTTCTTGAGTTGGAGAGGGTGGTGGATGTGTTGTGGGGACTAGGGAGGGTGGTGGTGGTAAGATGGTCTAGGAGTGAGAAAGAAGAGAGAGTGTGTGTGCGTGTGTGTGCAGGTTGTAATATATATAATTTAATTTTATATAATATTAAAACCATGCATTAAAGACTTGTTCCTTATTCTCTTGTGCATATAAGACTTGTACTTTGCGTGTAAATGACCAAATTACCCTTGTAGTTAACAAACTTTGTGGATGGAGTTAGAAATTTGGGCTCAAATGGTTAAAGAAAATGCTTATGGGGACTCAGGTCGTTAAACTTTTTGCTTTTGGACTCAACTAGTTCAAACCCATAAAACACATGGACTCAAAAAGTAATTTACCCTTAATAATATCTATATAGTTAAATAAATACAGCCTGATGGATTTCCTTCTAGCCAAATTAGAAATTAATCTAACTTATAATAAAAGACTACAAATAATGCCACATGTCATTCTCTCCTTCAACCTTATAAATTTTATTTATAATTATTTAATAAATTTCTTTTAATATTAATATTAATAACTAATATATAGATATCATTTATTTTTATCTTTATCTAAGATTAATAAATAACTTCAATTTTGCAATTTAGACCCTTTGTTTTTTTACTTTTAACCCAAAGTTTTTAATCTTTTGCAATTTAATCCTAACTCTTTTTTATTTTCAATTTTGGTCCATCATACTTATCATTTCTCCAAAGTTTTTCGTTTCGTTCTAAATTTTGTGAGTTAATGCACCGCAACGTGCGTGTGGGGTTCAACATTTTTTTCGTATATTTTTTTCCCGTTTGACTGGCCCGTCACAGCACATCTATTTTTTCTCTGTTTAACAAGTTCGACCAACGCGCGGGTCCTGGATTGACTTAGTTATTTTTTTCTATATTTTACGTTTTGGTTTAATTTCTCTGCAACGAGCGTTCGTGGTTCAAAGATTTCATGTATGCTTTTTCGCTCGTCGTTATTTTTTTCGTTTTTATTTAATTTGTTTTTACGAGCTTTTCCGGTGTTGGTGGTCGCTGACAGTGGTATAGTATTGGTATTACTTGACACAGTTTTACAACAACCGCTCTTTCTTGTAGAAAACTTAAACAATAAAAATTAAACATGTGAGTTAATTAATGGGTAGACGTCGGGTTAGGATTCCATCTGTGTCATCTTCCGCACGCTTTGAAACTTTCCTCTTTTCACATGTATATCTCTTTTCAGATGCCTCCTCGAAGAAATGTGAACAACAACGACGTCCCTTTGGAAACTCTGATTGCTAATGCTGTCAATATAGCTATTGCGGGTTTAGTTCCCAACCTTCTACAACAGCTGCAGCAGAATAACAACAATGTACAGCAACCACCAGGGGGAAACAACAACGGTAACAATAATGCTCCTGTTACTATCCTTGATTGGCTTGAGCGCTTCAGAAAGGAAAAGCCAAAATCGTCTAGTACCGCTGCTACACCAGTCGAGGCGGAAAATTGGATTGCTCATATCGAGAAGTTGTTCGAAGTGATGGGCGTGGGTGATGCGTTCAAAGTTAGGCTTGCTAGTTATAAACTGGAGGACGATGCTCATAGGTGGTGGAAGACCTTGAAAGAAGCTCGTGGAGGAGATCAGTATGCAGCAACACTTCCTTGGGCTGAATTTCGCACTTTGTTTTATCAGCAATACTTCACTGACGCTGATAGGAGTGAGTATCTGAGAGAGTATGCTTCTATCAGGCAGGGGGATGACGAGCCTATTATGGAGTTCAAAGCTCGTTTTAGTCGTTTGGTTAATTTCCTGGGCCCAGCAGCAGGTACAACACAGCAGCAGACCGAGAATTTCAAATGGGCTATATGCGATCATGATAGGAAGTTCATCTTGAATCTTCGTTTCACTGACATTACTGAGGTAGTCGATGCTGTCAAGAATTTGAATAATGAGAAGAAGCAGCGTGAGAAGAAATCGGATGGTGATCACAAACGCTCTAGGGAGAACGACCAGGATAATTTCGATAATCAGGGTGGCAATGAGCAATCCCAAGACTGTGAGGACCGTTCTGATAGGTATTACAACAATAAGTCGCGAAGTGGAAGAAACCGTTATCAGAATCGTAGGCCTGCACAGAATCAGATGCAACAGAGCGATGCCCCTGGAGCACAGCCACATAATCAGCAAAACCCGAATCAGAATCGTGCTGATATCCCTCCTTGTACTCATTGTGGGAAACGTCATGGTGGAGCATGTCGCCTTGCTGAAGGTCGTTGTTTCAGATATGGAGACTCAGACCACTTGATTAAGGATTGCCCTCGGCCTGAGCAGCGAGCTAATACTGGTGGGAACACCAAAACTACTAGGGGAGGTTGACTTTTCGCACTCGCAGCTAATGCCCTAGGTACGCTTTCCGGTTATGTGCAAATTGGTGAACGTGGTACATATGCTTTTTGATATCATGATGCGACACATTTTTTAGTATCACTTTTATTTGCAAAGTATTTGAAGTCCTTGCATACTGCTTTAGAGTATACTCTAGTTATATTTGCTCCTTTTAGAGATACTTGTTTTGATTTGATTTAGTATCCGTTTATTGCTATCTCAGAAACTCGGTGTCTTAGTATGTATGTTGTCTAATGGTATGCTATATGTAAAGTCTATTCCGTGTCCGTTATATGTGAAATCGTTCGTTTTCGTACTTAGCAATTTTGAGGACAAATTTTTTTTTAGATGGGTAGAATTGTAATATTCATAAGTTTATCACGATAAATAAATATGATAACTAAGTAAAAGTTATTTTTATTGAAAATTTGATAGTTAAATTAAGCTTGCATTATAGTTATCTAAATTAAATTAAATTATTTTGATTCATAAGTTCCTAATATGTTATATGGCATGGAAACGTAGAGGAGAAGAAAAAATAATAATAATTGAAAATAATTATGTACTTTCAAAGTTTTTATTCATTCCATGTGACCTTAGTTCTCGTTCATAAGCATTCTCAAAGTATTTTTGTCCTTTTCAAAATTAATAATTTAATATCTCCTTGAACTAACCCACCCGAAGATTTGGGATTACGAAACCGATCATCAACGGATTTTATACCAGATACTCCTCCTTTGTAAACAAAAACCACGATATCAACAGTCACCATCGTGCCCACGTTCTTTTTCTTAGTTGTAACCGTCGCACTTCCAGTTGTCACCATAAATTCCGACATCTAAAGCCTTCGAGCTGCAACCAGTTGCGTTCGACGACCTTGACACCCTCCGAACAACCACCACAACTTCTCGCCGCTGCAATCAGACCTTCGACTCACGATTCAGCCGACGTGAATCACCACTGCCGCTCACCTTAGTTCCGCTAAGTACGACCGTTCGAAGCGCGTATTGTGTGTCTCCGGTTAGCTCCGTTCGACTTTTAAGGTAATTGATTGAACCCTCTTCGGATTCGAATGTATATTCGAATTTTTGGTTTGTTTCGTTTCTCCCGGCGACCATAATAAAACTCGATAACATATTTAGAGTTTGAACTGGGTAATGGTCTGGTTCGCTTCCGTTCGATTGATACCACACCACACCATAGTAATATTAACCAACTGGGGTAGCCCAGTTGGCCACCGACACCCACCTCTTCCCAGAGGTACTGGGTTCGAGTCTTGGGAGTGGCATATGTCGCCCAGGGTAAGAACTCGGCATGGGGAAGTCACCGCGGAGCTAGCTTGGTCGGGTAGCGGCTCCCGGAGCGGTTGAGAGGACCGTGCACTATCCCCCACCATAGTTATATTAGTTTAATGCATCTGTATGAATTGTATTGTGTGAGTTACAAGTGTGTGTTATCTTGTATGTGGTTACAGTGAACATATGGTGTGTGTAGGGTATGGTATAATGGGATGTCTATGCAAGTAATATTATGTGTGTGTATGTATGTATATAATATTATGAGTGTGCATGGTGGATGTGTTAATTAGTTGCAGGTGTGTGTTTATAGGTTGGGCTAAGTATGTGTGCGTTGTATGTGTACAGGAGGGGTGTAAGTAAGCAAATATGTGTGCTACCTTTAATATTTTAATTTTTAGAAAATATATTTTTCTTTTACGTATAATATATTTGTGTCATAGATGTTGGCTTGTGGGGGTTACATGAAAGAGTGTGTGTATCTATATAATATGGACCAAACCAAACAAAGCTATATTAATACGGCCTGGATGGATTTCCTTCTAGGCCAATTAGAAATTAATAACATCTATATAATTAAATGAACTAGTTGATTTTCCGCCCGCGCGTTGCGGCGGGGACCTAATGTCTGCAAAACACGTGTCGGCAACGGCAAGCAGATACCAAATATCAAAACATAAATAAAAATGACGTTGTAACGATACTCACTTCGTCCTAAAAAAACTATTTTAAATAATCTAATATATAATAATAGGACCCACACGTCCTAACGTTGGAAATTCGGTTGTTTTCAATTTAGTTATTACGGTGCTAACACGTTAAAATATGGATGAGCTTGGTATCGGTAACAGCACCGAAAGTACCGATCCGGAAAATCATCGAAATTAGGTACCGACACCAAAAATGTTCGGTACCATACGGTATGGTATTTGAAGGTAAAAATCAGTAAATACAGGTATGATGCTAGACCGGTGTCGAACCGAAAGTAACGATTCTGAAAACGCCAAAAGGTGGGTACCAAATTGGTACCGAAAATGATTGGTATAGTAAATTTGGTACCGATACGATACCGGTTTGATTGTAGGATTTGATATGATTTGCTCATCAATAATCTAAATATCCAAGTTAATTTTACATGCTACAATTCATTCGTTATAGAAAAAGATAAAAAAGAAAACAAAATAAGTTGTTTTGTATATAAAACCTCATTCAAACGAAACACAGTTTACTTACAGTGTGTATGAAAAGTAATCTAAACAATGCAATTACTTGCGTTGCTACAGGATTTGATGAGCTCGGTACCAACCGGTACCGAAAATACCGTTACCGAAAATCCCCAAAAGTGGTACCTGTACCGAATATATCTGGCACGATACGGTTCGGTACTGGTACGGTACTGGTATTTGAGGGTAAAAACCGGTGAATACCGGTGCCGAACCAATACCGAAAATGTCAAAAGTCGGTACCGATTCAGCACCGAAAATATGCCCGGTTTGATAAATTTGATATCGGCACCGGTACCCAATACCATTTGCTAATCCCCTTGATGATGTTACTGTTTATTGTGTTCTAATTTTAATATATAGGTAATGTAACTCTGGCCGAATATATGTTTATATAATTAAATGAAGAGTAAATTACACAAATTGTCCTTTATTTACACATAAAATTTTACTCTTTGTCCTTTGTCATTAAAATGTACACTACATGTCCTTTTAATACCAATTTTGCACACCCATTGTCCTTTTCTCTAACCACCATCCACCAACCCAATTAAATGCCATAATGTGAGGGCAAATTGTCAATTCCTTACCCTTTAAAACCTTAGACCAACACTCTTCACCATTTCCGACCATTATCATCCAACATCGGCGTTACTCCCTCCGTTCTCCACTAACCTGACACTAATCCACCTTTCACCACCCTTCACCATAACCTTAAACTGTTAGTATACCATATTCCTTCCCCACTCGCCAAACCATCTCTGTAAACACAACCACCTAACAACCGTCACCACTCACAACACAACACAACCGGACCACTCAACGTCCACCGGAAACCTGCACAACCGATCATTTCTGACCACGATACCACCTCTTCTTTCATAGCCTAAACCCGTTCACAACCATTCTTCACCTCCAATCTGCATCAATTCCACCACTGTTCTACCTTCGTTCAAACATTGTCACCAACCCGCAAATTGTCACACCCCTTTCAAAGGCGGAAGCACGAGGTGTGATCTTAGTGGTTCTCATTGCATATGAATAGTAAACATACTACATGATATAAAAACAAACTCCATCTTGCCATTCAAGTTTGATTGTCCCAAAATACAGAATTTAGTCTAGAGTTTACATCATAAATAAAAGATAATTGTTTGAAAGTTTACAAGACCATTTCAAAACAAAGATCAAGGTTTTACTTCCTATATCACCGCAAGAAGGCGGGATATAGCAAGTAAATCCAACAAAAGATGGCAACGGATGATGGACACTAATCATCTTGAAAACATGACACTACATCTTGATAAGGAACCCGCGAGCATTATCCACTAATTTCCTGAAATACATGTAAGTTTAAAATTCGTCAACAAAAGTTGGTGTGAATTCATGCAGATTGTGTAAAATGTAACATTTGTAATTGTATAAAAGCATGGTATGTAATTTGCAAAATGTAAGTTTGTAAGTTGTAATGAAATGGAATCGAGATCGCTAATGTTTAGCTAGGACATTAACATATGTGACGATATAGGAAGCATCCAAACCTAGGCCATTTTTAACATCGTTTACCCTACGACTGTGAACTAAGACACTCCACTACTATGTGTTATCAAGAGAGTGAGGCTGCCCGGACCTGTTAGATCTAACCCTTATTCTTTCGGTCTAAACTAGATTGATAGTGCTTACGTATACCCTATTCGTGACATGATCTATGTATGATTCCTTTGTTTTAAACATACCAATTTGTACATGTATTTTCCCCAAAGTTTAGAAAACAGTAAAAATGTTTGAAAGTGGGGACATGAACTCACTGTTTTGCGTCTCGAGCGTCTAGCTTCACCGGTTTCTGCTACTTGAATGGCGTGACCTATAGACGTTCTAAGTATGTTAATCACCTAACTTGTAAATCTCTAAGTACAAGTTACGATTTGGATTTAATGTGTCTTATTGTGTCTTACATGTATAGTTTCCTTGTAGCATTAGTGTATATATGTTATGATATATTTAATGTTGTATTTGTTATATATATTTTTATCCCAAAAATATATATTTGTGTAAGTAGGATTTGAAAATGTTATATGTTAAAAATAATATATTTTTAACTTTTCCCCATATATGTTACTTATATTGTTTTCCAAAAATAAATATAAGTAATTTGTTAAATAATATTTCTAATATTATTTTTGGTATAAGTATACTTAGGAAAGTATACTTGTATTTTAAGTGTAAATACTTGTGTATTTGTATTATTTACCCAAAAATCATTTCTTTGATTTTTATTACTTTCTGGAATTTTATTTCTTAAAAATAATAATATTTTTAAGGTTTATTGGTTATACATATATTTTGTCATGCTTGTCCAATTTATAATTCTTCCATCACTTGTAATAATTTTTGTATAAGTCCATAAATATGTAATTTATCCAATAAGTCCAATAATTTTGTAGGAAATATATGTATATTGATATATAATTTTGTATTTGTCCATGTATCTTTTTATAGGTAATTTTGTATACATGTATCTTTGTGTATTTCTTAAGTATTTGTATGTGTATTTTGGTGGTATACTCCTTTGGAGTATTTAATGTATTTTTCAAGTTCCTATCATCACTAATACATATAATATACATTAGCACATAATTTTTGTGACCACTAAATATATATATATATATATATATATATATATATTCCCTAAAAATATACATACTTAATATTGTTTTATACTTGAAGAAAACCTTATTTCTTACTTGTAATTTTTGTATAAAAATTAGGAAACCTTTGTAAATATTTTTAGGTGAATTTTTAGAGAATAAGTTTCACCAAAACTTATACTTTTTCTAAGTGTCAAAATTTTATAAAAATTTTGACATAGTTTCCCCTAAAAATGGAGGTTTCCCATGTTTTCAAAACATGTGTTTATTTTCCTTTCATCACAAAAAATCAATTTCTAACAATTTCACAAGTAACATACACTAAAATCATCATGAAAAACCTTATGATGAACGTGATTTTTGTTAAAAATGTGTAGTCTTTTAGATCTACACTTTACATACATGAATCTTCCAAAAACAAGTGTTCTTGTTAAATTTTAATAAACTTTTTTTATGAGACTTTAACTTACTAAATAAACCATCCATAAGTTTTAGGGTTTCAAAACCATGAAAAACATATTCTAAAACCATTTTTATGTTCATTTTGAAGATCTTTATGTTCATCATCAAATTTCATCATGGATCTTTCAAGATCCATGCTTAAACTTGTTAGATTTAAGCTTCTAACAAGCTTACACATGATGGATCTAAACAAACACATAAGATTCAACATTCACAACTTCATCACATACATCAAACAACTTCAAAACAACTTGTTTTCACTTAGATTATGTTTGATCTTCATGTTACCATCTTTAAAAGTTTATGTTCGTTGAAGATGTAACTTGTACATAAGCTTAACATGAATTAAAATAGAGATTATGAAGCTTACTCCTAGCTCTAGTGGCTAGGGAAGTGGCAAGAACAAGAACAAGATGAAGAATGAAGAAAATGAGTGGATAAAAGCTCCTCAAGGTGGTCCTTCAACTTCCTTTGCTCCTAGCTTCCTTAGATCATCTTCATACACCTTTGAATCACCTTAGATATGCTTGAAAGTAACAAGAAAATGGTTATGATAGTGGAGATGGGTGTGGCCGTAGGTAGAGAAGAGAGAAAAATGGTGAAAGTTTGAATGAGGATTATGAAGGAAATGAACTTAAGGGTCTTGTTATAAACTTCCAACATAACCATTAACCAATAGTTCTAATTGTCACACCCTGGCTTTGCGGAAGCGTGGTTAGTTTTGGTGTGACTTCTTAATACCATAGCTTAATCATAACAAAGCTATATGAATTTAAAAACCATGCAAGTCATCATTAAGTTTAGAAATCAACATACATTACCATTGTTTAACGCGGACATACTCTAGTATCCATAACCTTGTTCAATAACATTACAACTTAAAATAAAACATAAACGTGATTTAGGGATTATGCCTTGTCCAGGAAAGAGGCACAACCCTAAACCCAGATGACTTCATGAAAGGTTGCAGCGGAAAACGTTCATACCGTGCCAGAATCCGTTAATTTCCTGAAATACATGTGAGTTGAAAAATCAACAATAATGTTGAGCGAGTTCATGTGCAAGTGAATAAGTAAAACACTTGTAAGTATAAAAGTTTCCTGGTATGTAGCAGTGTAAGAGGACTTGTGATCACCAATGGTTTGCAAGGCCATTAGCATGTCGTGAAATGCAAGTAAGTAAGACACAACCCTAGCTGATTTTGCGTTGGGTACCAAGTCACTCCGGATCCGTTCTGTTAGTCCTTCGAGAGGCCTGTTCTGTTGGACCGGGAGCTGGGCTCGCTACACCCAAATAGATCTACCGCTCGAGTCCCTCGGGGTTCTAACTACCCATTCACATGATCTAAACCTCCTTACGTTATTCATACCGTGTATAAAGTACTTGTAAACAAAGTAACATGTATTTCACCCCCGCAGTTAAGAAAACTGAAAACAGTTAGAGAAAAGGGGGACATGAACTCACAGTGGATGCGTAACTCTACCAAGCGTCTCCTGATACTGTAAGCTGTGCAATGACCTACAAGTGCTAATTCTATTAGACGGACGGCCGTGCTTTAGCTTTACAGTTTATGTTTGCGGGAAATAGTTAGACAACTATTTCGTGTTACATTTTGTATATGCTTGATAGTTATTCTTCTTCCCAAGGATGGGGGATACAATACATGTGCGTAAGTTACGTTTTATCAATCTTGTGGTAATGTAATTACCGGTGTAACTTATATGTTTATGGAAGCGTTCGCAAAGTTTTGGAATCATTAACGCTTGTAAATATTATTTTCACTCCAAAATAATATTTATGTATTTCACAAAATAATCATAAACAGTGTTGTGACAAATATATTTATCACGTTAATCTTTGTGAAAATCCCACCTCCGAATGTTTAGTAAAATATAGTACTGGCGAAATTTATGTTTCAAAAGTATGCCCAAAAATAGTTCTAACACTTGTTGTGTAAAAAGTCTAAGTGTTAGGTTTTTAGAAAATTTCGCCAGAGTTTCCTCTGTAACTGGAGGTGGCCACGCTTTTAAGCGTATCATTTTCTTTTAACAAATCAACTCAATCAACTTCTTTATTCAATCAAACAATTTCCGACACATCAAACTAGTCAACAAGTATGTAAATTTGCATAGTCGCATGAACTTGCAGTTTTTCCGCATCAATAATGTAAATCACCTTCATATATGTAGGTTTCTATATAAAGTAACTTTAATCTTGTAAAAACCTCGTGTTTAGAGAAAACCGTCTTTACAACTTCTAGTAACAAGTGACAAATACACTTCTTTGTCGGATCTCTTTATTTTACAAGTGTCTATACACTTGTGGTTTATAAAATCATATTTATTAGTGCAAGATCCATCTTTTAGAAAAACATGATTTCTTTAAAGCGTGGTCTTTCAAAAATACCGCTTGCGGATACGTAGATCCGCTAGTTTTAAACACCATTTTACCGGTTAAATCACTTTTACACAAGTATAATATTTCACACAAGTTCATGTCTCTAAAATGTGGTAGTGTTTCACCTTTAACCCTTGTATCTATCAAAAACAAGCTTATGTGATGATACGTGATTTTACAAAGTCGGGTTAAACGAAGTTTTGAGCTACCACATTATAGATCGGGTCACAATAAGCACAAATTTCAAGTCCTACGACTTTTACACAAGTTATACGCTATTAACCACCATTTTTATGATTTTACTAGACTTTAAAGATTCAAAACGCGTGTTTACGATATTTAACCGACGAAAGTTCTTTTAACCACTTTAGATGAGTGTAAAATCAAGTTTTAAAGGTTATACCTCTAGCTCAAGGCTAGGGAAGAGTTGTGACGAAAAACCGCGTGGATAAAAGCCAACGAGAGTGGTCCTTCGCGTTCCGCTTGCACCAAAGCTCCTTATACGTGTCTTGTGATGTTTGTATGGTCTTGGAATGATGGAAGCTAGAACCGAAAATATGATGGTGGTGTGTGTGGTGTTCGGCCGTGAGCCACCAAGGAAGAAAGAGAGAGAGTTGGTTTGTGAAGTTAAGTGATAAACCTCTAGTGATTATGTGTGTATATATAGGCAAGATTAGTGCTATGATCCAATGGTTATGGTGTAGCTTGGATACTAGACAATGAGATTTGGCAAGATTACAAGTACAAGATGTGTGTCCCCTATATATGGGGCCGGTCATGAGAGCAAAGGGGGGGGGGGGGGGTTCGATTTCAAGTAGTAGTTAGGGGGGTTTAGTTATGGTTAAGTGAGTTAGTTTAGGTTTAAACTCCGTTAGTTACGTGTAACATGTTATGGCGCGTTATGACGGGTGTTAGGGTAATCAGGGACCCTAACTGGCTCAGAAAAAGAGTAATAATAAAAATAGTATAGTTTTCATGTTCCGGGTAAAGTCCGGGTGTCCGGTTGGATAGTAATCCGTTAAAGTGTTACAAAAGACTTTAAAGTGTCGTTATTACCTTTTAGTGACACAATTTGTTTTTCCCGACACTTTAGGAAGTGTCTAGTAATATTTTCTTATTTCTGGCACTTTACTAGTCAGCTAGAAGCTGGTTAAATTGTTAAAGTGCTGTGTTTGGTACTTAAAGTACGTTTTAGGCACATTCGAATCAGTGTATCTTATCCCTAGAGACGCGGTAACACAACCCTTATATCCTACACTCACTACCAGTGTAGCCAAAATATATGAGGCTCTTAACAGGCCTTGAGGCAGTATTTGCCTGATGCTGGTTATATCAGCATGTTTACTGTGTATCCGTTTGGTGCTACTGTGCTTTTTGTGCATCATGTTTGTCACTAGGGTTCAGCACGTAAATAATGTAGTGACAGCAAATAAAGTATGATGCAAGTAAGTGCATGTATCAGTATGCAGGTAGCAGTTTATCAGCTAGTTTCAATCAAGCACAGTAATCAAGTAATAATTAATCATTAATTAAGTTGTACGGATACCTGGTTTTGTGCGGGTTGTCACATTCTCCCCCCGTTAAATAAATTTCGTCCCGAAATTTTAAGTTCTGCTTGTAGATGCAGTGTCCTTGGGAAATAAGTGGGGGTATTTTTCCTTCATCCGGTCCTCACGCTCCCATGTGAATTCAGGACCATGTCTGGCATTCCAACGTACCTTGACGAGTTTGACACTGCTCCGGCGGGTCTTGTTAACTTTCCAATCCGTGACCTCGACAGGTTCTTCAACGAAGTGGAGCGTGTCGTCAATATGAATCTCGTCGATAGGAATGGCAACGTCAACTTGAGTTGGACTTTTCTTTAAATTGGATACATGAAATGTATCGTGGACACCATTTAGTTCAGCAGGTAGGTCCAACTTGTATGCTACTGTCCCAATTCTTTCCAGAATTCTAAAGGGACCAATGTAGCGTGGATTCAACTTTCCTCGCTTTCCAAAGCGCGCTACCCCTTTCCAGGGTGAAACCTTCAATAATACCATCTCTCCGACTTGGAAGTCCACATGCTTCCGGTTTGGATCCGCGTAGGCCTTTTGCCTGTGGCGAGCGGCTTCGATGCGTTTGAGTATTTGCGCGATCTTATCTGTCGTCTCTTGGACGATCTCGGGACCAGCAAGCTGCCTATCACCTGCGTCAGACCAACATAGTGGGGATCGGCACTTGCGTCCGTATAGGGCTTCAAAAGGCGCAACACCAATACTGGTGTGGTAGCTGTTGTTATACGAAAATTCGACCAAAGGTAAGTGTTTATCCCAGCTACCTCCCAAATCCATAACACATGCCCTCAGCATGTCTTCCAACGTTTGTATTGTTCGCTCGCTCTGGCCATCGGTTTGCGGATGGAATGCAGTGCTCAGATTCAATTGTGAGCCAAAAGATTCTTGGAAAGATTGCCATATTCTTGACACAAATCTTCCGTCTCTATCAGAGATGATCGAGAGTGGTACTCCATGTCGTGCTACGATCTCTCTCATGTAAATTTCCGCAAGTTTACTAGTACTGTCTTTCTCCCTGATTGGCAGAAAATGTGCGGACTTTGTTAGGCGGTCAACAATCACCCAGATCATATCATGGCCTCTTGGCGTTCTTGGCAGTTTTGTAACAAAATCCATGGAGATTTGTTCCCACTTCCATTTGGGAATCTCCGGTTGTTGCAGAAGTCCCGAAGGCTTCTGGTATTCTGCCTTGACCTTAGCGCACGTTAAACATTTGCTCACATAGACAGCAACGTCGCCTTTCATCCTAGGCCACCAATAGTAATCTTTAAGATCCTGGTACATCTTATCCGATCCAGGGTGGATAGAGTACCGTGACTTGTGCGCTTCGTCGAAAATAACTTCCCTTAATCCACCAAACAGAGGAACCCAAATCCTTTTCTCAAAATGTAACGTCCCTTCCTCGTTTGGTACCAAAAGCTTCTCCATTCCCCGGAGATATTCTTCCTCAAGGTTTCCCTTCTTGAGAGCTTCCTTTTGTGCAGCACGAATGCGCGAGGGAAGGTCGGTTCGTACAATCATTTCCAAAGCTCTAACCCTTATGGGCTTGATTCTTTCTTTACGACTTAGGGCATCGGCTACTACGTTCGCCTTTCCCGGGTGATACTTGATCTCGCAGTCGTAATCGTTTAGTAACTCAACCCATCGTCTTTGCCTCATATTTAACTCCTTCTGGTTAAATATATGTTGTAGGCTCTTGTGATCTGTGAAAATTGTGCACTTTGTACCGTACAGGTAGTGCCTCCAGATCTTCAGTGCAAAAACCACTGCGCCAAGCTCTAAATCATGTGTGGTATAATTCTTCTCGTGCACTTTCAGCTGGCGTGATGCGTAAGCAATGACCTTTTGGCGTTGCATCAACACACATCCCAATCCCTGACGCGATGCGTCGCAGTATACCACAAAATCGTCGGTACCTTCCGGTAGAGCTAAGATTGGCGCGTTGCAGAGCTTATCTTTCAATATCTGAAACGCTTCGTCCTGTTTGATTCCCCAATCAAACGTCTTATTCTTCTGGGTCAGGAGCGTCAACGGTTGAGCGATTTTCGAAAAATCCTCGATGAACCTTCGATAGTAGCCAGCCAAACCCAAGAATTGTCGAATCTCGGTTGGCGTTGTAGGCGTCTCCCAGTTCTTGATTGCCTCGATCTTTGTGGGATCAACATGAATTCCATCCCCATTAACCACATGTCCAAGAAACTGGACTTCGCGTAGCCAAAACTCGCACTTGGAGAATTTGGCGTACAGTTGTTCCTTCTTTAGCAGCTCCAAAATGGTTCTAAGATGTTGTTCGTGTTCAGCCTTCGTCTTTGAGTAAATCAGGATGTCGTCGATGAATACAATCACGAACTTGTCTAAGTATGGCTTGCAAACTCTATTCATCAAGTCCATAAACACTGCAGGCGCATTGGTTAAACCAAATGGCATCACGAGGAACTCGTAGTGTCCATAACGAGTTCGGAAGGCTGTTTTCGGGATACTTTCCTCCTGTATCCTTAATTGATGGTATCCAGATCGAAGATCGATCTTAGAGTAACAGCTTGAACCTTGAAGTTGATCGAACAGATCGTCGATCCTTGGCAGTGGATACCTGTTCTTTATCGTCAGCTTGTTCAATTCTCTGTAGTCAATACACATACGGAAACTTCCGTCTTTCTTCTTGACAAACAAGACCGGAGCTCCCCAAGGCGAGAAGCTTGGTCGGATAAAACCTTTATCTAACAGCTCCTGAAGCTGTGTTGACAATTCCTGCATCTCTGATGGAGCAAGTCTGTATGGTGCCTTAGCCACAGGCGCGGCGCCTGGAACTAAGTCAATGTGAAACTCCACTTGCCTCTGAGGTGGCAGTCCAGGTAAGTCTTCTGGGAAGACTTCTGGATACTCCCTTACGACAGGGATGTCTTCGATTGTTGGCTCGGCAGCCTTCTTGTCTACGATGTGTGCCAGAAAAGCAACACATCCTTTCCGTAAACACTTCCTTGCCTTCAAGCAGCTGATGAATCTTAGCGGTGTGTCACGCTTCTCTCCGTGAACCACAATTGTCTCACCATCGTCAGTTGGGATACGAACAACTTTCTCGTGACATACTATCTCCGCCTTGTTCCTGGATAACCAATCCATTCCTACTACCACGTCGAAGCTTCCCAATGGGACCGGTAGTAGATCCAGAGTAAACTCGCGCTCTCCCAATTCTATCACACAATCTCTGATTACTTCGTCGGCTCCAACTAACTTTCCATTAGCTAATTCGATCGAATAGGGTATGTCTAACTTAGTAGCTAACCCAAGCATATTCTTAAGTTCTAGCGATACGAAGCTATAATCGGCACCAGTATCAAATAAAACGGATGCATAGCGTTGATTGATAGGGAACGTACCGGTAACAACATTTGGATCTTGACGTGCTTCTCTAGCTTCAAGTTGAAACACTCTACCACGGGCTTGATTCAGTGTTGGGCAATTCTTCTTAAAATGCCCGATTTCCCCGCAATTGTAGCATCCGAGCCTTTGCCCATTACCATCCCCATTTCCAGCTGGGGTGTTGTTCTGGTTGGCATTGCCAGCCTGGTTTGCATTGTTGCTTCGGTTTCTGTTTCCTCCAAGATTTCCTTGCTGGCGATTCCCATTTCCACCACGGTTATCATTCCTATTTCCATATCCTCCCTGGCCTCCACGGCCGGCAGAGACCCAACAAGTATCCTTAGAGTGACCACGTTTCCCACACGCTTCACATACTTTTAGCCCACATTGACCAGAATGGTGACGCTGGCAGGCATTACACCTGGGATGGGTGCCCATATATCCCTTTCCTCTCCTTCCACTGCCAGCTGCACCCTGAGCTGGCGTGCTTGGTGCTCCTCTCTTACCATCACCGCTAACACTTAGCTTGAAATTCGAAAACTTTCTTTTGTTACTTCCGGACGACTCAACATGCGTCTCTTTCTCCTTTGCCTTTACATCACCAAACTTGTTTAAACGAATCCCCTCCTCGGTGAGAGCCACGCTCAAATCGATGGCTTCAGTGATAGTCGCTGGTTTGGAGGAGGTTACCATGCTTATTATTTGGGGAGCCAAACCCCAAATGAAGCGCTCGATTCGTTTGTATTCAGGCGTAACCATGTAAGGAACCACTTGAGATAGGTCATGAAACCTCTGAACGTACTCTGCTACTTTCGGACCATCCATCTTTAAGTGCCAGAATTCAGTCTCCAACCTCTGAATTTCTGCGCGTGAACAGTACTTCTTGCGCATCAGTTCTTTCAATTCGGCCCAAGTCAGGGCGTAGGCGGCAGCTTCGCCTAAGGTTTGGACTTGTAAGTTCCACCAAGATAGGGCTCCGTCGAGAAATAGCCCTGAAATGTATGTGACTTGTTGGTCCTCAGCACACTTGCTCATGCGTATGACGGAGTCGGTTTTCTCAGCCCAGCGGGTAAAGGCAACTGCACCTCCTGTGCCATTGAAGTTAACTGGTTTGCAGTCTAAGAACTGCTTGTAGGTGCATCCTGCACGTATGTTAAAACATGTGGTTGGCATTAGCATCATCGCTAAAATCTCCAACTAGTTCATGGAAGGTTCGAATGGCGTGGTATTACCGTGAGGTGGATTGTTATTGCCTTGATTAACACTTCCGCTCCCTCCTGGCTGAGAAGCTGCGTACTGCGCTATGGCAGCAGCAATGACTTGTTGTAGCTCTTCCTGAGTGGTAGGCATAGGCTGTTGTTGTCGTCTTGGCGGCATCTTTCTAAAAGATGGTTTAAGTTGGTTAGGCCCTAGAAGGCTCCGATGTTATAATACGTAAATCAGTTCGTAATATAGCGTACGTATATAACGGTAGTAATAGTATAATCACACAGCATCACATGTTATCACATATCACAAATATCAATCACACAACATCCCATACCATAACAATGCAAATAAGTAATCAAGCGAATCCCAAAATATGGTGAGAAAACTGCGATTGCCATAATAATGAGACCACATCGTAAGTGTATACATACAATCATGAATCACTGGGGCTACATCACCCCTGTCAAAAGCTACATCAGTATCAATACAACATCAAGTACATAACAAAAGTCAAATCATAACGTAGTCTCTTCAAAAATGCTGTGCAAGTAAAAGCAATCGCCGCCTTCTCACTCGTCTACCCATGTGGCATCGATGAGCTCAAGCAGATGGTGGTGGAGGAGGGGGAAAACGGGTATAAAACAAACGGCGCATCTCTAACCAATCTGCCTCCATCGCCTGCTGCGTGCGAATAACGGAGGCAATCTGCTGCTCCAAAGTAGCAAGACGAGCAGCATAGTCAGGGGGTAATGGTCGAAACGGCTGTAACGGAGAGGGTACCTGGCCATGGCACTGACATGGCTGCAGGCGGGCTCTCTCCAACTCCTGCAGTCGCTGCTCATGCGACTCATGCTGGTGTACAAATGACATCAATACATCCTCGATAGTGTGTCCCACGTGGAACCTGCGGTATGGATCAGTGGGTGGCATAGGGGAAAATGGTGACCACAGCAGTGGCTCACGTGTGGGGTCAAAGGGTGCCATCCCAAAAGGAGCAGTAATAGGTGGAACAAAAGGCATCTGTGGTAAGAAAGGCATGGGCATCGGTACATGCCCTGATGGGTGGGCTGAAGAGCCCTCTCCAGGCCCTGCTGGAGGTATGTATGTGGGGATCTGAAACGAAAAGTCAGTGTGTCTAGCGTCTGGAATCTGTGGGGGTAACGGTGGGACGTCCTCATCAGCCGGGATCCACCCGTGCTGTGCGGCCTCGTCCGGTGGATCCATCTGTGCCGCGAACGGTGCATGTCCGGGCTCTATGGGAACGGGATCAAACAAAGGGGCTACAACAGGGTGAACGGGTGCCAAGTGCTCAAATGGTGGGTCAACTGGTGCATCAACAATGGGTAACAGATCAATAGGATCAACGGGAACATCAATGTGGTGATCATCAGCAATGGGCTCAAAAGGTACCTCGGCATGCACAGGGTCATGCTCTGGTAAAGGATCAAGAGCAGCTGCCTGCTCAGGGGCAACGGCAGGCTCGGCGTCATCAAAAGCCATATCAAAGTCAAAGTCAGGATCAATCGGGTCGAAAGGATCAATAGGATCAGCAGGATCCTCCATAAACTGGTCCATCGGAACAAACTCCAAGTCACGATCAGGGTCGAACCCTGGGGGAAACATAGGGTCGGAATCCTCCACGTCCTCGTGGTCAAAAGTGGGACTGGGGATGGGGGCGACAGAAGATGCATGATCAGAATCTGACTCGTGAGAGTAGTGCTGCGCACTAAGGGTATGTGTCGGTGCAGAAGCCACGGACTCAGAGGAGTCCTGGGCTGGGGAAAGTGCAGGTGCCTCCGCAGCCGGAGCATCTGCAATCAGTAGAGGGGCAACAGCGGGTAGGGCCTCGCCCTGAACGTCCTCCATAGGCTCCACCTCAAATAAGTCGACGTCGTCCTCGTCGCCGTCGAATGGTAACTCCTGAACAGGGTAAGCAGCGAGGGGTATGGGAGCAGGGATCACCGCTAGTGGCAAATCCCCGGCCGGAATATCAATAGGGAGCTCATCGTCGCCATCAGGTAGGGCGAATGGCTGGAAGTCGTCATCGTCGGTACTGGTAAAGTCTGACGTGTACACCTCGTGCTCCGAGGACTCTAAATCATCTGACACAACGCGCCTGGGGTTGGTGATGTCTGAACCACCTGAATCAGCCGGATCCATGTATCTGTAACATAAACACAAGTATGCACAAACAGTCAATCACATAATCAGATAATCACATAAGTCACCAAGTAGGGCATCACATAATTTCTCCTAGTCTTACTAGCCAAAACCATCTAGTCTACAAGACTGTTCTATCCTTCACTTAAACCAGACCTCGATCCTCCAGATCGAACCTTATAATAAATCAACGTGCTCAACTACCTTATTCACCTCGATCCTCCAGATCGAACCTTATAACAAATCAACGTGCTCAACTACCTTATTCACCTCGATCCTCCAGATCGATCCTATAACAAACCAACGTGCTCAACTACCTTAACCATCTCGATCCTCCAGATCGAACCTTATAACAAATCAACGTGCTCAACTACCTTATTCACCTCGATCCTCCAGATCGATCCTATAACAAACCAACGTGCTCAACTACCTTAACCATCTCGATCCTCCAGATCGATCCTCAGCCCTCCAAGCTGACTTATAATTAATAAAATGTGCTCAACATTTGTTTGTAAAAAGTGTGGATCTGGACTTAAGTGGTATGCAGAAAAATGTTTTCGTGAGAGCCCTAGTGATCATAGTCTAGACTCGAGACAGAATCCTAGTTCGCTATGATCAGAGCTCTGATACCAAGCTGTCACACCCTGGCTTTGCGGAAGCGTGGTTAGTTTTGGTGTGACTTCTTAATACCATAGCTTAATCATAACAAAGCTATATGAATTTAAAAACCATGCAAGTCATCATTAATTTTAGAAATCAACATACATTACCATTGTTTAACGCGGACATACTCTAGTATCCATAACCTTGTTCAATAACATTACAACTTAAAATAAAACATAAACGTGATTTAGGGATTATGCCTTGTCCAGGAAAGAGGCACAACCCTAAACCCAGATGACTTCATGAAAGGTTGCAGCGGAAAACGTTCATACCGTGCCAGAATCCGTTAATTTCCTGAAATACATGTGAGTTGAAAAATCAACAATAATGTTGAGCGAGTTCATGTGCAAGTGAATAAGTAAAACACTTGTAAGTATAAAAGTTTCCTGGTATGTAGCAGTGTAAGAGGACTTGTGATCACCAATGGTTTGCAAGGCCATTAGCATGTCGTGAAATGCAAGTAAGTAAGACACAACCCTAGCTGATTTTGCGTTGGGTACCAAGTCACTCCGGATCCGTTCTGTTAGTCCTTCGAGAGGCCTGTTCTGTTGGACCGGGAGCTGGGCTCGCTACACCCAAATAGATCTACCGCTCGAGTCCCTCGGGGTTCTAACTACCCATTCACATGATCTAAACCTCCTTACGTTATTCATACCGTGTATAAAGTACTTGTAAACAAAGTAACATGTATTTCACCCCCGCAGTTAAGAAAACTGAAAACAGTTAGAGAAAAGGGGGACATGAACTCACAGTGGATGCGTAACTCTACCAAGCGTCTCCTGATACTGTAAGCTGTGCAATGACCTACAAGTGCTAATTCTATTAGACGGACGGCCGTGCTTTAGCTTTACAGTTTATGTTTGCGGGAAATAGTTAGACAACTATTTCGTGTTACATTTTGTATATGCTTGATAGTTATTCTTCTTCCCAAGGATGGGGGATACAATACATGTGCGTAAGTTACGTTTTATCAATCTTGTGGTAATGTAATTACCGGTGTAACTTATATGTTTATGGAAGCGTTCGCAAAGTTTTGGAATCATTAACGCTTGTAAATATTATTTTCACTCCAAAATAATATTTATGTATTTCACAAAATAATCATAAACAGTGTTGTGACAAATATATTTATCACGTTAATCTTTGTGAAAATCCCACCTCCGAATGTTTAGTAAAATATAGTACTGGCGAAATTTATGTTTCAAAAGTATGCCCAAAAATAGTTCTAACACTTGTTGTGTAAAAAGTCTAAGTGTTAGGTTTTTAGAAAATTTCGCCAGAGTTTCCTCTGTAACTGGAGGTGGCCACGCTTTTAAGCGTATCATTTTCTTTTAACAAATCAACTCAATCAACTTCTTTATTCAATCAAACAATTTCCGACACATCAAACTAGTCAACAAGTATGTAAATTTGCATAGTCGCATGAACTTGCAGTTTTTCCGCATCAATAATGTAAATCACCTTCATATATGTAGGTTTCTATATAAAGTAACTTTAATCTTGTAAAAACCTCGTGTTTAGAGAAAACCGTCTTTACAACTTCTAGTAACAAGTGACAAATACACTTCTTTGTCGGATCTCTTTATTTTACAAGTGTCTATACACTTGTGGTTTATAAAATCATATTTATTAGTTCAAGATCCATCTTTTAGAAAAACATGATTTCTTTAAAGCGTGGTCTTTCAAAAATACCGCTTGCGGATACGTAGATCCGCTAGTTTTAAACACCATTTTACCGGTTAAATCACTTTTACACAAGTATAATATTTCACACAAGTTCATGTCTCTAAAATGTGGTAGTGTTTCACCTTTAACCCTTGTATCTATCAAAAACAAGCTTATGTGATGATACGTGATTTTACAAAGTCGGGTTAAACGAAGTTTTGAGCTACCACATTATAGATCGGGTCACAATAAGCACAAATTTCAAGTCCTACGACTTTTACACAAGTTATACGCTATTAACCACCATTTTTATGATTTTACTAGACTTTAAAGATTCAAAACGCGTGTTTACGATATTTAACCGACGAAAGTTCTTTTAACCACTTTAGATGAGTGTAAAATCAAGTTTTAAAGGTTATACCTCTAGCTCAAGGCTAGGGAAGAGTTGTGACGAAAAACCGCGTGGATAAAAGCCAACGAGAGTGGTCCTTCGCGTTCCGCTTGCACCAAAGCTCCTTATACGTGTCTTGTGATGTTTGTATGGTCTTGGAATGATGGAAGCTAGAACCGAAAATATGATGGTGGTGTGTGTGGTGTTCGGCCGTGAGCCACCAAGGAAGAAAGAGAGAGAGTTGGTTTGTGAAGTTAAGTGATAAACCTCTAGTGATTATGTGTGTATATATAGGCAAGATTAGTGCTATGATCCAATGGTTATGGTGTAGCTTGGATACTAGACAATGAGATTTGGCAAGATTACAAGTACAAGATGTGTGTCCCCTATATATGGGGCCGGTCATGAGAGCAAAGGGGGGGGGGGGTTCGATTTCAAGTAGTAGTTAGGGGGGTTTAGTTATGGTTAAGTGAGTTAGTTTAGGTTTAAACTCCGTTAGTTACGTGTAACATGTTATGGCGCGTTATGACGGGTGTTAGGGTAATCAGGGACCCTAACTGGCTCAGAAAAAGAGTAATAATAAAAATAGTATAGTTTTCATGTTCCGGGTAAAGTCCGGGTGTCCGGTTGGATAGTAATCCGTTAAAGTGTTACAAAAGACTTTAAAGTGTCGTTATTACCTTTTAGTGACACAATTTGTTTTTCCCGACACTTTAGGAAGTGTCTAGTAATATTTTCTTATTTCTGGCACTTTACTAGTCAGCTAGAAGCTGGTTAAATTGTTAAAGTGCTGTGTTTGGTACTTAAAGTACGTTTTAGGCACATTCGAATCAGTGTATCTTATCCCTAGAGACGCGGTAACACAACCCTTATATCCTACACTCACTACCAGTGTAGCCAAAATATATGAGGCTCTTAACAGGCCTTGAGGCAGTATTTGCCTGATGCTGGTTATATCAGCATGTTTACTGTGTATCCGTTTGGTGCTACTGTGCTTTTTGTGCATCATGTTTGTCACTAGGGTTCAGCACGTAAATAATGTAGTGACAGCAAATAAAGTATGATGCAAGTAAGTGCATGTATCAGTATGCAGGTAGCAGTTTATCAGCTAGTTTCAATCAAGCACAGTAATCAAGTAATAATTAATCATTAATTAAGTTGTACGGATACCTGGTTTTGTGCGGGTTGTCACACTAATGTTCCATATCTAGCCATCAAGAGTAATATTTTAATGCAAAAGTGGGTGTGGGCCATGTTGTGGCCTGTTGGAACAAAGGGGGGGGGGGTTATTGTAAATTTTTGGAAGTGGTGGGTAGAAGATGTAAAATAGGGGGTTTATGTAAGGTTATGTGTGTTTATGTGTTTTTATGATTTTTAAGGTGTTTTATCACCATAACTAGCTTTATATCATAAAAACAATGCTTCTAGTCGATTTTGGTGTTTTAGGTAGTGTCCGGTTATTTGTTCGGTTATCGGTTCGTTAAAGCGCTAAATAGTGTAGTTTTGCAAGGTATGAAGTACCTTTTGTGACAGTTTTCATTCCCGACACTTTACAAGTTATTCTAGACATTTAAACCTTAATTTTGCATGTTACTTTAGTGTTTATTTGCTGTTTTTGCTGAATTTCTGCATAATTCTGCATTTAAAGTGCGTTTCGGGTACTTTTTAGTGTCTGTTTTAGCTTTCGAAAAGTGTTTATGTTAATCTTTGTTCACCTACTTAGTTCTCAATGTATTTTTGATGTTGGACCCACTTCTAAGTCCTAAATCTATTGTCTGATTGTATTCTGCAGTCATGCTGACGCAGCTTAACCGGTGAACTTACTAATCATTTTGACGCAACACTTGAAGTATAGTATAATGTGACAGTTAATATATGTGAATCGGAGCTTGTCGTCAATATGAACTTCATCTGCAGGGATGACAACGGTTTCCTGGGTTGGACTCTTTTTGAGGTTTGACACATGGAACGTATCGTGTACACCATTTAGTTCCTCTTGTAATTCCAACTTGTACGCCACGGTACCAATTTTCTCCAAAATCTTGAATGGACCAATATATCGTGGGTTCAACTTCCCATGCTTCCTGAACCTTGCTACACCCTTCCAAGGTGAGACTTTCAACAGAACCATGTCTCCTACCTCAAAAGCTAACGGTTTCTGTCTTTGGTCGGCGTAGCTTTTTTGACGATCATGAGCCTCTCTGATACGGTCTCAGTTCTGAAAGATCTTGTCAGTCGTTTCTTGGACTAGTTCGGGGCCAATTAGCTATCTGTCCCCTGCTTCCGCCCAACACAGAGGTGAGCGACATTTGTGACCATACAGAGCTTCAAACAGAGCGGTCTTTATGCTTGTATGATAGCTATTATTATAGGAAAACTCCACCAAGGGTTGGTGAGTATCCCAGCTGCCGCCTAAATCCATAACACACACTCGGAGCATGTCTTCCAGGGTTTGTATGTCGTGCTTAGATCCAGTTGAGATCCAAAGGCTTCCTGAAAAGATTGCCAGATCCTCGATACAAAGCGTCCATCTCTGTCGGAAATAATCGAGGTAGGCACTCCATTACGTGCCACAATTTCCTTTAGGTACAATTCGGCAAGCTTTCCAGTACTATCCTTCTCCTTTATCGGTAAGAAATGCGTAAACTTGGTCAATCGATCAACTATTACCCATATCATATCGTGTCCTCTAGGGGTCTTGGGTAATTTAGTTATAAAATCCATCGATATTTGTTCCCATTTCCATACGGGTATCTCAGGTTGTTGCAACAGGCCTGACGGTTTCTGGTACTCCGCCTTGACTTTAGCGCAAGTCAAGCACTTTCCAACATACGTAGCAACATCGTTCTTGAGATTCGGCCACCAATAGTATTCCCTCAAGTCTTGATACATCTTGTCCGATCCTGGGTGGGTCGAGTATCTTGACTTGTGGGCTTCATCAAAGATAACTTCCCGAATACCGCCAAAGAGCGAAACCCAAATGCGTCCCATAAAGTATAAGGTTCCTTCCTCGTTTGGCACCAACTGTTTCTCCGTACCCTGGAGAAGTCCAGTCTTAAGGTTCTCCTCCTTCATCGCTTCTTGCTGGGCGTCGTGGATACGCGTAGTAAGATCTGTCCGAATTGTTATTTCCAAAGCTCGAACCCTTAAAGTTTTAACCCGTTCCTTTCGACTCAAGGAGTCTGCTACCACATTTGCCTTTCCAAGGTGGTACTTAATCTCACAGTCATAATCATTCAGCAACTCAACCCACCGTCACTGACGCATATTTAATTACTTCTGATTAAATATGTGCTGCAAGGTCTTGTGGTCTGTGAAGATAGTACACCGAGTACCATACAGGTAATGCTGCCAAATCTTCAAAGCAAATACCACCGCACCTAATTCCAGGTCGTGGGTGGTATAATTCTTTTCATGAACCTTCAACTGTCGCGATGCATATGCGATGACCTTCTATCGTTGCATAAGCACGCAGCCCAAACCTTGATGCGAAGCGTCATAGTACACCACAAAATCTTTGGTACCTTCGGGCAGCGATAAGATCGGTGCGTCACATAGCTTATCTTTGAGAAGTTGGAATGCTTCCTCTTGTTTGTGTGAGTGCGTTGTAGGACTGTTTAAGACTCCGAAACGATTGCGAACCGATACGTGTGACGTGCGGAATCTGTACACGTACGTGGATCGAACACAAGAACGTAATACAAACGTGATTCTATTGAATATATGACAAGTACAAGCACCACGAATCACCTTGAGCACTAGTTTCTCTCTCTAAGCACCAAGCTCCAAATCTCTCAAATGGGCAAAAGTTCTAAAACATAACCCTATGGGTCCTATTTATTGGCTAAGGAAATAAGGAAGGTTTCCTTATTTACAATAATGCCACCTTGCCTTTTTCTCTACATATTACATAATAAAATCACGTTTTCTTCAGTTTCTTGCTACGGACCGGATTGACGGAGGCGATAGACATATCTGCACTCACAGTTTGTCTCCCCAGTCAAACTTTTTATCCTTCTGTGTAAGGGAAGTTAGTGGTTGAGCAATCTTGGAAAAATTCTCAATAAACCTTTGGTAGTAGCCCGCTAATCCCAGAAACTTTCATACTTCGGTCGGAGTTTTGGGCGCTTCCCAATTCTTGATTGCTTCGATCTTTGACGGGTCTACGTGAATACCATTCTCGTTCACAATGGTGTGTGCGAAGCGTGATATGATTTTATTAATATTTTGAGCCCATTTTACGCATTAGTCAATTTTAAATTTATAAAACACGACATTATACTAACACTAAACACACACTTGGGCAAGTGCACCCATCGTGAGCATAGTATAGCGTTGGTAAGATACCGAGGTCGTCCAAGGACACAAGAGCTTTTAGTACCAGTTTATCGTCAACGTCTAATCAATCTAAAAAATTTTTGAGAAAAGATTTGAAACATGAAAATAAAAACTATAAATGCAGAAATAAAAATAAAAAAAAACAGATAGACAAGATGAATCACTGGGATCCGACTTGCCTTTAATGTATCCTTTGATGATTTTCGCACTTTCGGACTTTTTAAGAGATTATCTTAGTTATAGTAGTAGGCCCCTCTTTTGAAGGTGACGTTACCCTCAACCCAGTGGTTTGAGTCTGCAAGGATACAATCCCAAAGGGTCGGAATATTGTGTAACACCCATCAAATTTTACTTGATTTTAATAATAGCTTTTACTATTTCAATTAAAATATTGATTAAGTAACCTAAACGTTCATTACCGAAGTTCACAAGTAACAAAAACCATAGTCAACTAACAACTAAGTTGGAAGATTTCAAAAGTTGTTTAACAAGCAGTTTACATCATAAACATTGTTTAAACCGAGTCAATATGTGCGGAAGCTTCAAAGGTATGTGTTCGGTTCTTCAAAAATTGCTTGATCATCATCCGTGAATCTTTGAGTACCTAAAACTGTAATGTTTACATAAACATTTATGTTAGAATAGTTGGAAATAATACTTGATTGAAAACACAATCGAAATGAATTTGAGGTTTTACAATTTAACAAAATTTATAACTTTTCAGACCCTACCGTAACTTACGGTGGTCAATTTTTGTCAATATGGATCCACCGTAAAACAGAAGACCCACACCGTAAACACCTGACATCTACCGTAAGTTACGGTGATACCGTAACTTACGGTAATCGCTGTAACATTCTGTTTTTGGTATGTTGTTTGTTTTGCCCAACCTTTTTCTCAATTTCCTCATTTACCTCAACCAATACACTGATTTTTCATGATCAAATAAGTCTTTTATGATTGTTGACATAGACCAAATAAACGTACTACATTACGTTCCATGTCTTGATTTGTCGTTTGACCCATTTGGCTCATCTAAGGGATTCCTCGAATTTTGATGACAACCAATGAGGTCTAACAATTTCTTGGCCTATTATTCGAACTAACGAACACCATCGCTTAATTCCAACTCGACTTTTATTCACCAAAGAATTACAAGCGTACTAGAGAACAAAATTTAACTCAAATGTAACAAACCAAGTTACATACCTTTAAAGCAAGCCCTTCAAACGTGCGTCCACACCGGTTTGTCCGCTAGATGCCCCGGCTTCCTTTCCTATAGAGTTCAATCACTTCATGTTTAGAACTCTATGTTTTACATACATAACGCACATTTGTCATACTTCATAATTATGCGTTTTTAACGTAACAATTCAGTTTCAAGCCTTCTTTGAGGCATTATAACAAACACTATAAGGGCAGAATTCTTACATCTTTCATATTCATGTTTATAGCTTGCTAATTAGTTAACTTAACTTCAATAAAGCCATCATATAGCATTTAAACATCATACTTTTCTGAAATTACCTTCTAAGATCGAATTACACTAGAATAATCATTCTAAACCCTAGTGTTCATCATCATCATCATGTAAAACCCACAACCCACCTTCAAGGTGTTCATGGAACTTCCTGAATTTGGTCATGATTTCACATGTAGTTGGCTAGGTTTCACTTTTAAACACCATATCAACTCTAATCTAACCAAATAACACACATGCAATATCTAATTTTAGATTTTCCAAAATCATGAGGATTTCAAGTTGAGAGATTTCATCAGATTTTACATACCTTACAATCCTCTTGTGATGAGGATCATGATTCTAAGCTCAATTTTCGATTTTGACTTGGATTAATCCTTCAATTTGCAAGATTTATGAAGTTTTAGGGTTTTGGAGGAGTGGGGATCGCCCCCTGCTTCACTTGATCGACCAGACACACCTAAAATGGTGTGTTTGGTGAGTTTTGTTATAATTCAGCATTTAACTTTCATTTTTGGCAAGCTTAGTCCCTCACTTATCATCTAACTTTAAGTACTAGTGTTTTTAACCTAGTGTTAGTTATTTCTAGGCTTGTAATTTTAACTAGGTTAACATTTCTAGATGGTAAATTCTTGTTTATGAAATTATTAAATTTCTAATATAAAGATTTATATTTTCGGGGTGTTACAAGTCCACCCCCCTTAAAAAGGGTTTCGTCCCTGAAACCGAAGTACGTACCAAATAATGTAGGGTGAAGACGTCGCATCTCCTCTTCGGACTCCCATGTAGTGTCCGAACCTTTCCTATGCTCCCATTTGACTTTGACTTGGTCAATTTGTTTATTTCGTAAATGTTTGACCTTTCGATCTAAAATCTCCACCGGTCTCACCGCATAATTCAGACTATTATCCACTTCGATATCATCGTAATGGATATAGGCCGTTTCGTCTGCTAGGCACTTTCTTAATTGTGACACGTGGAACGTGCCATGGATTCCACTTAGCTCCTCCGGTAATTCAAGACGGTAAGCTACCTTGCCAACTTTCCCGATAATTTTAAATGGTCCAATAAACCTCGGGCTTAGCTTCCCCCTTTTTCTGAATCTAATAACGCCCTTCCATGGGGAAACTTTTAGCATGACCATGTCACCAACCTGGAATTCGATTGGCCTTTTCCTTTTATCAGCATACGCCTTTTGCCTGTCTTGAGCCGCTTTCAAGTGTGCCCGAACTATATCGATCTTTTCATTCGTGGCTCGTACTATATCTTGGTGGGCCAGTTCACGTGGACCCACTTCACCCCAACATACCGGGGTTCGACACTTCCTACCGTAAAGCATTTCGTATGGTGCCATCTTAATACTAGATTGGTAACTGTTGTTATACGAAAACTCGACTAACGGTAGGTGAACATCCCAACTGCCTCCAAATTCGATTATACACGCCCGTAGCATGTCCCCCAATGTTTGTATCGTTCTTTCACTTTGTCCATCCGTTTGAGGATGGTACGCAGTGCTAATGAACAATTTGGTCCCCATTTGCTCTTGGAAATCTCGCCAGAAATTCGAAGTAAACCGGGTATCCCTATCAGACACGATGGACACCGGCACCCCATGACGTGCTATGATTTCATTGGTATAAACTTCTGACATCTTTTCTGACGTATAAGTCTCACGAATCGGAATGAAGTGAGCACTTTTCGTCAATCGATCCACCACTACCCATATGGCATCAAAACCACGATTCGTCTTAGGCAACTTGGTTAACAGGTCCATTGTAATATGTTCCCATTTCCAAACCGGAATTTCTAAAGGTTGGAGTTTGCCGTATGGTTTCTGGTGCTCCGCCTTGACTTGTAAACATGTCAAGCATTTTTCCACATACTTCGCCACGTCCCTCTTCATTCCGGGCCACCAATAATTTTGTTTCAAATCATTGTACATCTTGGTCGCACCCGGATGAATTGAATAACGGGATTTATGAGCTTCATTAAGTAGAAGCGCCTTCACTCCACAGGTATGTGGGACCCATATCCTTCCGGATCGAGTCTTCAACCCGTGATTCCCATCCGACAAATCTTTCAATTGACCGATTATTCTTTCTTTCTTCCAATTCTCTTCTTTCATTGCTTCGAATTGCGCCTCTCGAATACGTTCAAGTATACCCGAGGTCACCACGAGTTGCATCGATCTTACTCGTATTGGGACATAGTCTGCTTTTCTGCTTAGAGCATCCGCCACTACATTAGCCTTTCCGGGGTGGTAATGTATTTCACAATCGAAGTCTTTCACCGTTTCTAGCCATCTTCTTTGTCGCATATTTAACTCCTTCTGATCGAAGAAGTATTTTAAGCTCTTGTGATCGGTGAATATGGTGCACTTTACCCCATATAAGTAATGCCTCCATATTTTTAAAGCAAATACCACCGCAGCCAACTCAAGATCATGCGTGGGATATTTCTTCTCGTGTATCTTCAGTTGTCTCGAGGCATAAGCTATAACTTTGCCCCGTTGCATCAAAACACAACCGAGCCCCGATAGTGAAGCATCGGAATAAACCACCATGTCTTCGACTCCGTCCGGCAATGTCAGTACCGGAGCTTGAGTTAACTTCTCTTTTAGTGTTTGAAACGCCCTTTCTTGATCTACACCCCAAATAAACTTTTCTTTCTTCCGGGTTAACTTTGTTAGCGGTGACGAAATCTTGGAGAAATCTTGAATGAATCTCCTATAGTATCCCGCAAGTCCCAAAAAGCTTCTAATTTCAGAAGGGTTCTTTGGGGGATTCCATTTTGACACGGCCTCTATCTTTGACGGATCCACCAATACTCCGTCGGCACTTATGACATGGCCAAGAAATTGTACCTCTCGTAACCAAAAGGCACATTTAGAGAATTTTGCATATAACTTCTCTCGTCTAAGGGTCTCTAACACTTCTTGTAAGTGATGTGCGTGTTCAGCTTCACTTTTCGAATACACCAAGATATCATCGATAAACACGATGACCGACTTATCCAGCATTGGCTTGCAAACCCGGTTCATGAGGTCCATGAAAGCCGCGGGTGCGTTTGTTAGCCCAAATGACATCACGAGGAATTCGTAATGTCCGTATCTCGTGCGGAAAGCCGTCTTCGGCACATCTTCTTCTTTGACCTTTAGTTGGTGATACCCCGATCTAAGGTCAATTTTTTAAAACCAGTTCGCACCTTGTAGTTGGTCGAATAAATCATCTATCCTCGGGAGCGGGTATCGGTTCTTTACCGTGAGTTTGTTTAACTCCCGGTAATCGATACACATGCACATGCTCCCGTCTTTCTTTCTTACGAACAACACCGGTGCGCCCCAAGGAGACACACTCGGCCTTATGAATCCCTTGTCAAGCAGGTCTTGAATTTGGGACATCAGCTCTTGTAATTCCGACGGTGCGAGTCGGTACGGGGCTTTTGCTACGGGTTTCGCGCCCGGAATCAATTCGATCCCAAACTCTATTTCCCGTTCAGGCGGTATCCCCGGTAAATCCTCAGGAAACACATCTTCATAATCTCGTACTACCGGTACATCTCCAATCTTTCGTGACTCTTTTTCGGGCTCATTAGCGTATATCATGAATGCCTTGCATCCTCGCTTCATAAGCTTGTGAGCTTTCAACATTGAGCATACTATGGGGTTGCCTCCTTTTTTGCCATAAATGGTGACGTGTTTCCCGCTCGGAGATGTTAGTTTTATCTCTTTACGAAAACACACGATCTTTGCATGGTGTTGAGATAGCCAATCCATCCCAACGACTACTTGAAATTCTCCCATTGACATCGGGATTAGGTTTATCAAATATTCTTCGTCGTCAATGCTCAGTTTACAGTTTTTACATACATCACAAACAATAAAGCTCTTGTTATTACCTATCTCTACTTCTAAGGGCACAGGTAATTTTGTTAGAACAAATGAAGGATGTCGAATAAATCCATATGAAACAAAGGATTTATTCGCACCCGTATCAAATAACACGCATGCAGGAATGGAATTTACAGCAAATATACCTGAGACCACGTCAGGTTCAACCTTTGCTTCTGCGGCGGTTAGTTGAAAAGATCTTGCCTTTGCTTTCGGGGCTTCACCTTTCGGTTCCTGCCCATCCTTCTTTCCAACCAGTTCCGGGCATTCTGACTTCTTGTGACCCGTTCGATAACAATTGTAACAAACCGTCACTTTCTCCGGGCACGATATAGCCATATGTCCCGTTTTTTTGCATATGGGACAAGGCTTATCCTTGTAACGACATTCGCCTTTATGACCCTTTCCGCAGATTCTGCAACTTGGTGACCCTCCTTTCGTATCAAATTTCTTTGCGGTTTCATTTGTTCGTTCCTTCTTAGTAGGGCTTGGGTTTACATCTTATGCTTTCCGTTCACCCCTTTCAATGCTCTTTTTCAGTTCGATCTCCCTTTCCCGAGCGGCATTTATGATCTCGGTAAGGGTCTCGTATTTGGAAGGGGTGATAAATTCCCTATACTCAGCACTCAACATGTTATGGTAGTAGTATATCTTTTGTTCTTCATTCGTCACTAGATCATCACAAAACTTCATCTTATCCATAAACGTTGCCGTAATCTTGTCTATGGTCTCACTCTTGTGCCTAAGTTGCATGAACTCCTCTTTGATTTTATTCATAACCGCTTTGGGGCTATGATGCTTAAGAAATGGAGTCTTGAATTCTTCCCAAGTCATGACCTTAGCAGCTTCAATACCGATCTCTCTCTTTTTGTTATCCCACCAATCTTTCGCTTGACTCCTCAGTTGACCCGTACCATAGGCTACGTAGTCATCTTCGTCACAATGGGTCCTCTCGAATACCCCTTCGATATCACTTAGCCATTGTTGGCACACTATTGGGTCAACCTCCCCATTATATATTGGTGGTTTACAAGCCATGAATTCCTTGTATGAACAAGGCTTTCGTCCTCCATGCTTTTCCTTTGCTAAATTTGAATCATCTTCCAATTTCTTGATTCTATCTTCAACTATTGATAAAACTGTATTTTGAATTTTATCAATAAAGCCCGACAAACTGTTTTCGATCGCCTTTCCAACCTCTTCGGCAATCACTTCCCTCATTTGTTCGGTGACTCTTGGCACCGCATTATCATTACCTCCATCAGCCATCTCTATTTATGAAATGTTTACATAGATTGTTAAACATTCCATTTATAACACATGCTTTACTTGTTTTGATTCAATCAAGTTCATAACTTGATTTAATCATTCTTGTTTCAATTCAATCAAGTTCATAACTTGATTTAATCATTCTTGTTTCATGCATTTCTTGGTTTTTTTTTTTAGTGAGCTTACACACTCTTTTCATGCATATTTGTTCATTTCTCATTCTTTACATAATACATAATTTATTAACAAAAGAAGTTAATTCTTACCAGACGATCGATCAAGCTTGAACCGAACACTTTGTTGACAACCTTAGGCTCTGATTACCAACTTGTAACACCCATCAAATTTTACTTGATTTTAATAATAGCTTTTACTATTTCAATTAAAATATTGATTAAGTAACCTAAACGTTCATTACCGAAGTTCACAAGTAACAAAAACCATAGTCAACTAACAATTAAGTTGGAAGATTTCAAAAGTTGTTTAACAAGCAGTTTACATCATAAACATTGTTTAAACCGAGTCAATATGTGCGGAAGCTTCAAAGGTATGTGTTCGGTTCTTCAAAAATTGCTTGATCATCATCCGTGAATCTTTGAGTACCTAAAACTGTAATGTTTACATAAACATTTATGTTAGAATAGTTGGAAATAATACTTGATTGAAAACACAATCGAAATGAATTTGAGGTTTTACAATTTAACAAAATTTATAACTTTTCAGACCCTACCGTAACTTACGGTTCCACCGTAAGTTACGGTGGTCAATTTTTGTCAATATGGATCCACCGTAAAACAGAAGACCCACACCGTAAACACCTGACATCTACCGTAAGTTACGGTGATACCGTAACTTACGGTAATCGCTGTAACATTCTGTTTTTGGTATGTTGTTTGTTTTGCCCAACCTTTTTCTCAATTTCCTCATTTACCTCAACCAATACACTGATTTTTCATGATCAAATAAGTCTTTTATGATTGTTGACATAGACCAAATAAACGTACTACATTACGTTCCATGTCTTGATTTGTCGTTTGACCCATTTGGCTCATCTAAGGGATTCCTCGAATTTTGATGACAACCAATGAGGTCTAACAATTTCTTGGCCTATTATTCGAACTAACGAACACCATCGCTTAATTCCAACTCGACTTTTATTCACCAAAGAATTACAAGCGTACTAGAGAACAAAATTTAACTCAAATGTAACAAACCAAGTTACATACCTTTAAAGCAAGCCCTTCAAACGTGCGTCCACACCGGTTTGTCCGCTAGATGCCCCGGCTTCCTTTCCTATAGAGTTCAATCACTTCATGTTTAGAACTCTATGTTTTACATACATAACGCACATTTGTCATACTTCATAATTATGCGTTTTTAACGTAACAATTCAGTTTCAAGCCTTCTTTGAGGCATTATAACAAACACTATAAGGGCAGAATTCTTACATCTTTCATATTCATGTTTATAGCTTGCTAATTAGTTAACTTAACTTCAATAAAGCCATCATATAGCATTTAAACATCATACTTTTCTGAAATTACCTTCTAAGATCGAATTACACTAGAATAATCATTCTAAACCCTAGTGTTCATCATCATCATCATCATGTAAAACCCACAACCCACCTTCAAGGTGTTCATGGAACTTCCTGAATTTGGTCATGATTTCACATGTAGTTGGCTAGGTTTCACTTTTAAACACCATATCAACTCTAATCTAACCAAATAACACACATGCAATATCTAATTTCAGATTTTCCAAAATCATGAGGTTTTCAAGTTGAGAGATTTCATCAGATTTTACATACCTTACAATCCTCTTGTGATGAGGATCATGATTCTAAGCTCAATTTTCGATTTTGACTTGGATTAATCCTTCAATTTGCAAGATTTATGAAGTTTTAGGGTTTTGGAGGAGTGGGGATCGCCCCCTGCTTCACTTGATCGACCAGACACACCTAAAATGGTGTGTTTGGTGAGTTTTGTTATAATTCAGCATTTAACTTTCATTTTTGGCAAGCTTAGTCCCTCACTTATCATCTAACTTTAAGTACTAGTGTTTTTAACCTAGTGTTAGTTATTTCTAGGCTTGTAATTTTAACTAGGTTAACATTTCTAGATGGTAAATTCTTGTTTATGAAATTATTAAATTTCTAATATAAAGATTTATATTTTCGGGGTGTTACATATTGAAAGATAATTAATTAAGTTATTAATGCGAAAAGTGGTAGGCCCCTCTTTTGAAGGTGACGTTACCCTCGGCTAAGTGGTTTGAGTCAGCAGGGATGCAATCCCAAGTAGCCGGTTTAATATATTAATAGTAGTTTACATATGAGGGGTTCAAGCTATACGCACCCCCGCCATCCAATACCAGTGGGTATTGAAGGAGGTCCTAGTAAGCTTGAACCAGGATCTTGCAGGATCTATACACTGAACAAGGCAAGAACCTTACTAAACCGTTCCCTTAACCCCTGACCAGGTAGCCAACATGCCTCTATATAGACGGTATAGACGTGAATGGTGCAATCTTTTACTTTATATAGACAGTAAAGTAACGCCAAGACACCACGGACAAATGATAAAGAAAATTCACCTTCAACATAAGAAACTAGTTATTAAAGTCATTAATACAAAACCTAATAAAAAGTGCCGAAAGATTAAAAATCAAAAGTAATACATAAAAGACTTGTCTTTACCAAGTGATGTAAGAGGCTTAACCAAACATGGCCTTTGATTGGCAAGAACCCTTACGATCAATCTTGGATCCCGAGACTACTACACACTCTAAAGATGGATGATGGATGATGGTGGTGGGTTTTGGTGTTGTAGTGGTGGTGGAGTGGTGGCAAAGTGGGAGACTAGTGGTTTGCCAGGGGATGCCTTTGAAGTGAACCAAGCACCCCTATTTATAGCCTACACAGAGCCCTAGCCACGGCCCCGTGTCCAACGGGCATGCTCCCGTGGCCAGCCTTTTCTCTTCCTTCATTAAATGCAAGTGTCAGCAAAGGGACACACACGGCCCTGTGTCCAGTGGGCACGACCCCGTGGTCAGCATCGTATCTGTACTATCAAGATTTTGCAAGATTCCGTGTATCTTTGCGTTGACCATGCCCCGTGTTGAGTTGGGCACGCCCCCGTGGTGGGCGTAGAAGCTTCTACAGGTTTGTCTTTTCTCCAGGCTCCTGACCACGCCCCCGTGTGCAGCTGGGCACGGCCCCGTGGTCAGTCTTCTGTCTTCTTGTTTTTGCTTTGGGGATGCTGCCGTATGTCACGTTTATTCCTTTTCTTTGTATTTACGTTGGTTTTGGCAATATATTTGTTCCTTTTGTTCCTTTTAAGCTCATTTGGTCCTGTAAATTCAAAAGGAGGACAAAAACACACTTTTTCCAACATTAGTACTAAAAAAGGGTTAGTTTTATGCCTTATTTGATGTAATTTATATGTTACATTTTGCACACATCAACAACATGACCAAGGAACTGTACCTCGCGAATCCAAAATTCGCACTTTGAAAACTTCGCGTAGATCTTTTCCTTCTTTAACAGTTCCAGAATGGTTCTTAGATGTTGCTCGTGCTCTTCTTTCGTTCGTGAGTATATCAAGGTATCATCGATAAATACAATCACAAATTTATCGAGATTTGGTTTACATACGCGATTCATCAAATCCATAAAAACCGTCGGTGCGTTCATCAATCCAAACGGCATAACTAGAAACTCGTGATGCCCATAACAAGTCCTGAATGTTGTCTTCGGTATGCTCTCCTCCTGAATCTTCAGCTGATGATATCCAGATCGAAGGTCGATCTTGGAGTAATAGCTCGATCCTTGCAACTGGTCGAATAAGTCGTCAATCCTCTGTAGCAGATACCAATTCTTAACGGTGAGCTTATTCAACTCTCTGTAGTCAATGCACATCCGTAAGATTCCATCCTTCTTCTTCACGAACAACATTGGAGCTCCCCAAGGCAAGAAGCTCGACCTTATGAATCCTTTGTCCAACAACTCCTGGAGTTGCGTGGATAATTCTTGCATTTCGGATGGCGCAAGTCGATATGGTGCCTTGGCCACAGGAGCGACGAAAGCCACTGCACCTCCTGTGCCGTCATAATTCAGTGGCTTGCAGTCCAGAAACTACTTATAGGTGCAACCTTGGTTAAGGTTTCCTCCAGATGAGTTGCCATGACCATTTTGGCCAGTACCTCCAGTACCACCGCTGTGTTCAGCACGGTTCGCCTTATACTGGGTGATGGCTTCCGAAATCCTTTCCTCCAGAAGAGAGTTCAACACTTCAGCAGTCCTTGGCATCGGCAGGGGTGGGGGTGGGTCAGAAGCTCGGGTGTTCACCATTTTCCTGGGCGATCATCCTTCTTGGTAAAAACATGGCGCCAACAGTTGTGGAAGTGGAAGTGAGTGTAGGGGTGGTATGGGTCAGATGATGGCATCACATGCGGTGGGGATGGTGGAAGTGATCAGGATGGTTGAAAACGTAGGCTCAACTCAAGTGAGGGTATGTGTGGATGTCCTGAGGGCTCTCCCTCATGAGTAGGGGGTGTATGTGGGAGACTAACGCAAAACGGATACGACTTATCCAGCTAGAGTGGTCCACCGGGACGGGTAGCTGTGAGAGGCTGTCACTGGTAACGTGAGTGGGGTTACGAGGGGGTGTATTAGTAGGTGTGGGCACAGGAGTAGGGGTAGCAGGTTCAGCTAACATAGCATCATCATCATCATCTCTAGGGTAAGCCTCTAGTCCTGCGGCTCAAAGTGCAGACGAGGTCACTGACTCGAAGGAGTCGGTGTCAGGACCGGGATCAGAATCAGAAGAAATGTCAATGACAGAGACAACAGAGGATGCTACATCTAGAATAGCGATGTCGAAAACCTCGCCATCGCCAAGATCATCGTCTTTAACGCTTTGCATTTTTGTAACTTTCCTATTTTGGAAAATCTTGTTGTCCTTTCCATTTTTTGACACTTGTACTCTCGTTGTAATCTACTCTCGTTTCAACGGTAATTCGAGGCTATTGATCTTATTGAAAACGAAGTTATTTTAATCATGTTCGTGTATCCATGTGAGACTTATGTGCAACAGATAATCAAATTCACGTTGTTGAGCGAAATATTATCCAAGGATTTTCCGATTCTTTATTAATTGACAATTGATACTCGTTAAACTAATTAAAACTCGTAAACTAAAGAAATTCGGATCCTGATCCTTGAAACTCGAAAGCCTCACGAAATAAATAATCGTTAGAAGGTTTTTATCGTTAATTTAATCCGGTTATAAATATGGTTATTTATTTTATTTGTTTAATTAATTAATAATAAAAGTCTTGTTTGTTTTTTTATATAAAAAAAAGAATAACCTAGTTAGTTGTTAGATTATACAAGTTAACTAAGTTATATAACCTAACCAAGTCAAATTACCTAGTTAACTAAATTTTAAACTTAAGGGGGCCTTTGTGCAAATTATAAAATTTCATTTCGAAAACAAAAAAAAAACACTCAGCCGCATCTTGGGAATCGGTTGGTTCTACCAACGTTTAATGTTTATACACTTAATACATGGAAACCTTTTGAAACTTGATGTTGCCGCCCAAAACCGAAAGTCGACATCCATGGCTTCCAAACATATAAACCACCCCCTTCTCTCCGATCAAGACCAACCATCACCTCCTACACCTCTCAACATCCTACACCTCTCGACACCCTCACATCTCAGAGAACACCCTCACATCTCGGAGAACACCCTCACTCCTTCTGTCCCGACAACAAGCTTGTTGCCGAAATCACGTAACTGTATCGTTGCACGTCACCTGAGAGGAACTCGACGAGGCATCGTTTTGTTCACCGAGCACGTCACATTGTTTCGAAGTTTGCCGAAATATATTACAAGATCGCATCACTGTTTCGATCACCAGATTCCCCGGAAAACAAAACCTCGCTGGGTTCTACGAAGGAAACCAAGCATCGACGTAAACGACCCTCTCGCCCACTACAGTCGGTATAATCCTCTCTTTCCAGTTCATGATATGTTTTATCTCATTTTCTTTCTTAAACATAAAGATATACACATGAACTTAAAACAACAGTGGCATGTTCTTGTCACACCCTGACTTTTGCGGAAGCGTGATTATGTGTGACTTGATTAATATCATTGCATTCAATCATAACAACCACTATATGATAAAACTATTCGATGATCATCCATTAAATAAGTTTAGAAACATAACAACATTGTTTTGATACGTAGACTCCAAATTTGAATTACAAACCATACGAATTATTTAAAGTTCCACAAGGACTTAACAAAAGACTTTAAATAAAACCAGGATTTGGAAGAGGTGTCTTGTCCAGGATAGGACACCCTAACCAAACCCCAAGACTATGGATGACATCACTTATTCTTAACAACACTTGAAACTTCAGAACGCCCACTATGTTGGTACATGCGTCTGTCGACTTCGTCTTGTATCGAGTCTTGTACTAATTTATATAGACCAGGGCACGGAAAACGAGAAAACTGTCAAAAATAGTTCAACAGGCAAGTTCAAACGAAATTACATGATGTAATTCCGTTTGAAAGTGTCAATCTGTTTCAAACGAAATTAGCTTTACTAATTTCGCTTGAACCTGTAATCTCGTTTGAACCTGATTCCGTTTGAGCATGTTCAAACGGAATTAGTGTGCCTATAAATAGATGTGATCTGATTTCGTTTGAGGTGATGGTGTATGTGTGTTTCCGGAGCCGAAGTGCTGCCGAAGTGTTGTTTCGCTGTAAAACTTTGTCAAGTTAATCAGAACAACAGTTAAAGTGGATATCTAGTTGAATCACACACAATATGTCTGTTTCCGCCTTTCATATTGTGTAGAATGCCTCTGAACGACTCGTTTCGGGTCCGTACATCATCCTACATGTGGTATCAGAGCTCAGGAGGAGGAGTTCTTACCGATTCAGCTTAAAATTTCTGTTTTCTACACCTTTCTTTCAAAATTAATGAATTTTCACGGTTAAAATCGGCTAATTTTCTCACATAATGTGCGTAACAGTGTTTTAAGAAACCCTTGAAAGTTTCGGATCTTAAAACGGCTTAAAACTTGATCAATTTGACAAAGTTCAGACCGAAATGATGACATCAGCATAATTCCGTTTGAATTTGCTCCTAATTCCATTTGAAATTGTTGCTGATTCCGCTTGAAATAGCCTTATTCCGTTTCAGTGTGTAATTCCGTTTGAAAGTTTCAAACGAAATAAGTAATTCCGCTTCAAATCAGTGATTCCGTTTGAAGTTGGTATTCCGTTTGAAACTGGTTTGTTGGTAATTTCGTTTCAACAAGTGTTTCCGTTTGAAGAGGGTAATTTCATTTGAAGTTGTTATTCTGTTTGAAAAAATCTGTTTTGTGAAAAAGTTTACCGTATCATGGAAGAGGAATTCTATAACGCGTTTGCTACATCCCCGACTACTCCGGCTACTATGGTTCAAAACATGAACATGGAAAATGAAACCGGAACTTTACAAAAACCCCTGAAACTTATGGGAATCGAGGAGTATTATGGGTGGAAAGACCGTTTCGAAAACTGGGTGCAAGCCAATCATCTAAGATCTTGGGAATGCATTAAGAAGAAGTATGTTAAACCTCGTACAGATTTGCAAGTTAACAAAACAATTTCCGAACTGAATGACAAAGAGAGAGATATGTACAAAGCAGAAAAGATGATGATTACTTTGTTACAGCAAGCTATTAAAGAAGATATCTTTATTTTACTTCAACATGATGGTACTGCACAATCGATCTGGGATGCGCTTAAAACTAAGTTTGAAGGTAGTGAAAAGATGATCAGGAGCAAGAAAGCGTTGCTAAAGAAAGAGTTTGATCTGTTTTCAAGTTTGGTGGGAGAATCATCAAAGAAGTTGATTGAAATATACTGTCATTTAGTGCGATGTATGTCATTGCTAGGAATTGAAAAACCTCAAGATGAATGGATCGACAAGTTAGCTGACGCTTTACCTCAGAAAGAGTGGGGTACATTTTTGATGATCTTAAAGAACACCGGAGAATATGATGGACTAACAATTTCTCAATTTATCGAAAAGATTGAAGGTCAAGATCTTGAACAGCAAAAGATTGCGAGGTTGAATAATCCGAGTAATCAACAAGATGTGAAAATGTATTACAAAGGCAGTGTTCAAGAGGTTGAAATGAGTCCGAAAATCCAAACTACTTTTAGTGCTGGGAACTCATCTGGGAATGTTGATCAAAGTTCAAACAACAGTAGTGGAGTTTCTTCAAATCCGAGTGTTAATCCAAAGAGTTCAACTTCAAGCTTTCATTCTCAAAGTTCAAAAAGTGGAAATGGTTGTGTGATACAGTGCAACATTGCATTAAATCTCCCGAATGGTCAAAGTTTTTCTGAAGAAGTTGCTAAAGATCACATGGCGTTACTTGCTACCGTGCTGGAATCTTATGAGGGATTAGTAGCTGGAAGGATCGGAAATCCTATGCTGACGAAAGAGGATTATGATCAGATAGACGCTGCAGAGATGGAGCTCATGGACATCAAATGGTGTTTAGCAAGTGTTTTGAGAAGAGCAGAAAAGTTTAAAATGATTACAGGAAGAAATGAGTTTTTGGATGCACATGTGTCTACTTTGGGTTTTGATAAATCTAAAGTTACTTGTTTTCGATGCAGGGAGAAAGGTCATTTCAAGAGAGAATGCAAAAATCAGGAAGCTAGTGGAGCAAAGAATTCTTTTGGAAAATATGATTACTATCGAAAAGCCATATATCAACAGGTTGCTCATCAACCGCATCAACAAAAGGAACTACAAACTGCACATGCAAGAATGATCGAAGATGCAAATAAGAAAGCTTATTATGGTATCATTGATCAAGATGATGAAAAAGTGGCAGAAGGCTTCAGTTGGGATAAATATATTCCACCTGATTCAAAAGTTGTAGCTTTGATTGCAGAAGTAGTTCAAAATCCTGATTTGTTTACAGAATGGATGAAAATATTTGCTAGTAATGATTCGAATCAAGAAGAAGAATCTGATTCATCCAATGAAAGTTCAGAAAGAACAATGGTTTTTGATCAAACACCATCTGATTCTGGTTCTTCAGATGATAGTTCTGTAAAGACAATAGATTTTGATCAATCACCAACTGATGACAGTAGTGATGATGAGGAAGAAAAGCATATTAATGTTGCAAAAACTCAACTATCTCCTGAAAGTTTTCAATTTTATTTTGCAGATCGCTTGGAGAAGTTGAAGAAGAAACGAACAGCAAAAGAGTTGAAAAAGGTGAAAGTTGAAGATGTTTCAGAAACAAAGAAAAATGAAAAATGTGAAGAAGTTAAAGTCGCTGAAAAGGTGATTGAAGTTGAGAAGGTTATCGAAATTGAAAAGATTGTGGAAGTCATCAAGCCTTGCTTAAAGTGTTTAGAATCTTGCAAGGAATGTGCAGATAAAGATGAGAAACTGAGTGAGCAAGAAAAGATGTAAGAGAAGTTATTGTTTGATCTCAATTACGTGAAAGAATCTTACGATGTGTTGAACAGAACGGTAAATGGTCTGCAAAAGACTAATTCTGAAAGAGAAGATGCACTAACAATGCTGAATGCTGTGATGATGTCGAAGCAGAAAGCTATAAATTTCTATATTGAAGAAAGTGCAAAGTGGAAGCAAGAGTTGGAAACAGAAAAGATTGAGAATGAAAGAATCAGACGTTTATTGCAAAGTTATTCTAGTTCTGATTATTTGATTGATAGAATTTATCCAACTGTTGCAGGTTTTGAAGCATTTCAAAATGATGAGAAGCCAAAGAAGAAGGATACTGGTAAGAAACAGAATGTTAGTTACAACAAGTGTCCGCCTCCAATTTGGGAAGGGTATTCTCCTAGAAAACCGAACGAGGAGCAAGTCAATAAGGCTGTCAATATAAAGTTAAAATCCGAAACAACTGATGAGTTACCAGAAAACATTGACGTTACATTCACATCGTCTGACACTGATCATGAGTCTGAGTTAATAAAAAAGGTGGTCGATCAAGTGTTGGATACAGATGAGGAGTCGGAGTCAAAGACTGAGTCTGGAAATTCGAGTTCGTCTGTCAAAAGTTCCAGTTCGTCGGTCAACTGTTCAAAGACGTCGGTTAAACGGGTTTATAGTAAAGAATTTTTTATATCAAAATCTAATTTGAATGATGAAACATTTGAAGTTGCATATACTTTGAATGATTCTGACAAATTATATTATGATAAAGAATTTCCAATAAGAGGTGTTAAAACTGAATTGATCAAAAAGGTTTTCAAATTGACAGAAATTAATATTTCTGAAATAAAAGATGTAAATCTTACTGGAAAATCTAAAACTTACACCTCAAGAGTTCAACAACGTTTAAACAAGAAAAAGGGTTACAGTTCTGGTTCAGGTTTTCAAAAGAAACCAAACCATAACAGTAATTTCAAAAGAAAGGGATTGGGTTTTATTCCACCAGAAAATTATAAAAATGAAAAATATGTTCGAGATTTTAAATCAAAGATGATATTTGTTTCAGGGACAAGTTGTGAAGAAGAATCAAAAAGCTCATTCTGGAAACAATCAAACAGAGAATTCCTTGCCAAGAAGCAAGAGAAAATGAAGAATGGAGCTTATCAAAGAAAGGAGACAAGAACCTGCTATAAATGCAATGAAGTTGGTCACATTGCATGGAACTGTTCTCAAGCAACAAAAATAAAACAGGAAGTCTCTAAAAAACTCAAAGAAAAAGTTGTTGAGAAAAATTTAAAATTTAAAATTTTTGAAAATTCAACATATGAAGTTGGTGAGTGTTCAAAGACAAATTTTTATCAAAAGAGAGCTAAACATGACAACCAAATGTGGGTTGTTAAGAAGTTTTATGAGAAACTTGGCGATGAATCTGATTCCACAAAGTCAGAAGAGCTACATGTTGAGGTTAAAGAAGAAAATTCAGTGCCTCCAGTGGATGATGTAAATTTTCCACCATTAAGAGCTGAAAACTTTAAACAAAAGGTTGGAAAGGTTGAGATCTCGAATAAATTTTATTCTGAGAAGAAAGAATTTGATGTTGAGAAAGCATTTAATGGAAATGTGAAAAAGATTTTTGGAAAAATGGTCGAGGGAAAGGCTAAAGGGGTAAAAGATTTTTATGCAACAAAGAAGGCAACTTTTTACCCAAGTGAAGTTGAGGAGGAAACATCCAAGTTTGGTCAGGCTTGGATGGCAGTTTTTCACAAGTAAAATCCTGACTTGCTGGAGCTTCCAGGTTAGTAAGTGTGAAGCAGGAATCGGCATCATTCTGGGTAAAATGTGTTTGTGAAGGTTTGTTTAAGTAATTTTTGGTTATGACTTACTAGTGGTAAATCAGGGACATTAAGTTGTACTTGATTTTCTACAAATGGTGATGTTGATTGAATCTAAAATTGTTAAATTTTTCTAGTGGTTAAATGAACAAAGTGATGAATTGAACCTCTAACCTACAAGTGATTTTATAAAAACAACAAAACTAATTTTCCGGAAAAACCATTTGATTAAAACAAACTTAAGTGTTTTGAAATCATAATGGGAAAATAGTTTGTTGTGAGGGGGAGTTCTGATTGTTTATGCCAAGAGGATGGCGAATTAAAGCAATTCGATATCAGTTGTCACTTTACTTGTACAGTTTGTTTTTAAATTTATTTTAAATGATTTTGAATTTTAGGGGGAATAAGAAATTTCTGAAAATCCAAAAACATTTGAAAATTTTTGAAAATGTCAAAAACATGATAAAATAAAAAATGAGTTTTGTTGTATAAAAGAGGAAATGATAGTACATCAGTGGACGATCACAACATGCTAAAGAATTGGAAATTTAAAATGTGATAAACGGTCTCACTGATGATGTGCCAGTAGGTTTTTACACATTTAGTAGATTGTGACGAGATATAAACCTAAATTTCAAACTTGCTTATATCATGGGGAACATCTCTCGGATGTATGGGTAACCCCCGAAATCTTGTTTGAAAGGTCCCTCTTTCTGAGATACTAGGTCTTTATACTCAGTGATATCTGGGGTATTATCCCGGGACTTCTGATTTTGCGGAAGCAATGGCCTAGTCCCCGTATAATACTTTCTACTTGCTTGAAATATAGCGTCGCCCTCAGTACAAAAAATGATGAAACATTGAAAAATGCTAATGATGTGCTGTTGAAGAAAAGATTCTCTAAAGGGAACACACCAAAAGTAGAAGCCGTCATCTCTCTGCTAAACGGAAGTTCTGACCTGAGCTCTCACGACCCTCGCAATTTAACCCCTTACAGATATCATCTGTGGTATACTCACCTGTAAGACTGAATATTGGGATCTTGATACGAGAGTATATTCTGAGGTGGGATACGCGAATAAGTTTAAGTGCTTAAGACATTAATCTCGTATCTCGAAACAGTTGAACTTTGTGTGAGAATTTTAAGTGGATAAGTATACTGACAATCTAAGTGAATCGTTTAGAACTTAAAATGTTTAAAGCTTAACGGTGTTGGTGATTTGTTTTATAAACTGATATGATCCTCTTACACAAGCTCACAAAAAATATTGTATTGTAAATATTTCTTTACTGCATTTCATTTCATTTCATGTCAAAAATTCAAAAAGATTTTAGTGTGTTTTAGCTTAAATTTTGAAAAATTCAAAAAGATTTTCGACAACTGATGTTGGAGAGCTGATTTTCAAAATTCCAAGTGCTAAATATGATGACAATTGGTGAGGGGGAGTTAGTTTGAAAGATGATCAGATTTTGAAAGAAAATTGGTATTTTTACAAGTGGTTCATCAGTGTTTAAAATTGTAAAATCATTTTATTGTTTTGAGTGATATTTGCAAATGATGATGTATTTGTTTCTACTAGTGGAAAGCAGAAAATAAATTTGTAAAATTTTAAATTTTGTGAAATTTATTTTTGGGTAGAGTTTTATGCAGGATATAGTAGAGCCAGGAATTGGTCTTGAACTTGTGGAAAGAGTATAAGCCAAGTTTCAATCCTGAATTGATTAAAAGCCAGGTTACGATCTTGGAAATGCTGATCCTGATGAACTTAAAGAATCAAGAGATCTGATTAAGAAGAGCATAGAGCCAGGTTGTGATTCTAGAAGAAAGAGAAAAAAGATTGAGGAAGCTTTACAGTGTCAGATATTTCAGGAAAAGTAAAGACTGATAAAGACTGAAGACGTTGAAGAATCGACACTGAAGACTCGTCAACATTCGAGGGGGAGTCTGTTGGTACATGCGTCTGTCGATTCGTCTTGTATCGAGTCTTGTACTAGTTTATATAGATCAGGGCACGGAAAACGAGAAAACTGTCGAAAATAGTTCAACAGGCAAGTTCAAACGAAATTACATGATGTAATTCCGTTTGAAAGTGTCAATCTGTTTCAAACGAAATTAGCTTTGCTAATTTCGCTTGAACCTGTAATCTCGTTTGAACCTGATTCCGTTTAAGCATGTTCAAACGGAATTAGTGTGCCTATAAATAGATGTGATCTGATTTCGTTTGAGGTGATGGTGTATGTGTGTTTCCGGAGCCGAAGTGCTGCTGAAGTGTTGTTTCGCTGTAAAACTTTGTCAAGTTAATCAGAATAACAGTTAAAGTGGATATCTAGCTGAATCACACACAATATGTCTGTTTCCGCCTTTCATATTGTGTAGAACGCCTCTGAACGACTCGTTTCGGGTCCGTACATGATCCTACACGCTAGATCCACATTTTAATTCCTTGAAATACATGTAGTTTGAAAACATCAACAAAAGTTGAGCGAGTTCATGTGTTTGTTTGTGTGTATGAGTAAAACTTTGTAATCATTGAAAATATGTATGTATGTTTGTAAGTGAATATGAACAGATCAATTAGTGGTTTGTAAGGCCATCAACATGTGTGCAACGGTGTAGGAAGGCTCAATCCTTTGCGTATTTCGTACCGGGCCTCCCGGCTGGAACGACATAGTCACCACATGCGGTCAACTCGTGGACCCATGGGTGGGGCTTGCAACACCCAAATAGATCTATCACTCATGCCCCTCGGTCCTTATAAAGGATTAATGGTCTCAAGTTAACGCCTACCCATTCACATGATCTAACAGTTCATTTCATTTGTAATCGTAATCATTTGTAACACGTATTTCACCCCCGAAGTTATAAAACGAAAACAGTTAAACAAAATGGGGGCATGAACTCACAGTCTTGCGTTCTTCATAAGCACCGTAACTCAAAGCTTCTTCGGATATACACGACTACCTACAATCGTACTAATGTCTATTAGACGAGCGGGTCGTGCCTTGACTTAGTATTGATTAGTGTCTTTGAGTTACATTCTTTTGTATCTTCGATACTATTCCAATTTATATAATTATTTGTTAAAATAATAAATCTTTTAACTTAAATTATATTTGTTAAATTTTGGAATAGTTGTTAAAATAACATATATTAACTTGTTACTTTTCAAGTATTTATTCTTGTATATCCTTCCCAAGGATGGGTGTATTTGTATTCGTATTCTTATACTTGTATATTTTTGCCATGTATTGGGGTCGTTTTCCGGTGTGTATTTATACGTATGAGAATACGTATTTCTTGTAATTATTAAATATCCTTATACTTAATTTCGTATTATTTTTCCGGAATATTATCTTTAATAAATGTTCACCAATATATATTTCCAAATATATATACTTTAAGAAATACTACTTAAAAAAATTATTTATAATTTCTCATTTGACAAAAATATTTGTATTTTCATATAAGTTCCAAAAATAATATATTTTCAAGTCTAACTTGGAATATATATATATATATATATATATATATATATATATATCTCCAAAAATAATATATTCCGTTTTTATTTGAGAAAATATATATTTCTTTCAAAATAATATATCTTCTAATATTTCCAAGAAAATACATATTTTTATTAACCCAAAAATAATATATTTTCTTATTGTCAAAAATATGATATAACTTTGTAATAATTGTAAATATCATATTTCATTCACTTGGTGTCCAAAATATTATTTACCAAAATATACTTGTGAATATTATTCTCGGAATATTTTGTAAGTTATATTACTTCGTTCGGTTTCACCAATATTTTGTGTATTTCTTGTATATTTATTCCTTGGAATTTTGATAATATTTTGGATGGAATTTTTGGTGTTTTGATGAGTTATATTATTTCAAGTCGTAAAATAATATAACTAATACACAAAGTATACATATAATCACACACATGGTGACTTCTAAATATATATTTCCTAAATACATATTTAGTCACTTTTATTTATAAAAACCAACCTCCAATATTTATATTTTTGAACAAAAATTATATGGCAAATTTTATGTGAAAATCCATGGTTTAAAATACACTTGTAAATATTTGTTTAGAAATATTTTTCTACGTGTTTAATTTTTAGAATAATTTTGCCATAGTTTCCCCTAAAAATTGAGGTTTCCATACCTTGAAGGTATATCATTTTCTTTTTGTAAATCAACACAATCAATAAATTAATCAACAATAACCAATCTACACTTAATTTTTAGAATAATTTTGCCATAGTTTCCCCTAAAAATTGAGGTTTCCATACCTTGAAGGTATATCATTTTCTTTTTGTAAATCAACACAATCAATAAATTAATCAACAATAACCAATCTACACTTACCAATCTTGCCAAAAACAAGCATAATCTAATACTTCATGAACTTGAATATTTGTAAAAATTTGTAGTAACTTACTAGGGTATTTAGTGAGTCTTGTTACCCTTTAAAGTGTGGTTGATTCTTTAAAAACTTCATTTTTAAAGAATATAGATCTTTACAATTTATGATCATATTTTCTAAAAATGTTTCTTCTTTGATTTTTCTTGTTACACATATACTTCTACACTTTATTAACCACCAAAAATAAGGTTTATTTGTTTAAGAACCAAGATTTAGTAAAACTTATATTTTTAACTTGGTTTCTTGAGAAATCACTCTTGACATTTTAGATCTACATGGTTAACAATTCACTTTGATCATTATTTTACAAGAAAACCACATATTCTTTCAAGTTCATGCTTCTCATGAGGATGATCCATTAACTTCTATCATGTTCATCATCTCATCTTGCTAGATTATGTTTTTAATCATGATCTAGCAAGATCATATGATGATCAACATCATTTTCACAAGCAAACAATGATCAACAAGTATATCAACACATAAACAACTTAGTTTCTTCATTATTCATGCTTATGTTCAACTTTCATTCCTTTGATTCTTAGTGTTCTTCATGATTAACATTATGTAACATCTTTTAACCACTTAAAATAGAAATAAAATGGAAGGATCAAAGTTCTTACCACTAGCTCAAGGCTAGGGATGATCAAGAGAAGAAAACAAGTGGATAAAAGCAAATGAACAAGGTCCTTGAACTTCCGTAAGCTCCTAGCTCCTTTGTGTAACCTATAACACACTTGTATATGCTTGGATTGGATGTAGAATAATCGAAAATGGTGAGTGTGTGTGTGTTGGTGTTCGGCCGAGAGCACAAGGAGAAGAAGGAGAAGATGTGTGTGTTTCAATGTGTGTAAGTATGAGGGCTTATGTCTTGCATGTTTACTTATAGTCCATTTTAACATTTTAACTCATGGATCTTATGTCATATAAAGCATAAACAAGATCTATTTTAAAATTAAAAAAAATCATCATGTGGGGGCCATGTTGGCCGATTACATAGGTGGGGGGGGTGTAGGCTAGGTTAAACTAAACTAGTTAGATTATGGTAAAAATCCAAGTATAAGTTAAGTGTTTTAGTTACTAGATATTTATGATGTGTTATGATGTTCGGGGACCATAACTAGCTTGGTAATGTTAAAACAGTGCTTCTAGTGTAAATTTGGTGTTTCAGGTAGTGTCTGGTTGGTTACCGGTTCGTTAAGGTGCTAAACTATGCAGTTTAGTGTGCTTTATGTTACCTTTTGTGACACTTTTAATTCCCGACACTTAGGAAAGCATTCAGGATCATTTAACCATATTTCTGCATGATATTAGATTGTTTAAATTGTTTAAATGCTAAAAATTGCTGATTTTCTGCAGAATTCTGCAGTTTATGTGAGTTTTAGGCACTTTCCGGCACTTAAACTATCACTAGGAAGGCAGTTTTATGATCCTTACTTTCCTACACACTATACTAGTGTAATACTTGGTTTCTGGCTCATTCTGTGTCTCAACACACTGCCTGTCTATGTACTGAGTTCTGTCAATATTTTCCTGATTTATCTGAAAACTGTGCTAACTGTGTTTCGTGCATCATTTGAGTCAAATAAAGTTCTCATGAAATAATGACATATCATTTGCAATATATGATGATGTATATGGAAATAATCAGAAAGCAGTTCAAGTTATTAATTGTAATTCAGCACAGTCATTAAGCACTAATCATGGTTTAATAGTTGTATGGATACCTGAAATTTTGACAGTTGTCACATTCTCCCCGTGTTAAGAAAATTTCGTCCCGAAATTTTTAAGCTTTACTACTTGCAGCAGGGGAGTCGGGGAACAAATGCGGGTATTTAGCTTTCATTTGGTCTTCACGCTCCCAAGTAAACTCTGGGCCATGACGCACGTTCCACCGAACCTTGACGAGTTTAACACTACTCCTCCGAGTCTTGTTAACTTTCCAATCAGTAACCTCAACAGGTTCTTCGGTAAAGTGGAGTGTGTCGTCAATGTGAACTTCATCAGCAGGAATAACCACTGTTTCTTGTGTTGGACTTTTCTTCAGATTAGATACATGGAATGTATCATGAACACCATTAAGTTCTGCTGGTAGCTCCAACTTGTATGCTACAGGGCCAATCCTTTCCAGGATTTTGAATGGTCCGATAAATCATGGGTTTAACTTTCCACGCTTCCCAAAGCATGCCACACCTTTCCAAGGTGAGACTTTTAATAGAACCATATCACCCACTTCGAATTCCAAAGGTTTCCTTCTTTGGTCCACATAGCTCTTCTGTCGATCGCGAGCCGCCTTGATGCGCTCTCAGATCTGCATGATCTTATATGTCGTTTCCTGGACCAATTCGGGACCAACCAGCTGTCTATCACCCACATCTGCCCAGCATAACGGTGATCAACACTTTTGTCCGTATAGAGCCTCGAACGGTGCAACTTGAATGCTTGTATGGTAGCTGTTGTTATAGGAAAACTCAACCAAAGGTAGGTGAGTGTCCCAACTGCCACCCAAGTCCATTACGCAAGCTCGTAACATATCTTCAAGTGTCTGAATCGTTCTCTCACTTTGACCGTCCGTCTGTGGATGAAATGCGGTGCTCAGATTCAACTGAGAACCAAACACTTCTTGGAAGGATTGCCAAATCCTTGACACAAATCTCCCATCTCTATCAGATATAATTGAGATAGGCACTCCATGACGTGTGACTATCTCCCTTAGGTACAACTTAGCTAGCTTACCTGTGTTATCCGTCTCTCTGATCGGCAAAAAGTGCGCAGATTTTGTTAACCGGTCCACGATTACCCAAATCGTATCATAACCTCGGGGTGTCTTTGGCAGCTTCGTTATGAAATCCATTGAGATCTGCTCTCACTTCGACATGGGTATCTCAGGTTGCTGTAGGAGACCTGAAGGCTTCTGATACTCGGCCTTCACCTTGGCGCAAGTCAAACACTTTCCAACATAAGTTGCAACATCACCTTTTAGTCTCGGCCACCAGTAGAAATCCTTCAAATCTTGGTACATCTTATCCGATCCTAGGTGGATCGAGTACCTCGATTTATGAGCTTCATCAAAAATCACATCTCTAAGACCACCAAAGAGAGGAACCCAAATTCGTCCCATAAAACACAAGGTTCCTTCCTCGTTGGATATCAACTTTTTCTCCATCCCACGGAGATATTCATCCTTAAGGTTCTCGTTCTTAAGAGCTTCCCTTTGTGCAGCACGAATGCACAATGAGAGGTCTGTCTGAATGATCATCTCTAAAGCCCTAACCCTTATGGGCTTAATCCTCTCCTTTCGACTTAAGGCGTCTGCCACCACATTCGCCTTTCCTGGGTGATATTTGATTTCGCAATCATAATCATTTAACAGCTCTACCTAACGTCCCTGTCTCATATTAAGCTCTTTTTAATCGAATATGTGTTGTAGGCTCTTATGATCTGTAAAGATCTTGCATCGGGTGCCATACAAATAATGCCGCCAAATCCTCAAAGCAAACACCACTGCGCCTAATTCCAAATCATTTGTGGTGTAGTTTTTCTCATGAATCTTCAACTGGCGCGAGGCATAAGCGATAACCTTCTGTCGCTGCATCAGCACGCAGCCCAATCCCTGACGCGAGGCGTCACAGTATACCACGAAGTCATCGGTGCCTTCGGGTAGGGATAAGATAGGTGCATCGCAAAGCTTATTCTTTAGTATCTGAAAAGCTTCCTTTTGTTTATCTCCCCACTCATACTTCTTGTCCTTTTGAGTAAGGGAGGTCATCGGTTGAGCGATTTTAGAAAAATCATCAATGAATCGGCTATAGTACCCAGCTAAACCTAAAAACTGACGGATCTCGGTTGGCGTCTTCGGAGTTTCCCAATTCTTAATCGCCTCGATCTTGGTGGGATCCACATAGATTCCATCTTCATTCACTACATGACCAAGGAATTGTACTTCACGCAACCAGAACTCGCACTTCGAGAACTTAGCATACAGTTTCTCCTTCTTGAGCAGCTCTAAGATGGCTCTGAGGTGTTGCTCATGCTCTTCCTTCGTCCGCGAATAGATCAAAATATCGTCGATAAATACAATAAAAAATTTATCAAGATATGGCTTGTAAACTCAATCCATCAAGTCCATAAATATTGCCGGTACGTTTGTCAAACCAAACGGCATCACTAGAAACTCATAATATCCATAACGAGTTCTAAAGGTAGTCTTCGGTATGCTCTCTTCTTGAATCCACAGCTAGTGATAACCTGATCGAAGATCGATCTTGGAGCAGTAACTCGAACCTTGAAGTTGATCGAAGAGATCACCAATCCTCGGCAAAGGATACCTATTCTTGATGGTTAACTTGTTTAGCTCTCGGTAGTCAATGCACATACGGAAACTACCATCCTTCTTCTTTACAAATAGAACTGGAGCTCCCCAAGGCGAGAAGCTTGGTCTAATGAATCCCTGTCCAAAAGCTCCTGAAGTTGCGTCGACAACTCTTGCATCTCCGAAGGCGCAAGTTGATAAGGTGCCTTGGCTACAGGCGGGCGCGGCGCCTGGAACCAAGTCAATATGGAATTCGACTTGTCGTTGCGGTGGCAATCCTGGCAAGTCTTCGGAAAGACTTCAGGATACTCCCTTACCACAGAGATATCTTCCAGCTTCGGCTCTTCGGCTTCTTTATCAACAACGTGAGCCAAAAAGGCAGCACATCCTTTTCGCAACATCCTTTGTGCTTTCAAGCAACTGACAACTCGTAGGGGCGTATCATGCTTTTCTCCGTGCACTACAATCGTCTCTCCATTCGTTGTCGGAATACGAATAATCTTCTCATGACATACGATCTCAGCTCGGTTGCTCGACAACCAATCCATTCCAACTACCACGTCAAAGCTTCCCAACTCAACTGGTAGAAGATCGAGCGTAAACTCATGCTCTCCAAGTTCTATCACACAACCTCTAATCACTTCATTTGCCTCTACTAGCTTCACATTAGCTAGTTCTATCGAGTACGGAATATCTAGCTTACTTGCAACTAACCCAAGTATATTCTTAAATTCTAGGGATACGAAACTATAGTCGGCACCAGTATCAAATAGCACAGATGCAAAGTGTTGGCTGATAGGGAACGTACCAGTGACTACGTTAGGATCTTGACGAGCTTCCCTAGCCCCAATGTTGAAAAGTCTTCCTTGGGCTTGGTTGTTCTTTGGGCAATCTCGCTTGAAATGCCCAACATCACCACAGCTAAAGCAACCTTGTATGTTTCCAGTACCGCCCTGATTGTTGTTTGCTTCATGGTTTCCGTTACCAGCTTGATTTCCAGAACCACCACGATTTCCATTTCCACCGAAATTTCCATTTCCTCCTTGATTACGGTTCCCAATCTGATTCCCTTTACCGTTTCCACCACGGTTTCCATTACCATTTCCACCAGATCCTCTATTTCTTCGTCCAGTACCGTACCAGCACGCCTCCCTGGCATGCCCTACCTTGCCACAGTTCTCACATTTCCCATACCTACATTGCCCTGTGTGATTATGCTGACAAAAATCACACTTGGGCAGGGTGCCCATGTAACCTTTCCCTTTGTTCTCAGAACTTGCAGCACCAGTCCTGACCTCGGCTGGTGGGTTAGCATCTCTTTTCTTGTTAGCACCACTGTTGTTGTTTCCTTGGGCACCCTTCTTAAAATTCGAGAACTTCCGCTTGTTCTCTCCAGACGACTCGACATGAGTCTCCTTCTTCTTGGTGTCAGAAATCGAGAACTTGTTCAATCTGATTGCTTCTTCGGTCAGTGCCACGCTCAAATCAATGGCCTCGGTGATCGTTGGAGGCTTCGAAGTAGTCACCATGCTCATTATTTGGGGTGCCAATCCCCAAATGAAACGTTCAACTCGCTTGAACTCTGGCTCTACCATGTAGGGAACAACACGAGACAGGTCATGGAATCTCTGTACGTACTCAGCAATCTTAGGACCATCCATCTTCAGATTCCAAAACTCGGTTTCCAACTTCTGAATCTCAGCCCTTGAACAGTACTTCTTGCGCATCAGCTCTTTCATCTCATCCCAAGTCATAGCATACGCAACATCCTCACCTAGAGTCTGAACCTGAAGGTTCCACCATGATAGAGCTCCGTCTAGGAATAGTCCAGAAATATAAGTGACCTGGTGCTCTGGCGCACACTTGCTCATTCGCAGCACATAATCTGTTTTCTCAGCCCATCTTACGAAAGCCACAACACCTCCAGTGCTGTCAAAGTTCAGAGGTTTACAGTCAAGGAACTGCTTGTAAGTACAGCCTGTACCAGCAACATCATTCACAGTAAGCATTAGCAAGGGTACATGGAATGTCCAAACCTATTGTAATGTGTCTTAAGTGACTTAAACATTACCGTGAGGTGGGTTATTTCCTGAGGTACCTCCGCTGTGTTCAGAGCGTAGGGCCTCATGTTGTGCGATTTCCTGTGAAATCCGTTCATACAGTTCTGCCTCTGTTGTGGGCAACTTCGTGTTCCTTCGAGGAGGCATCTTCTATAAAGAAGATTATATAGGTCAGGTCTTATTCGTATGATAAATATATAGTATGTATACATAATAGTATTCATTATAGCAAGCAAGTATATGGCATCACATTAACTGCACAAATATGACATTCAACGATGTATTTAATGAGAACATTACGATTGAGCTTTCATTAATCATCAACCACCAATTTGTTACCTGTTTTACAAAAGTATCGTATCAAGGGAACACAGGGTCACACTACCCTTGTCCAAAACGTCTATCAGTCTATAACAGTTATACAATCAAAAAGTGGTCTCCAAAAAGGGCTTCGCTCTCATCAAAAGCAAGCTATCTACATAAAACCAAAAACCGGCTATGCTGATGGTAGTGGAGGAGGAGGTGGAGGAAAGAAAATCAAGTTGCGCACATGCGCAAGCTCCTCCTCAAGATTATAAACATGACGCAACAGATAACTGATCTGCTGCTCAACCGTGAGAAATCGAGTATCAAACTCAGGAAATGGAGTAAGCGGTGCAGGAGGATGTGAAAATGGGGATGATGACGAATGAGGGGGAACGAAAGCAGGCTGACACGGACACGGCAAAGGACGTGGTGTCATCTCAAGCTCTAAAATCCTATGACTCATGATCTCATACTGGAGCTGAAGTGAGAGTAGTAGCTCATCCCGTGTATAACCATTAAAGTGCGAGGGATGGTAGGGATCAGAAATCGACATGGTGTACGGCGGGAACCATCTGAGTGGGTCATCAAGTGGTGAAGAAGTAAAATGAGCAAAAGGTGCAGACTGAGGTATATGGGGAAAAGCTGCTGAATCATGAGGGTCATGGCTTGGCTGCTGGCTAGAAGTGCCTTCCCCTGGACGGGGTGCGGGTATATCCTGCAAGAAAACAATAGGCAGGTCGACACAGTGTACATCAGACTCCACTGGGTGAAAAGGAGCAACATCGGCGGGTGTAGGTGCAAGTGGAGTAGTGACTGGCTCAATAACAGGAGGGTCAACGGGTGTAGGAACTGGATCTGGTATGAGTGGTGCAATGTCAGGTATGCCAAATAGGATAGGGTCATGATCAGGCAAGGGCTCAGGAGTAGGTATCGGCTCAGGATCAGCAGGTGAAGCATCGGGCTGATCATCAGGAACAAAGTCTAGCTCAAGACCAAGCTCAAAGTCGTGTGGAGGGGATGGTGCAGCTGACATGGATGTATCATCGTCAAAATCAGTGGCATAATGTCGCAAACCAACTGCCTGCAAGGTGGAAGATGTCACAGACTCAAAGGAATCTAAGACAGAGTGTAAGCTAGAATCGGAAGAAATCTCAATAACAGGAATCCCCAGAAGTAGAACATCAACAACGTCCTCATCGAGCTCTCCATCGCCATGACCGTCATCGGAGGACCATCAACAAACAGATCAAAACCATAGTCAAACAGATCATCGAATGGCCAATCCTCAGGAGGAATGACCACTAGTGGAACAGGAGCGAGGATCGGCGCCACAATATGCTCACCATCGGGATGACCTATGATAAGATGATCGTGGATAGGAATGGGAATAACAAAAGGATCCTCGTCTGGGATACCATCAGCAAGCGGTAAATCATCTCCGAAATCGGGCAGCGCAAATGGCTGAAAATCGTCGTCATCATCAGACATCATCTCCGGGTCACTCTCTGTATCAGAGGTAAAGATCTCTGGCTCAGGGACGATCTCATCATCAGAATCAGTAGCCATGGGGTCGTCAGTGTCAGACAATCCACTCTCGGATGATGACATGGTGTCTGTAACATAACAATCACAACATATGCACATATATTAACCACTAACATTAAGTATGCAAGCAAAGTCAATGTATCATGAAATTATGTATCCTCGTGATTCCTCACGAACTCTTTCTATCCTTCCTAGTCTCTCAGACTAAACCACCTAGTCTCCTAGACAAAACCAACCAGTCTCCCAGACTAAACCAACCAGTCCCCCAGACTAAACCAACCAGTCTCCCAGACTAAACCAACCAGTCTCTCAGACTGAACCACCCAGTCTCTGATGCGTGTGGTGTGTTATATAGGTTTAAGTATATTTTAACCCCTTTTTACACGTTAGTCAAGTTTTAAATTTATAAAACATGATATTTTACTAACACCAAACACACATATGGGTAAGTGCACCCATCGTGAGCGTAGTATAGTGTTGGAAAGATACCGAGGTAGTCCAAGGACACAAGAACTTTTATTACCGGTTTATCCTCAACGTCTAATCAAATCAAAAGTCAGAAAAAGGTTTTAAACTAAGAAAAATAAAACTAACTAAAATGCTGAAAAATAAAATAAAAATAAAAACAGATAGACAAGATGAATCACTTGGCTCCGACTCGTGTTTAGTGTAACCTTTGATTATTTCCGCACTTTTGCACTTTTTAAGAGATTATCTTAGTTATTGTAGTAGGCCCCTCTTTTGAAGGTGACGTTACCCTCAACCCAGTAGTTTGAGTCAGCAAGGATACAATCCTAAAGGGTCGGATTATTGAAAGATAATTAATTAAGTTATTAATGTATATTGTGGTAGGCCCCTCTTTTGGAGGTGACGTTACCCTCGGCTAAGTAGTCTGAGTCAGCAGGGATACAGTCCTAAATAGCCGGGTTAAAGTATTAATAGTAGCTTACATATGAGGGGATCAAAGAGTTTGGACCCCCGCCATCCAATACCGGTGGGTATTGAAGGAGTAACTACTAAATTTGACCCAGGTCCTTGCAGGATCTATACACTGAACAAGGCAAGACTCTTACCAAACCGTTCCCTTAACCCCCGACTAGGTAGCCAACATATCTCCATATAGACCGTGGAGATATGAATGGTGAAAATCTTTTATTTTATATAGACAGTAAAATAATGCCAAGACACCACGGACAAACGATAAGGAAGAATCACCTTCAACATAAGAAACTAGTTATTAAAGTCATTAATATATAACCAAGTAAAAAGTGCGAAAAGATTAAAAATAAAAAGTATTACACTAGACACTTGTCTTCACCAAGTGATGTAAGAGACTTAGGCAAACATGGCCTTTGATTGTCAAGAACTCTTACGATCAATTTTGGATCCCGAGACGACTCACACACTCTACGATGGACAATGGATGATGGTGTTGTGATGGTGGTGGGTGGTGGGTGAAGTGTGAGAGAGGTGGTGTGCCAAGGGATGGTTTGCAAATGAGCCAAGCACCCCTATTTATAGCCTGAACAGCAGCTCGGGCACGGCCCCGTGTCCACCTTCTTCTCTGTCTTCATTAATTGCAGTTTGTCTGCATTAGTTGACCACGCCCCCGTGTCCGCTGGGCACGACCCCGTGTGCAGAAGCGTATCTGTACTATCAAGATTTCCCCAGATTCTGCGAATCTTAGAGTTGACCACGGCCCCGTGTCCGCTGAGCACGACCCCGTGGTGGTTGATAGAAGCTTCTACAACTTTGTCTTTTCTGCTGACACTTGGGCACGCCCCCGTGCTCATTGAGTGCGTTTCCGTCTACCGAAAATTCGCAAAAACGCGGATTTTTAACGAGTTTTTTTTCCCAAAGTAGTGTATTTATAAAAAATATTTACCTTTTTGGGTACTTTGGAAAATATTTACTAAAATGGGTACTTTTTTTTATGTCTTTTATTTTTATTAACAACTTGTTTATCTCTTTCCTAATCTAGTTAGATAAAGCCTAAATTAATGGTACCTAAATAAACATAGCAATATAGTATTTTTTTTTATTTAATAAACTTGTGTTTTTGTAAATTGTTATAATATTTTTCATCTTACGTAAATTGAGTAAATGACTAAATTAGTTTTTTATTCTTAAACTAAAAGCCAAACTACATACTTGAATTTTATTGAATTTTATTAGTACTACAAAATTAAAACCGAGATATATCAACTGAAGAGCACAATTACGTTGAACACAATTTACAAAAACGTAAGACTAAAAATTATAGTAATTACAGTAACGCAACTATAAAAAAAAAAACTAATAAGTTATTACAGAGCCACAAACATTTGTATAATTGTTCAACTAATTGTTGTTCGATTCTCTTATCAAAAGTTATTTATTTTTAGTTTAGTGTATAACTATTTAATCTATCATATATGCACAATAATAAGGAGAACAAGATTATTATGTAAATAAATTGAGTTATTGATTAAATTTTTTTTTATTCTTAAACTAAAACCCAAACTAAATACATGAATATTTACATTTAAACTTAGGGTATTTTTGTTACAAATTAAAAGCTGAGATACACTGTTTAAAAAAACGTGAAATAAAAAAACTAAAATATTACAAAAATGTAAGTTATTTAAATAAACTATTATATTTTATTTAGGTACCATTAATTTAGGGTTTATCCAATTAGATTAGGAGAGAGACAAACAATATTTAATAAAAATAAAAGAGATAAAGGAAAGTAACCATTTTGGTAAATATTTTTCAAAGTACCCAAAAAGGTAAATACTTTTTGTAACTACACTAGTTTAGGAATAAACTCGATTTTTAACCCAAATCAAAACTCAACCAATGGACTCCGAATTTTTTCAGAACATTCCTCATTTGTTCCATAGTGTCTCCGTAAAATTTGGGGATTTATTGAATCCGTTTGGAATTTTTTCCAGAATTCTTTTTGTAAACCAGTCAAAATTTCACCAAAAATCGTAGAAAATTCTAAAAATTCTAAAATTTTACGTGGACCTTCCTGACACTACCCTTCATCACCACACATAATTTCAGCTCAATCCAAGTACCACGGACCAAGTTATAGTCTAAACAATATTCTGCCTAGTCTAGATACAAGTTTCGGGTCATATACCTAGCGATTCCTTCGATTCTGAGCGTTCCTTGTAAGTCCAGAAGTATGTGTGGGCTATATTTAGTACCTACACATCAAGTACAACCCAAATATGCTACAACTTAGATCAATCAAGCTTTGATTTATTGTTTTTCGGTTAATCGAATAGTTAGGCGATTTTTGTCGAATAAGTGTTGATTAGGGTATCAAACCCCAAAGATTTATAACCATGGCTGCCATATAACACCAGGGTATTCATATGGTGTTCAGATTCAGCCCATAAACATGTTTAAACTTCCAAAAATCATGGATTAAAAAGGGTTTTCATAGCCTAAACCATGTTTAATCAAGAAACCATGCTTAAAACCTTATGGATTTGAGTTAATACCTTTGATTTGTTGAAGGTTCTTGCAAAATCAGCTGGTTGTTCTTGAGAGAAACCAGAATTTTGAGAGGATTTTGTGTTAAATGAAAGGAAAATGAAACTAAAAACAATATAAAAAGGAAAAAAACATTAAAATAAGGGGGGTGCCCCTACCCCACCCTCGCTTTGTCGTGCTTCTTTTTACGTGTTAAAAGATGATGTTTATCTTCCATTGAGTGGTTAGGTTTGTTTACGGGTCCCGCGCGCGTTCTCGATTTGCGTGACGGACTCCGTTTCGCGCGTAACTAGTGTCAAAAGACTCGGTTTTAAAAATCATGCATAACCGTCTTGAAATCCGAACCCGGCTACTTTTTAATCATAAAAGACTTGTATTAGAGTGGCTTAAGTGTTTTTAAGCTTGATCGATCGTTCCTTGCACGTTTGATTGCCTTATGTTATTCCTAAAACAAAGGCGTTTCCCTAACCTGGCAGCTGCTTCGATTTGCGTGCCCGATCTTTGACTGGCCTCAAACCTTATGTCACAGTCTATGGCACAAAATTAAGATGTTCCTGGAACTCAGAATCTTAAATAATGCTACGGATAACCTAATAATCAACGTCAAAGGTTTAGTGCGCTGTTAAACGGAAAGCTCCGGTTTAACACGTGTTTAATGTCTAAGGACACCGACTTCACACCATGGGCCCTTATGAGTGTCATGTCACTTATAACGTGTTCTCGGATTCCTCCGAGACATAACCGATATCATTTAATCAAGCATATAAGTCACACATGTTTTTAGGGTTTTCGCGCAATTAAAGTGTTAAGTGTGCTTTACAATTTTAGACCGTTTAGGGTGTACCTGGTTTCGTCATGGGTGTCACAGTCTCCCCTGGTTTATAAATTTCGTCCCCGAAATTCAATTCGTTTAGTTAGGGAAGAGATGTGGGTATTTTCTACAGAACTCATCCTTCCGTTCCCAGGTATACTCAGGTCCTTGCTTCGAGTTCCACCGGACTTTCACCAGCGAGGTTTTGTTATAACGTAGTGGTTTGGTCTCCCCGTCTACTATTGCTACCGGTTTCTCCACAAAGTGGAGTTTATCATCAATGTGCACTTCTTCTAACGGTATAATAGCTGCTTCATCCGTGAGACATTTTTTTAAGTTGATACGTGGAAGATATCGTGAATTGTGCTCAGTTCATCTGGTAATTTCAGTCGGTACGCTACAGATCCAACCTTAGCAATAATTTCATATGGCCCAATATATCTCGGAGCCAACTTTCCTGTTTTGCCAAACCTAATCACTCCTTTCCACGGTGACACTTATAACAGTACTTGTTCACCTACTTCAAACGACCACGGTTTTCTACGAACATCGGCGTAACTTTTTTGCCGATCTCGGGCCGCTTTCAGTCTATGTTTGATCTTATGCACCTTGTCTGTCATCTCTTGAATTAGTTCAGAACCCGTGAGTTGAGTATCGCCCACTTCAGCCCAACAAAGTGGCGATTTGCACTTCCGGCCATATAGTGCTTCGTACAGTGCAGCTTGTATGCTACTATGATAGCTGTTATTGTAAGAGAATTCAATGAGGGGAAGGTGCTTATCCCAACTTCCTCCAAAGTCTAGGGTGCAAGCACGAAGCAGATCCTCTAATGTCTGGAGAGTTCGTTCTGATTGGCCGTCGGTTTGGTGATGGTATGACGTACTCAGGTCTATTCTAGACCCCAAAGCTTCTTGTAACTGTTGCCAATAGTGTGAAGTGAGATGACTATCACGGTCTGAAATGATTGCAACTGGTACCCCGTGTCTAGCTACACTTTCCTTCGTGTAGATCTCGGCCAATTTCTCGGGGTTGTAGGTAGTACGAATCGGACAAAAGTGCGCCGATTTGGTTAGTCTATCTACTACTACCCAAATCACATCATGACCTCGGGGTGTTTTTGGAAGGTGGGTCATGAAATCCATCATGATTTGCTCCCATTTCCATTGAGGTATTTCGGGTTGCTGCAACATTCCCGAGGGTTTCTGGTATTCTGCCTTTACCCGGGCACAAGTCAAGCATTTGCTCACGTACTCTGCTACGTCCTTTTTCATATATGGCCACCAATAAAATTCCTTAAGGTCGTGGTACATCTTGTGAGTACCGGGGTGAATAGAGTACTTAGATTTACGAGCCTCATCCATAACCAGTTGACGTAGTTCATGGAGAGTAGGAATCCATACCCTATCTTTGAAATACAACACTTCCTCCGGTTTCCTCACAAAATTCCCTTCATTTCCGTGTAAGTTTTCGTTATTTAGTTGGCCTTCCTCCAAAGCTCCCATTTGAGCATTACGAATCTGCTCTTTAAGACTGGTTTGAACAATCATCCCAAGAGCTCGCACTCTGAGTGGCTTTACTCGGTCTTTTCTACTCAAGGCATCGGCTACTACGTTAGCCTTACCTGGATGGTATTTTATTTCAAAGTCGTAATCGTGCAATAGCTCCACCCATCTGTGTTGTCTCATATTTAGCTCCTTTTGATCGAATATATGTTGGAGGCTCTGGTGATCTGTATAAATTGTACATTTCATGCCGTACAAGTAATGCCTCCCGATCTTAAGTGCAAAAAATCACTGCGCCCAGCTCTAAATCATGCGTCGTGTGATTCTTTTTATTTACTTTTAGCTGTCTAGAAGCGTAAGCAATGACCTTGTTTCTTTGCATTAGGACACATCCGAGCCCTTGCTGAGATGCGTCACAATATACGACAAAATCATCGTTGCCTTCGGGTAACGACAGGATTGGAGCTTCACATAACTTTTGTTTTAACAGCTGAAAAGTTGTTTCTTGTTCTTCGCCCCATCCGTACTTTCGATCTTTCTGTATCAAGGCAGTTAAGGATTGAGTAATGCAGGAAAAGTTTTTAATAAAGCGACGGTGATATCCAGCCAATCCCAAGAATTGGCGTATCTCTTTTGGAGACTTAGGCGCTTGCCAATTCTTAATAGCTTCGATCTTACTAGGGTCAACATGAATCCCTTGTTGATCTACCACATGTCCTAAAAATTGCACCGCTTGTAACCAGAAGTTACACTTTGAAAGCTTGGCATACAACTTCTCTTTCCTTAATATCTCTAGTATGGCTCGTAGATGGTGCTCGTGTTCCTTTTTACTCTTGGAATAGATCAAAATATCGTCAATAAAGACTATGACGAATTTATCTAGATATGGTTTACAAACTCGGTTCATGAGGTCCATAAATACCGCGGTTGCGTTGGTTAACCCAAAGGGCATAACCAGGAACTCATAGTGACCGTACCGAGTTCGAAAGGCTGTTTTAGGGATATCTTCCTCTTGAACTTTCACTTGATGATAACCGGATCTAAGATCGAATTTGGAAAAGTAACAGGCTCCTTGCAACTGATCAAATAAATCATCGATTCGCGGAAGAGGATATCAATTCTTTATGGTAACCTTGTTCAGCTCCCAGTAGTCAATACACATCCGAAAGCTTCCATCCTTTTTCTTCACAAATAACGCTGGTGCTTCCCAAGGTGAATAACTGAGACGGATAAACCTCAGTCTAGCAGTTCTTGTAACTGAGATGATAGGTCTTGCATCTCTGAAGGTGCTAAACGGTAAGGTGCTTTTGCAATTGGAGCTGCTCCCGGTATTAAGTCGATACGGAACTCGACTTGCCTATTGGGCGGCAATCCGGGCAATTCCTCCGGGAATACGTCGAGGTATTCGCGTACTACCGGAATGTCTTCTATGCGTTTTTTAGCTGGTTCTTCCGTCATAATGCAGGCTAAGAACACATCATATCCCTGACGGATACATTTCAACACTTTAAGGTGGGATATAAGGTTTAATATGGTACCAGACTTCTCTCCATGTACCATAATAACTTCATCATTAGGAAAAGGGATCCTAACAATATTTTACTCACATATAATCTTTGCCTTGTACTTGGACAATCAGTCAATTCCCACTACTATATCAAAACTTCCGAGCTCTACAGGTAGTAGGTCAATAAGGAATTGGAGGTCGTTAAGAATTAAAGGGCAATCACCAATGAATTGGTGACTAGCTATAGGTTTACCGTTAGCAAGTTCTATGGAATAGGGACTTGTTAAGTCAATAGCCGGCATATTTAATAGAGGTAAGAAATTAATGGAAACGTAGCTCCTATCTGCGCCCGTATCAAACAATACTAAAGCATACTGATTGGAAACGAAGAACGTACTTGAGACCACATTTAAATCATGTCGTGCGTCACCAGATCCAAGTATAAAAGCACGACCTCGAGCTGCATTTGAGGTAGAAGCTTGGCCCTGCGTATCCCTTCTTACTGGGTATTGAGCAAAACTTTGGGCAGCTTCTTCGGAAGTGCTCCGTACTGCCACATCCGTAGCAAGTACGGGGGTAGGTAATCTGTTGCATTGGTAGTTGAGGTCTTTGTTGAAGAGGCTGAGGCCTTGAGGTTTGGAAACGATTGGGTTCCAATGGTGTCTTACAGTTTCGGGTATATGTCCACTTTTATGGCACCTCGAGCAGATCCTTGCTCGACATGCACCATAGTGGTGCAAAGTGCACTTGTTGCATTTTAGGGCTGTTCCTTTATAGCCACCAGAGTTTCCCGCTGGTGTAGTCATGGCGTAGCTTTGACTAGTGGCTCTCCCCCTCTTTGGTATGGCTGCCCCCGCTCGACTACTTTCTGGGGCCTCTCACTTATTTCCTGCCGGCTCTCCCGGCATTGTCAAAATCTTGCGTCTAACCATGTCGTACGTAACCGTGCCTGACCTAGCTACCACTCCGTGCATGGTCAGGTGCTTCACCGAATTAATGATGCTTCTTACTTCTGGGGCCAGTCCCCAGATATACCTCTCGATCCTCTTGGACTCCGGTCGAACCATGTCTGGCAAGATGCGTGCCAGTTCATTGAAATGATTTTGTGTAACCTGCATGATCCGCACCTTGCATCTGCAGGTTCCAAAACTCATGCTCGAGTTTCTGAATTTCGTGGAGTGGGCAGAACCTTTCTCTCATTAGTATCTTAAGATCATCCCACGTCATAGCATTAATCGCATCCTGCCCGCATGATTGCATAGTAGCATTTCACCAGCTCAAAGCGTGGTCGGTAAAAGTGCAAGCCGTATACTTTACCGCACAGTCACCCGGACAATTACTTATGTTAAGGACCGATTCCGTCTTCTCGATCCATTTCACAAATCCGTTCGGTCCTTCAGTTCCCTTAAACTCCATTGGTTTGCACTCCATAAAGTGTTTATACGTGCAAACTGGCCTAACATTGTTTTGGTTATTGTTTTGACCTAACGGTCCCGGCTGTGGGTTTGATTGGGGGTTAGCGTTAATATCGGCGCTAACCTGCCCCAAGATAGTGGGAATAACGGCTTGAAGTTGTTGTGCTATTAGTTGGGCAATTTCTGCCTCTGTCATTCGAGGTACACGTTTCGGGGCCATTCCATTATAAATAATAGATATGTAGGTATCAATGTCACATAGTTAATCATCACTTATCACATTTTCAGTTATCACATACCACACAATTCCATTACACATCACCTATATAATAACATCTATCAAATTTTGCACACGGACTTAACCTATAAGGGCTAGTGCCTAAATGCGTTATCAAAACTGGTCACCAAAGTGACGTACGTGTATCATACCACGACAACACAAACTACGAAAATACGGAAGTACTACGACTGCATCACTACCTCGACATGGACACAACCCCAAGATTAACACAAAGGTCGTTATATGTCGACCCAACTACCTTTCATTTAAAATTACCGCAAACGTGTATAGATATCGTGGTTACAACAACTGTGGCCTCATCTTTCGCATCAACCAGGGTCGAAGTCTCAACACTGCATTGCCCAAAACATAACCGAACGGATCACAACATGAAGCCCGTCTGCCCTGAGTAACGGTACCTTGATAATGTAGCCGGGTGTTTATATATAGGAAGTACCGCAGCATATCCACCACACCCATATACATGATCAATGTTCCGTTCACCAAAATATTCAGGCCTAATGGTACTTTCCGTGAATAACCAACTGAAATCCGAACACCCATTAATCGAGAAGAAAAAGAAAAAACACAAAGTAACCGACGGTCACACGAAACGAGATTTCACAATGCAAAGCATTCCAAGGAATCTGTATCATCACAAAATTTATACCCAATGGAATCGAATGACAACGGGAAGGGTAACTTATTCACGCGCTCCATGCCATCTCCATAACCCAGAGATCGTCATATTCAGATATAACATATATCAAAACATGTGCTAAGGAATACCACAAAGCATTCTAGTATCACACGACGTGAAGGCTAAAGCCAATATTGTAAACAGAAGAGGAATCCAGCGGACAATCAAATAGATCATGGATTCACAGACGAAAAAGTTTCGTAAGATGTTTAAACTCTATGACTGTATAACAATCGAATGTGAAGCAATGAGAAGTGGAGTAAGGATCCTTACACGTCCTCCCAGTCTATCAGAATGACCTGAGCGTTCTTTGGGTATCTATGTTCTTTTTGAAGTATCACTCTAGTATATAACCATCGTTATAGTAGCTATAAGGGTAGAGTTGGTGAGATCGTATCATAATAAAGTCTTGAGTTCCCACATCATAAAGTATAAGTAACAACTGTGTGAGTGATAGGAATCAAACTCTAGTGTATATGAAATATGTGATTAGTAGGAATGTGGAATGGACTGTAATACCAGGTTTCTGCCTATCACTAAGGCACGTGCAGTAACGTATAATCCACCAATCCCAATTCTTGTATCAATCCACACACAAACATCCACACACTATCACCTTGGTACACGCATGTATCACTCCACATATTTAATCATATTTGTCGGGTTGGGTCAGTTGCCAGTTCCGGCAGGTTCGTTACATGATAAACTGCCGAACTTGATTTAAAATAACCCATTTTTAAGCTCAAAAATTCCCATTTTATCTATACTTTGAATAAAATTCTAAAAATTTTTATATAACTCAGAAAAAATCTTTAGAATATGGGAAAAATTTCTGGGAATTTATTTTGGCATTTTACTTGTCTAAATAAATTATTTATAAAACCATATTTAACCCAATAATTAACATTAATTAACATCAGTGATCCAAAAATTCCCAAAAACTTCCTGGACATCCCATATGTTTCCAAAAACATCTCCAAAAATTTTAAGATTTTTCCAATTTCGTTTCGGTGCGTTTCCATCTACCGAAAATTCGCAAAAACGCGGATTTTTAACCCAAATCAAAACTCAACCAATGGACTCCGAATTTTCCCAGAACATTCCTCATTTTTTCCATAGTGTCTCTATAAAATTTAGTGATTTATTGAATCGGTTTGGTATTTTTTCCAGAATTCTTTTTGAAAAACAGTCACAATTTCACCAAAAATCTTAGAAAATTCAAAAAATTCTAAAATTTTACGTGGACCTTCCTGACACTACCCTTCATCACCAAACCAAATTTAAGCTCAATACAAGTACCATGGACCAAGTTATAGTCTAAACAATATTCTGCCTAGTCTAGATTCAAGTTTTGGGTCATATACCTAGCGATTCCTTCGATTCTGAGCGTTCCTTGTGAGTCCAGAAGTATGTGTGGGCTATATTTAGTACCTACACATCAAGTACAACCCAAATATGCTAGAACTTAGATCAATCAAGCTTTGATTCATTGTTTTTCGGTTAATCGAATAGTTAGGCGATTTTTGTCGAATAAGTGTTGATTAGGGTATCAAACCCCAAAGATTTATAACCATGGCTGCCATATAACACCAGGGTATTCATATGGTGTTCATATTCAGCCAATAAACATGTTTAAACTTCCAAAAATCATTGATTAAAAAGGGTTTTCATGGCCTAAACCATGTTTAATCAAGAAACCATGCTTAAAACCTTATGGATTTGAGTTAATACCTTTGATTTGTTGAAGGTTCTTGCAAAATCAGCTGGTTGTTCTTGAGAGAAACCAGAATTTTGAAAGGATTTTGTGTTAAATGAAAGGAAAATGAAACTAAAAACAATATAAAAAGGAAAAAAAACATTAAAATAAGGGGGGGTGCCCCTACCCCACCCTCGCTTTGTCGTGCTTCTTTTTACGTGCTAAAAGATGATGTTTATCTTCCATTGAGTGGTTAGGTTCGTTTACGGGTCCCGCGCGCGTTCTCGATTTGCGTGACGGACTCCATTTCGCTCGTAATTAGTGTCAAAAGACTCGGTTTTAAAAATCATGCATAACCGTCTTGAAATCCGAACCCAGTTACTTTTTAATCATAAAAGATTCGTATTAGAGTGGTTTAAGTGTTTTTAAGCTTGATTGATCGTTCCTTGCACGTTTGATTGCCTTATGTTATGCCTAAAACGAAGGCGTTTCCCTAACCTGGCAGCTGCTTCGATTTGCGTGCCTGATCTTTGACTGGCCTCAAACCTTATGTCACAGTCTATGGCACAAAATTAAGATGTTCCTGGAACTCGGAATCTTAAATAATGCTACGGATAACCTAATAATCAACGCCAAAGGTTTAGTGCGCTGTTAAACGGAAAGCTCCAGTTTAACACGTGTTTAATGTCTAATGTCGCAACCCCCGATCCCTCATCCTCGGGAACGGGCGGCCGCGAGCCAGTTTCGGTGGTATATCGTATTGTCTAATTTGGCAGCGGACTTTTTCATCAGGACCGTAGTTAGGAAATATTTGATCAGAGTAAAATAACACATTTTCATAGTATTAAACAAATGGGTTAAAACCCAAGTTCATAGTACACACGTTTTCATAGGAATAAATCCTATTTATTTATAAAAACATCTATTTTATTTTTAGGTAACTTTATTGCCACTTTTCCAAGCCTTCAGTGCTGTCCAGCTGGCTTCTATTTGGCTTTCACAGTTTGTTACCTGAAACGCGTTTTAAAAACATTTGTCAGTGGGAAATACTGGGGAGCGAATCCCAGTTTAATCAAGTTTAAATAATAATCATTTCACAGTGTACAGTATTGAAGGTGATCCCGCAATTATATTTGTTTCCAAGATATCACAATTAACATCCATGGTACTGTCGAACCCGACTTGTGGAAATGTTACACCTTGACCAGATGGTAACAAATTTTGTATACAAAACCCCAACATACTCGTGATAATTGTATTCTTACAAATACTCAATAACTGTCATTCGCATGGAAAAGTATTTAAGGTTTTGTAAAAACAGTTAACAAAAGGTTTACAAAAAGTGGATCAACTCACATTGCTCTCTTAGATTTTCCGTAAGGATTTCCTGGTGATAATCTAAAATTTACACAAATGCACACACGTTAGTATAATAACCCATTTTAACATTAATAATACCCTCCCCGAGACGGCATTCCAACGACTACGTCGGGCAGAACCACGACAGCCGTTACGGAACCCTAGATCAATCGGGCAGCATATCTAATACGTATCCAGGGGTTATAATACTTACAACGGAGTAGAAGTTCGCTAATTAGGGGGGTATAATACCCGAGTATTATCTCTACTACTCAGAAATTAAGTAAGAAAGAAAGATTTGAGCGATCGGAACTGAAAGCCGATGCCATTCTTATATAGGGTCTGATCTCGGTCCTCTCGCGGCCCGCGTAACACAAGCACAGGGCCTACGCGGCCCGCGTTGACCCCAGGTCAACGTATAGCTTGTCCGGGTCACTATCTAGCCTCGCCGGGTGTTGGGCCACGTGGCGGCCCAGGGCCGTGCCACCTTTTAAGCTTACGCGGCCCGCGTAAGGGTTGGGGTGGGGTTACGCGGCCCGCCTCAACTTAAATTTTCAGTTTTTTAATTATTTTTAATACTATTTAATGTATTTGAGGCCCGTTTTCGCGTATGGGGTGTATTTTGGGACATATTGGGATATTTTAAAATATTTTGGGGTGTCGGAAAAAAATAATCGAGGGTGTCGGTTTATTGAGGATTATTATATCATCCCCACCTTGTTTTAGAGCTCGTCCTTGAGTTCTACTGGAACAAGTGTGGATATTTCCTTTGCATTTCAGATTCAAGATCCCATGTATACTCAGGACCTCTTTTGGAGTCCCACTCCACTTTGACCAGAACTAATCTCTTATGCTTTAGGTTCTTGACCTTCCTGTCTTCAATCTGCAGAGGCCTTTCTACAAACTTGAGTTGTTCATTTACCTCTATATCTTTAAGAGGTACTATTAATGATTCATCTGCTAAGCATTTCTTGAGATTTGATACATGAAATACATCATGTATTCCTGCCATTTCCTCTGGCAGTTGTAGCTGATAGGCTACAGGTCCTATTCTTCTAATAATCTCAAAAGGTCCAACATACCTGGGACTTAGCTTTCCCCGTTTGATGAATCTTACCACTCCTTTCCAAGGAGAGACTTTTAACAATACCTTATCTCCTACTTGAAATTCCAATGGTTTACGTCGGTTATCAGCATAGCTCTTCTGTCGATCACGTGCTGTTTTCAGTCGTTCCTTGACTTGAATAATCTTGTCAGTTGTCTCTTGCACTATCTCAGGTCCAGATAGTTGCTTTTCCCCAATTCTGCCCAACAGACTGGGGTTCGGCACTTTCATCCATAAAGTGCTTCGAATGGTGCAGCATTGATACTTGTGTGATAACTATTATTATAAGAAAATTCTATTAAAGTTAAGTGATCGTCCCAATTACCTCCGAAATCAATTACACAGGCTCTAAGCATGTCCTCCATTGTCTGGATTGTCCTTTCGCTTTGTCCGTCTGTTTGAGGATGATAAGTTGTGCTCAGATTTAACTTGGTTCCCATTGCCTTTTGGAAACTTGAAAAAAATAAGAGGTAAATCGGCTATCCCTATCAGAAACGATTGATAAAGGTATTCCATGTAAAGAAACAATTTCATTTACATATAATTTGGCTAACTGTTCCATACTAAAGGTTTCCTTCATTGGTAGGAAATGAGCTAACTTGGTTAGCCTATCTACAATCACCCAGATTGTATTATTACCTTTCTTTGTTTTGGGTAATTTAGTAACAAAATCCATTGTTATTAATTCCCATTTCCACACTGGCATTTCTAGCTGTTGGAATAGCCCTGAGGGTTTCTGGTGTTCAGCTTTAACTTGTGAACAAGTTAAACATTTAGAAACATAGGTTGCTATGTCCTTTTTCATTCCTATCCACCAGAAATTTTTCCTTAAATCCTGGTACATTTTATCACTTCCTGGATGCATCTTATACGTAGACTTATAGGCTTCTTCTAATATACGATGACGTAGGTTTCCTAATTTAGGTATCCACATTCTCATTTTATGGAATCTCCAAATTCCATCTGTTCCTTGTTCTAATTCTTTTAGCATACCTTTTAATTTTTCAGTATCTTCATTGATTACTGATTCTTATGCTTCTCTTATCTGATCATTTAAATCTACTTGCAGATTTACCTTAAGAGAACGTACCCTTTTTGGCTTTTCATGATACTTCCAGCTTAAAGCATCTGCCACTACATTTGTTTTTCCTTCGTGATACTGGATATCACAATCATAGTCACTAAGCATCTCCATCCAGCGTCTTTGTCTCATATTCAATTCCTTTTGCCTGAAAACATACCTTAAACTCTTATGATCAATGAATATGGTAAACTTACTACTATAAAGGTAATGTCTCCAAATCTTAAGGGCAAAAATTATAGCTCCTAATTCCAAATCATGTGTTGAATAATTTTCTTCATGATTCTTAAGTTGCCTAGATGCATAAGCTATAACCTTCTGGCGTTGCATTAATACACATCCATAACCTAATTTAGAAGCGTCACAATAGATTACAAAATCTTCAGTTCCTTCTGGTAACGCTAGTATGGGTGTATGGGTTAATCTTTGCTTAAGAATTCTAAAAGCTTCTTCCGGTTTTGGTCCCCATTCAAACTTAATGGATTTACATGTTAACTTGGTTAAAGGAATGGCTATTTTAGAGAAATCTTGAATAAATCTCCTATAATAACCAGCCTATCCTAAGAAACTTCTAACCTCAGTTGGTGACTCAGGGGTTTTCCATTTGGTAATCGCTTCGATCTTAGTTGGATCTACATGAATTCCTTCATGATTTACTAAGTGTCCAAGAAACTGTACCTGCTCTAACCAAAATTCACACTTCGAAAACTTAGCATAAAGCTTTTCCTTTCTTAATAAACTTAGAAGTGCGTGCAAATGCTTTGCATGTTCCTCTTTACTCTTAGAGTAAATTAGAATATCATCTATGAAGACGATTATGAATTTATCCAAATATGGCTTACATATTTGGTTCATCATGTCCATAAATGCAGCTAGGCATTAGTTAAACCAAATGGCATGATAGTAAATTCATAATGGCCATACCTTGTTCTGAATGCGGTTTTTGGAATGTCCTCTTCATGTACCTTTAATTGATGATATCCTGACCTTAAATCGATTTTAGAGAAAAATCGAGCTCCTTGCAGTTGATCGAACAGATCATCGGTTCTTGGTAATGGGTACCGATTCTTAATCGTGACTTTGTTCAATTCATGGTAATCAATGCACATACGCATTGATCCGTCCTTCTTTTTAACGAACAGTATCGGCGCTCCCCATGGCGATGAACTTGGCTGTATAAATCCTTTCTCCAATAACTCATCTAACTGTTTCTTTAGTTCTTGCATCTCGGCTGGTGCCAAACGGTAAGGTGCTTTGGCAATTGGTGCTGTTCCTGGTAGTAGATGGATTCTGAATTCAACTTCTCTGTCTGGCGGTAGTCCTGGTAATTCTTCCGGAAATATATCTGAAAACTGAGACACTACTGGAATGTCTTTTAGTTCTTTTCCTTTAGTGTTAGTGATTATAGAAATCAAATACACTATAGAACCTTTTCTTATATAGCTTGCAGTTTTCATCACAGAGATGAATTTAGTGGACCTAGAAGGTTTATCTCCTTTTATTGTGATCTTTTCACCTTTTGGTGAATTTACTTGAATTGACTTTTGATCATATAAAATACTAGCTTTATTGGCTATTAACCAATCCATCCCTAAAACAATATCAAATCCTGCCAGATTCATTGGGTAAAGGTTTGCCCTAAACTTCTGATTTAAAAATTCTATTCTTGTTCCCTGCAAGATTTCCGAAATCTTAACTGTTTCTCCATTAGCTGTCTCTACTAGACATTCTTGTGGTAGTTTAGTTAATGACTGATTTAGAAGTTTGCAAAACGAAGTATTAATAAAACTTTGGTTTGCACCAGAGTCAAATAATACTTTAGCAAAAACATCATTAACTAAAAACGTACCAGCTATCACGTCTGGAATCATCTTGGCTTCTTCTGCAGTCAGAACAAATGCTCTAGCATTTTTAGTGTTCCTGTTGTTCACAGCTAGAGCCAATTTTGGACAATTCGGCTTGATGTGACCTTTTTCTCCACAGTTGTAGCACAGTCCATTACTGGTTTTTCTCCTGCAATCTTCTTCCTTGTGTCCTGGCATTTTGCAGAAATTGCAAAGAGTGGAGCATTTTCCAGAATGCTTTTTCTTGCAGACCTTGCAGAATGGTGCAGAGGTAGAACCCATATTCCTACAGTTGTAATTCCCAGAACGGAATTCTTGAGTAAGCCTTTGGGTTAGGTTTCTCCTCTGATCTTCTTCCCTAGTACGGATTAATTCATCTGTCAAGGTATTTGCTAGTTCTACAGCTTCTTATATGGTTTGAGGTCTAGCTGCCTTGACTACATGTCTAATCTCTCCAATTAATCCCCAAATGTAACGGGAGATTAACACTGGTTCAGGTGATGCAAGGGTTGGTACTATTCTAGCATATTCAAAGAATGTAGTAGTATAACCCTTACTATCTACTCCGGTCATTCTTAAGTTTAGGAACTTATTAGCTATCTGTTCCTTTTCATTATGAGGGCAGAATTTCCTTTCTACTGTATTCTTAAATTCTTCCCATTCCATGTTGTATACCTTATCACTTCCTCTTGACTGGAGGATAGTGTTCCACCATTCTAAGGCTGAGTTCTTAAATAGATTAGAAGCAAACATTATCTTATCTTCTTCCGCACATTTACTTATTTTCAGAACAGCCTCAGTCTTTTCTATCCAGCGTAGAGCTGCAATGGGTCCTTCATTGCCCGAGAATTCTATTGGTTTGCAAGACCAGAATTCCTTATAAGAACAACCATAAGGCATGGTTCTTCTTCTTTTGGGAATGGGCGCTTGAAGTATGGGTCCATTGTTTACGCTGTTTTCTGGTTCAGTTGGTCGCTTACTGCTATGTTTACTTTTATTATTCGCTTCTTGAACCGTTTGAATAATAAATGGCATTGCATCTATAATTCCTTGTGCCACTGTGTGTTGAACGACACTATTATCCATTTGGTTTCAATTGTTATTGATGCTCGGATTTTCATTAACCACGTTAATGTTACTCTGGTTATCGTTATTCAGATTTCCTTGATTTCCTTCGTCGGCCATCTGAATTTTAAACATTTACCCCATATTAATATCACAAAATAATATTTTAATATAGTCAATCACATGACACGCAATTTAGCCAAAAGCGTCGATCATTGCGACTTTACTCTATTCATCTACTATATATCTATTACACACCAGTACTGAAATAAAATTACAATACCAACTGAAATAAATAATAGTAGGCATCCGTACACACATATTTTATAATTATTATTATTATTATTATTATTACCGTCTCTACCATCACATTCACGGATATGGATTCATCCAGAAATCCATATTGCGCTCGTCATACTTCCAGACGAGTCGCTCTCCCACCTGTCTCATTCTCTCACTGCTCTCTAAAATTTCCTCCCCAAAAGTCCTAAGTTCTTGTACGTTTTCTGCACTCATTAGGGGTACAGGTTCTAGGACTGGGTTCGGAATCTGGGGTGCGGGTTCCTGATATGGAGGTGTAGGTGCCTGAAATCGGTAAGGATCTTCTAAGATCTCCCTAACATATTCATCGTGGTAATAGGGATCTAAAGGGTCCATACCTGGGTAGGCTCCTAAGTTCTGCATGGGTGTGTCTTCATGTATCGGGTAGCGTTGCACGTAGTCCCTAACTTCATCCCACCAGGGATCGTAATTTGGGTCTAGGGGGTTTGGTGCTGGTACCCTAGGTATTTCCTCCGGATTGAAGTCATGCATCTCTACTTGGTTTTCAGTGTTTTCTATCTCCATCGGTTGGTCAGGGATTGGTGGCTGTGGTTGGGGTGCTATTATTTGCTCCAAATTAGGATCAGCTGTAGTGGTTGCTAGGATGTGAATATTGGCTATACCCCTATTTATCATATCCTGGGCATAGGCATCTGTTTCTCTCTTGGATGCTGCTAGTACCCTCTGTTCTTGTAACTTTTTCATACGTTTTCTACGCTCGTGTGCCACTCGACTGAGCCTTAAACACAAAGATTCCTTCTTCCGTATCAGCAGAGTACCCTGAGAGGGCAGGCTGAGAAGAGCAGGTGCCTTCGCTTCTAGGCGAACCAGACAATTGACGGTACGCGTCAGATGGTCCTTGGTCGCTCATACTGTGAACTAACAAATAGTCAAATAACACATAGCAATAAAATACAATTATGCACATATTCCCGTAATTTATTTCCTAACACTTTACATTTTGATGTCAGCAGAACACCTCTGTGGCTGAATCAGTGGCTTAGCTCTGATACCACCTCCTGTCGCAACCCCCGATCCCTCATCCCCGGGAACGGGCGGCCGCGAGCCAGTTTCGGTGGTATCTCGTATTGTCTAATTTGGCAGCGGAATTTTTCATCAGGACCGTAGTTAGAAAATATTTGATCAGAGTAAAATACCACATTTTCATAGTATTAAACAAATGGGTTAAAACCCAAGTTCATAGTACACACGTTTTCATATGAATAAATCCTATTTATTTAATAAAAACATCTATTTTATTTTTAGGTAACTTTATTGCCACTTTTCCAAGCCTTCAGTGCTGTCCAGCTGGCTTCTATTTGGCTTTCACAGTTTGTTACCTGAAACGCTTTTTAAAAACATTTGTCAGTGGGAAATACTGGTGAATGAATCCCAGTTTAATCAAGTTTAAATAATAATCATTTCACAGTGTACAGTATTGAGGGCGATCCCGCAATTATATTTGTTTCCAAGATATCACAATTAACATCCATGGTACTGTCGAACCCGACTTGTGGAAATGTTACTCCTTGACCAGGTGGTAACAAATTTTGTATACAAAACCCCAACATACTCATGATAATTGTATTCTTACAAATACTCAATAACTGTCATTCGCATGGAAAAGTATTTAAGGTTTTGCAAAAACAGTTAACAAAAGGTTTACAAAAAGTGGATCAACTCACATTGCTGTCTTAGATTTTCCGTAAGGATTTCCTGGTGATAATCTAAAATTTACACAAATGCACACGCGTTAGTATAATAACCCATTTTAACATTAGTAATACCCTCCCCGAGACGGCATTCCAACGACTACGTCGGGCAGAACCATGACAGCCGTTACGAAACCCTAGATCACTCGGGCAGCGTATCTAATACATATCCAGGGGTTATAATACTTACAACGGAGCAGAACTTCGCTAATTAGGGGGGCATAATACCCGAGTATTATCTCTACTACTCAGAAATTAAGTAAGAAAGAAAGATTTGAGCGATCGGAACTGAAAGCCGATGCCATTCTTATATAGGGTCTGATCTCGGTCCTCTCGTGGCCGGCGTACCACAAGCACAGGGCCTACGCGGCCCGCATTGACACAGGTCAACGTATAGCTTGTTCGGGTCACTATCTAGCCTCGCCGGGTGTTGGGCCACATGGCAGCCCAGGGCCGTGCCACCTTTTAAGCTTACGCGGCCCGCGTAAGGGTTGGGGTGGGGTTACGCGGCTCGCCTCAACTTAAATTTTTAGTTTTTTAATTATTTTTAATACTATTTAATGTATTTGAGGCCCGTTTTCGCGTATGGGGTGTATTTTGGGACATATTGGGATATTTTAAAATATTTTGGGGTGTCGGAAAAAAATAATCGAGGGTGTCGGTTTATTGAGGATTGTTATATCTAAGGACACCGACTTCACACCATGGGCCCTTATTAGTGTCATGTCACTTATAACGTGTTCTCGGATTCCTCCGAGACATAACCGATATCATTTAATCAAGCATATAAGTCACACATGTTTTTAGGGTTTTCGCGCAATTAAAGTGTTAAGTGTGCTTTACAGTTTTAGACTGTTTAGGGTGTACCTGGTTTCATCATGGGTGTCACAATATGGCAGAGAATTCACCACTTCACCCATCAAGTCCTCAACCTGAATTCCAGGGTGTTCTAACCCGAGATGACCAGATTGATGGAATCATGGGAATTAAAGGAAGCAACGATAGTCATTCAGAAGAAAATGACTCCTTGGGAGTTCGTAATCATTCAGATCCACTCCCAGAAAGAACTCCAGAATACTGGTTTAACTGGTTCCAGATCGCTATGAACCAAATTTTCACACAAAGCATCAGATCTGAGTCGCCAAATGTCAGATCTGATACTTTGGCAGAAAGAAGAGGTACAATTGACACTACAGTATTGGACCCACAGACACCTAGTCAGTGGTACATCCAATCTAGTAGTCATAACGAAATAATTCAAAAATCAGAAAATGCTAACCGTCAGAAGACTGAACCAAAGCAGATACACATGGTGCAAGGAGGTCCTTCCCGAAGGACAAACAAACGAAGCCATAATCAGCATTGGAGAGAGCAACAAGTCATATTTCCTGTCGTCCCTGGAGGTCCTCAGGAGGAACGACCAGTAATCATAACCGGCATCTTCGGCCATTATAGAACGGATTATATGTTCATAGATCCAGGAAGCTCGATGGATATAATATATGAACAGTGTTTCAAACAACTTAATCCAGAGGATAAAGCTCGTTTAGAGCCGGTTGATTTTCCTCTCACCGGTTTCTGCAACGAAGCTGTGTTCCTATTGGGACAAATTGCATTTCCTGTAACTCTCTCAGATGGAGAGCATTCACGAACAGTCACAGTAAATTTCATGGGTATGCCAGCAACGTCGCACCACGATGTATTGCTAGGGAGAAGATCGCAAAGAGAATTCAGCATGATTACATCCATCCCACATGCTGCCTGCGGCTTTCCAACGGAAACCGGGGTGGCAATTCTGTATTCCAGCAAGGAAGTCATGTACGTAGACGATGAACCACCAGCGAAGGTTGCCAAACCTTCAACGTCGAACGAACTAGAAAAGTGGGTTCTTATCGAAGAATATCCAGAGCAAACAATCTTACTAGGGCACGCTGTTTCACCAGCGGTACGGTTACAATTAAAAGAATTACTTTCAAACAATAAAGACATATTCGCTTGGTGCCCAACAGATATGACTGGAGTTCCACGGGATATAGCAAAATATTGCTTAAACATCCGACCCTCAGCGGAACCTGTCGCGCAAGGAAGACGCAGCCTCAGCACAGAAAAGGCGGAAGCAATGAACGAGCAAGTAACAGAGTTACTCAATGCCGGAATCTTGCATGAAGTACAGTACCATACCTGGGTCGCTAACCCAGTAATGGTCCAAAAACACAACGGCGGGTGGCGAATGTGCGTCGACTTCAAAGACCTCAATAAGGCCTGCCCAAAGGATTGCTACGCGCTGCCAGAAATAGACAAAAAAGTTGACTCTCTAGCATCTTTTCGCTGGAAGTGCTTTCTTGACTGTTATAAGGGCTATCATCAGGTCCAAATGAAAGAGGAGGATGAAGACAAGATTGCCTTCCGCACAGACAAGGGCATCTTCTGCTACACAAAAATGCCCTTTGGTCTCCGTAACGCAGGAGCTACTTACCAGCGCTTAATGGATACAGTCTTCGGGGAAGACATTGGTAAAACAGTCGAAGTATATATGGATGATCTCGTCATCATGAGCCACGAAGAGGAAACCATGCTCGCAAACATTCAGCGTACGTTCGATTCTTTGCGCAACGTTAACCTGAAACTTAACCCAACGAAGTGCTCCTTCGGAATGGAAGAAGGAAAGTTTCTGGGTTTTATAGTAACAAGAGACGGTTTTAAAGTCAACCCGGAGAAAGTACAAGCCATCCAGCTGATGTCGTCACCTGCAACAGTAAAAGAAATGCAAAGGCTCGTGGGACGATTAGCAGCCTTAAACAGATTCTTGGCAAATCACGCTGCAAAGTCTTATCCGTTCATTAGCACACTACACAATTGTGCCAAGAAAAGCCACTTCCAGTGGACACCAGAAGCGGAAACAGCCTTCAAGAAAATAAAGGAATGTCTAATTCAGTTGCGAACACTGACAGCACCGCGAGAAAAAGAACCGCTGATCTTATATTTATCCCCTGCAGAAGTAGCGGTTGGCAAAGTATTAATGGTAGAACGGGAGAACATTCAGACCCCGATATATTATATCAGCAAGATGCTAACTGGCCCAGAGACGCGCTACTCGATGATAGAAAAGTTGGTCCTCGTGCTAGTACACGCATCACGACGTCTACGCCGGTATTTCTCTGGTCATGTCATTACAGCTCTCACCAATTACCACTTGGGGCAAATTCTATCCAAGCCCGATGTCTCGGGGAGATTGGCCAAGTGGGCCATCGAGCTGGGAGGGTACAATATCCTATATAGACCGCGACCAGCAATCAAAGGGCAAGTTTTAGCAGACTTCGCCACAGAGGTCCCCATAGACAAAATACAAGAATGTGAGGAGATCCAAAACCCTATTCCAGTTTTTGACGATAGGGTTTGGATGTTGCATACAGATGGGGCTTCTAACGATGATGGAGCAGGCGCAGGCCTCTGATTGGTTAGCCCAGACAATCACGAACTTACATATGCGATACGCTTGGATTTTTGGAGCACAAACAACGAGGCAGAATACGAAGCGTTTCTAGCAGGCCTCCGTTTAGCGCTTAAAATGGGAGCGAAAAATCTTGAAGCTAACGTCGATTCAAAATTGGTGGCCGAGCAAGTTAACGGGCACTACGATGCAAAAGGCAAAGCTATGGCGTTATATCTGGAACAAGCGTGAATGCTAATCAGCCAATTCCAAACGTTCAAAATAAATCACATAAACAGAAGCGAGAATAAGCATGCGGATGCACTGAGCAAATTGGCCGCCACCAGTTTCAGGTGTCACACCCTGACTACGTAAAACAACAAGACGTGGCGGAAACGTCGGGGAGTGTTGCAACAGAATCATTGTTTCACAACCATGGATTAAATAGTTTCATTTTATTGAATTATTGAACTCATCGTTTATAACAAATCAAATAAATACAATTATTATCTTTCAAGTTTTAAAGTCGCTAAGGCAAGAGTCCATCCTATGTATAGCATGTATCAACAATCATCACAAAGCAGTACCTGAAACATGTGTAAAAATAGGTACGTCAGCATAAAAATGCCTGTGAGATACATAGGTTTTGTTTATGCATGATTCATGACTTATAAGTTTAAAAGAATGTTTTAACAAAAAGTAGTCATGAATCTAAAAATGTTTTCTTTATAAAATCATGTGAAGATTTATGAGAAATTTGATGATATAAAAGAATGATGCATAAAGAAATAATCAAGTAAAATGAGTTTATAAAAGAATGTTTTGAATAAAATGTTTGTAGTATATATAAAAATATACTTTGGTTTTAAGAAAGTCGATTAGGTAATATATCAAAATATATTTCGGTTCCAAAATCGTTAAACAGATAGTATATTAGATATACTTTGGTTGTCAAAATAATCGTTTTTGATAGTATATCAAAAGTATACTTTGGATTTATGTATAACATATTAAACTATGTTTTGGTTGAATAAATAACATATTTAAAATATGTTTTGGTAGTTAACAAAATATATGTTGTTTTGTACAATATCACACATGAGAGTATATCAAACTATACTTTTGGGAGTATAATAAAATATACAATAAAAGTGTGATTTAAGAATTCAATCAGACCTAGTGCATCAAAATACACCTTTGAGACTATAGGGATACCACAAAGGCAACCCCTATTTGGATGGAGAAACAAATTGGTTTCAGACATTCCATGACAACAGGAATGGGGTGTCAAATCCTATAGCGCTATATCATACTACCAATCGGTCTGGTGAACAAAATATGTACTATCCAACAATTAATTTTATAATCTTTGAAAAAAATCAGTGTTTAGATCATAAATAATCATTTGGTTTGTCAAAAGATAGGTACTAATATGTATAATCAATTATACTTTGAAATCATGAACATAACAAATAGGTACACATGCTTCACCCCAAAACATTGAAAACAGTAAAAGAGGGGACTATGTACTCACTTGAGGGTGCTTAGATGTCTTGAATAACAACCAAGCGAAGCTAGAGGGAGTACTGAATCAAACGGCACCTAATATAGGTAACTATGTTATTAAACGGATCCTAAATCGGGAGATAGGATAGAATGATGTTCTATAAATCAAATGAGTAATTAAACTCATATGGTATGATTTAATAGAGCTAACATTCTGATTTGAAAGTCTACCTAAGTGCTTTTGACCCGTTTCGACCCATTATGGTAGCATAAGCTACTATAACGCGTCGGTTGCGCAAAACTATGTCCGGATGGTTATCTATGAGCTATGTCAAGTCTTACATGCCCAATTACACCCTAACATGTTACTAATTCAGATTATATGTCAAAAATATGTTCACATAGGCAAAAATACGGATTTATGCTTCAAAAGGGCATTTTGGTCATTTCCTATGGGCATGTAAACCAATTAACGAATAGCTAACCAATCCTATGTGATCATAAGGTATAACCTCAGGGGTTATTCCCCATGCAACTATGATCACTAAGCAAGCTTGGTCAGATCCTAATGATCGACCAAACGGGTCGGGTTCGAAAGTCTAAGCGGTTGTTTAGACCGCTTAACTAACGACCCTAAACAAGCACCAAACTAACAGTGACGAGTTAAACATGTCAAAACATGTTAACTTACTGATTTGGTATCAAAACAAAGTGTTTTGATACCTAAAAGTAGTTCCGTTGCAAAATGCGTGCTAAAACGCATTTTGACCGAAACTTTGACTCGTCACTAAGCCTAGTTAACGTGGTAATCAGTAGCTATAATCACTAAGGATTATAACCATCGTGATTACAATCACGTTGCAAAGTTCAATTGAACTTTGACTTGACCAATTGATGGTCAAAACCGAAAGTCAAACTGTTGGCCAAACTGTTTGACTTTCTGCTTAAACATAAAGAATAAGCATGAAAGAAAACTTACAAAGGGTCCTAGCTATCTTTTCTACAAAGAATAAGATTCCAATCAGTTGAGAGAGCTCCCAAACCAGATTGTAGAGAAGATAAGAAGGAAATGAATAATGAACAAGTGAAATGGTTGGGCTATTTATACTTGTAGCAAGAACACAAGATCATTACACATGTTTGTGTAGCTTCCAAGCATTAAATCATGGCCATACACTTGTTTGTTGCAGGTTCAAAGCCTTGGAGAGGTGTTAACTTGGCTACCACACATTGAACAGATTGCTGAAAATGGAAATATGGTCACTGGGCACTTTAGGCGGCCCGCGTAAGAAATGGGGAGGGGTTTACGTGCCTGGTATGGCCCTCCCAGATCAGCCAAAGTTTGATAATTTACAGAACAGGCCCCTACACTTGGTTAAAGCTCATTTCAGGCCCCTTTGACCCCCGTTAAGCCATTTTCAAGGCTCTAAAAGGTCAATAAAGTTTAGAGGACTCAAAATATGCTTGGAACACTCTTGGATGTCGGTTCGTTTGGTCGTACGATCGCGTTGTTCGGTTAATTACGACGAAACTCAAACGGACGCGAAAACGAACCAAATTAAGCGACGAACGGTATTTTTGCATGCCGATCACTAAAATAAAATATTTTAGTGTGTACAAAAATTTTTAGTGTCCAGATGTGGTCAGAACGTAAGATATGCGCGAAAATGCAAACTTACGCCGTTTTTGACACTTTTAGTCCCTGTAAGATCAAATAAGCATATTTTCACACACCGAACCACTCAAAGCTTATTTCTAAGCTATGCTTAGGTTATTTATGGTATGTTTAGCTTATGATCATGTTCCAGACTGTACGTTGCCTTACGAAACGACAGACTTTTGCAAGTTGACGCAAATAGTCCCTGTGAGTGAATAAACTTGATTTCACCACACCAAACCTTCCAAAACTTATTTCTAAGTTATGTAAAGGTTATTTAAGGTATGTTAAGCCTATTTCACTATTCCGGAGTGTTTGTTGCATTAAACTGGTTGTATTTACGCATTAGATTGCGTATATCCTTCCAGAAAGCGATTTAAAGCTCGAAATCGAACAAGAATTGATATGTGCAAACGATACACATATTTATACAAATCCCAAGTATGAAACACAATATTTCATTGGTTTGGTATTTGTATGACGGTTGAAGTGACACAGGTGTCACATCAGGCATCTAGCAAAAGAGGTGCGCATTGAGGTATTATCCAATCCTTCCGTCCTTCTTAAGCAAGTAAACATCGTAGAGATCGGAAACCCATCCTGGATGTCCCCGATCAACATGTACCTGCAACACGGGAAACTCCCAGAAGGGAAAGCGAAAGCTAGGAAGATCCAAAACAAAGCAATAAATTACGAAATGGCCGACGGAATTCTATACCGCAAGTCATTTATGGGACCACTCCTACGCTGTGTTGACAAAACAGACGCGCAGTACTTAGTCAGGGAAATTCATGAAGGCTTATGTGGGATACACGCCGGACCGCGCATGGTAGTAGCAAAGATAATGAACGCAGGCTACTATTTGCTGGGGATGCATGTGGACGCGGTAGAATTATTACGAAAATGCGCAGCCTGTCAGCGCCACGCGCCAAAAACCCTCCGTCCAAAGAATCCACTCGTACCGGTCACATCCGCCTGACCCTTCCAGCAATGGGGCATTGATCTTGTTGGCCCATTCCCTGACGCGCCTGGAGCAGTAAAGTTCATTATCGTGGCAGCAGACTATTTCACAAAGTGGGTCGAGGCCAAGGCATTAGCTTCAACCACAGCAATGGTGATCCGTAAATTTATATGGGAACATATTATTTGCAGATTCGGATTACCATTGCGCATCATCTCCGACAACGGCACCAATTTCGCCTTGGAAGATCTTCAGAAGTGGTTCAAGGAAATGAAGATTGAACACAACTTTGCCTCTGTGGCGCACCCACAAGCAAACGGCCAAGTCGAGAGTGTCAACAAACAAATAGTTGATGGCATAAAAGCGAGACTTGGGACAGCGCGCAGAGGATGGGTCGATGAGCTCCCCAGCATCTTATGGGCCCATAGTACCATGCCAAAGACCAGTACGGGAGAGACCCCATTCAGTCTTGTATACGGATCAGAGGCGGTAATCCCAGCTGAAATCGGCCTTCCATCACCGCGCATGCTTGCCATGGAAAAGCAAAACAATGAAAAGGAACGAATAATGGATTTAGACCTTCTCGAAGAACGGCGCGAGAACGCCGCCATCGCAAAGGCAAGATACAAATCCAAACTTGAAAAATACTACATGCTTAAAATTAGATTTTATGTTTAGTTTAGCTTTTAGGGTTTGGTTTTTTGAAGGTTTAGGATTAGGATTAGGTTTTTGTGTGTGTGGGGGGGGGGGGGTTAGGTTTTTTTTTTCAGGTTTATGTTTAGGGTTTAATTTTAGGTTTTCGAGAGGGGGTAGGGAGGTTTAGGTTTTTGAGGGGTGGGGAGTTTAGACTTTTGGGGGGAAGGTGAATTTAGGTTTTTGGGGTGGGGGTGGGGGGGTTAGGTTTTTGGGGGTGTCGGTGGGGGATGGGTTAAGTGGTTTAGGCTTTCCGTATTAGTGCACATGTGCAGTACAAAAAAAATTTCAAAATTTTTTTATATATAAAAAATAGCGATTTTTTTATAAAAATTGTAAAAAAAATTGGTATATTTTTTAAACTTTTTTAGTTAATTTTTTGGTTTTCCCATTTAAATTAGTTTTCTTATGATCCATCTATATATATATAATTTGAATTCGAATTTCGAATCGTACCGAATTGAAATTTATAAATTCGTATTCGATTCGAATTCGATTACTAGACTCGTATACGAATCAACTCAAATTCGAACCTTGATAATCGAATTCGAATCAAGTCAAATTTCAAATTTTTCGAATCAATTCTCAACATACCTAGTTTGGATTGTATGAGAAACACAAGGCTAATTGAAAAATTTAAGAAAATTCTTTAATATTTGAATAAGTATATTCTTTTTAATATTTGAATATTATACTTTTTGTATAAAAAGAAGATATTCTTTCGCAGTTGAAAACCTTTTACTTTAAACCCCTTCAACTTTTACTCGGTTAGTATTTCCTTTAAACCTGTTTTTAGATAAGCTTATGCTTTTTTTACGATGATATATCATAAACTCCAAAATGTGTTTCACGTAATTCAAATACAAAATAACCAAATGATTCAAGCAATAATACACACTTGCTTGATTTGATGTTTTCTTAAAATATCAAAATCATTACGTGTATTTGATTAGCACACTTTAAAGATTTTAACTTTTAAAACACTTTAAAGATTTTAACTTTTAAAACATTGAAAATATCACATATGTGATATATTGCATGGTTTTTCATAACATGATTGTTTCATTATAACCTTCGATCTCTAAAGTAACAAAAGTAACGTGATATATTGCATGGTTTATCATAACATGCTTGTTTTTATTATAACCTATGATCTCTTAAGTAACACAAACAAAATTTATATTTAACAAAAAGGATTTAATTTCTTTTAAGATACAAATCATAACCTTCGATCTCTTAAGTTACTCAAACAAAATTTATATTTAACTTGGCAAGTATTATTGAAATGAGAATAATAAATATATCTACTATAATAAAAGAAACCAAGTTTTAGACACGTGTCATTCATTGGAGGCATCCTCAAATTTATACTTATCTTATATTAACTAAATAAATAAATAATAAATTAATATTAAATTTTATCATACTTTAATAAAATATTATCCTCAAATCTAAATTGTTAATTTAATATATTTTTAAAACAATTACATCTCTTTCCTACTTATCTTAAATTTAATATATAAATAATAAATTAATATAAAATGTTTTCCTAATTTGTTAAAAATATAACTTTTTAATTATTTGATATACAAAATTATATTTATTCAACAAATCTAAAATGCAGGGTTTTGAAAAATATACTTTTTTTTTTATTTTTTACTATACAAAGTTACATTTATATAACACGTGTAATACACGAAGTTTTTAAAGATATAACTTTTTATCATTTGCTATGTAAAATTAGATTTATTCAATACGTATAATACAAGAGGTTTTTAAGGATATAATGTTTTTAATATTTGGTAGATTTTTCGACCCAACTATACACGAGTTTTTTAAAGATACGACGTTTTTAATATTTAATATACAAAATTACATTTATTTAATATGTGTAATACACATGGTTTTTAAAGATATAACTCTTTTATAGATCTATTCAACACGTGTAACATACGGGGTTTTTAAGGATGTAATTATTTTTATTATTTGGTAGATTTATTCAACCCGATTATACACGGCTTTTTTTAAGATACGACGTTTTTAGTATTTAGTATACAAAATTATATTTATTTAATCTGTGTAATACACATGGTTTTTAAAGATATAACTTTTTTTATTATTTGATATGTAAAATTACATTTATTTAACATGTACAATATACGGGGTTCATAAAAATATAATTTTTTATTATTTAATATATAAAATTACATTTATTCAACCCGTGTAATACACGGGGTTCTAACCTAGTTTCATTAATATTTAACAAAAAAAATTAATTTCCTTTAAGATACAAATATGCATACTTCACAAGTACAATACTTATAGAAATATATTACTAACAAATTCTATGAACCAATTATATTGATGATTACAAAATTTATCTTAAAAATTTGAATTTACATAGAACCAGAATATTTTATTGCATTTAACCCCGTAGGTCTTTTAATAACGGTAAATTTAGATCACTAATAGATCACTGAAGTATCATCGTGCCACAAGCGAAATCATCTGATCATACTAGACATTAATGTCTAGACACTTAATCAAGAGTAAACCAAATAATTCTGGGAAAATCCACTTGTGAGAATCGAACCTAGAACCTGATGGTCCTTAAGCCTTATCTCATCTCCAGGACTTAACCTCGTAGTTTATTAAATAAATATTTAACTTTAACAATTCATCACTTTTCCTTATCCATACTCTATATATACTTTGCGTTAATAAGTATAAACTGAAGAATGATTTTTCAAAATATATTTAATATAAGACAAAAGATCAAATACAAATAACTTTAACGTACAAAATGTACGAACTGAAGGTTTTACTGAAAAACGCGGTGACATTTTTTTATTATTTACTCGTAGAGTAATTATCAAAATTACTCTACAAATGATCTTGTAGGGTAATTTTGATCTTGTAGAGTAATATTGTAAAATGTTATTGTAGATTAATTTGATCTTGTAACGTAATTATCAAAATTACTCTATAAGTGTATCTTGTAGGGTAATTTTGTTCTTGTATGATAATTATCAAAATTACTATACAAGTGTATCAAAATTACTCTGCAAATTTATCAAACAACATACAATTCAAAATTACTCTACAAAATCATTTGTAGAGTAATTATGATACTCTACAAAATTACCTTACAAGATTAAAATTACCATAAAAGATCATTTGTAGAGTAATTATGATACTCTACAAAATTACCTTACACGATTAAAATTACCATAAAGATCATTTATAGAGTAATTATGATACTATACAAAATTACTCTAGAAGATCAAAATTACCCTACAAGATCATTTGTAAAGTAATTTTGATAATTTCTTTACGAGTAAATAATTACGAAAATACCACCACATTTTTTTTAGCTTTTTTATGTCTATCATATGTTTTGTACGATAAGACACTTTGTACGTGAACTTTACTCTTAATATAATATATAACATAACTAACCAATTTTTTAGCACATTTTATTCTAGCTTAAATAGATATTTAGCTTTTAGATATGGTTTTGTTTTCTTTCATGTGTAAGTACCATGTAGCATGATGATAAGTCACATTTTCCCAACATTACATGTTATTTAGTTTGTCCATATTAACCAAATCATGATATAAATTGGATGGCCCACCATACAAGATTTAGAAACCACTAGTATAAAGTGATGGGCTCAGTCAATGGGCTTTATCATGCCCACCAATTATTTCTTAGGTATTTCTTGTACAGTTGTACTTGTGTCTATAAAGCCATGAAGGTACATTATTTTGTTTCACCTTATTGTAGTTATTGTATTTTAAAATATCTGACTAAGTATAATAAATAATATCCATGTACATTTGAGTTTCCGAAAATGTATATACTTATCTTATAATCACGTGTGTGATTCTTTAAGCATGGATCTTCTTGTGTGGTATTAGATGGATAACTCTTAAACTATCAATAATGCGTTCAAAATGGTCTTTTCCGTCATATCATCTTCATAACGGTTTTTTTTTTAAATTATAATGGTTAACTCTCTTAATGGCCTCTCAATCAATACTTTCCATTTTTCCTTTGCATTTGGCATTATAATAGAAACGTATCTCCTTCTTCATGTTCCTATAACGTCCATAAGGTGGTTTTGAGGGCATATCAAACCTCATCACGCCTTTAGAATGCCCATACGCATAACCATATTTTATATGTTACTCATATATGATAAAGAAACTATAGTTTAATGACGTGTCTTTGTTTAAACAATAATAAAGTGTAATTTAATATAGATTTATTGAATATACTATTATCAACCAATTTATAATGAAAAAAATATAATTAATGATTAATCTTTAATATATATATTTTAAGATTCATTATCCAATATTTAATGTTCGATATTTAATATGTAATATTTAATAATAGTCAGTATACAGTATAGAGTATTAATTGTTGATATTTGATTTTTTGCATTAAGATACTCAAATTTGATATAATTTAAAGTAATTTCTTAACACTTCATATTTAATATCTAAACTTAAACTAATGATATTCAATTTTTATACTATACACACAATAAATCTTATAGTGTATTTCAGATTTCTTATATCTCCAACAAACGACTAAATGTTTTAAAATTTGATTTCCAATAAGACTTTTTTTTTTTTTTTTTACAAATATAGTATTATATTCCATTTTTAAAAATATAAGCCTTTTTTTTTACAAATTATGCATACTATAAATATGATATTTTGTCGCATCAACCAACTTTGACCCCTCAACTTTGGCATTAACCAACTTTAACCCCTCAAGTTTAATAATGATATGTTTAGCCTCTCAACTTTGGTAATGACATCTTTAACCCCTTAACTGAACCAACTTTAGTCACTCAACTTTTATAATAAACAACTTTAGCCCCTTAACCACAACAAACAACTTTGGCCACTCGAGTTTAATAATAAACAACTTTAGCCCCTCAACTTTAATAATAACATGGCCCTTAACTTTAGTAATGACATATTTAGCCTCTTAACTAAAACAACTCTAGCCCATCAACTTTAATAATGCTGTGTTTAACCCCTTATCTTTAATAATAACACCCTTTAACTAAAACATCAAACAACTTTAACTCTCGCGGTTTGCTTATTTTTTTTATCTGCGTCTCGAACCCGCGACGGAATGCGGGTGGTAATTCACTAGTATAGTATTATATTCCATTTTAAGATATTTTTATATAAACATGTATTTTTTATAGGTTGTGATAAAGACCCTATTGGAGGGATCCAATCTTTGTACCTAATGAAAAAGACTCCTGAATTAAAGTGGTACATCATGGAGTGTCCAAGACCACCCATGTCGTCTCATCTTTATACCGTTACAGATGATCAAGGCCTCCCACATGAAAGGAATGTTACGTTGTCATTCTTATCTTCTTTTCTTTTTTATGAAAATATCTCTTGTTTGACTTTTTTTTATATTTTTATTTCTGTTTCTAATTTTCTGACCGAATCTTGACAAATAAATGTATAAATATTGGTACAATAACTAGTTTATCTTTATTAAATTTAACATGTAAACCTTTATAAAAGTTACTCTATGAAACATCCTTTTCTAACGATGGGAATCCGTTAATGGAAAACGTACAGGATTCCATCAATGCCATGCTAATCAACTGGTTCAAGTAAAATATGTTACTAATACATAATGCACAACAAACAATTGAAATATATGTTATTTAATTATCTAATGCACAACAAACAATTGAAATATATGTTTATGTTATTTAATTATTAAAATATATACAGAGCGTAAAAAATATAAATATGAAATTTACATATCTGCAGAAAGCAGTGTTTTAGAAAACAAATATGTAGCAAACAGTTTATATAACTTGTATATGTTAATTATACAGCCGTAAGAATATATATTTTTTAAATGATTTAACTTTGAAATATGTAATATTTATTCATCTGTTCGCCACAATTACAAACAAATTAGAAAACATGACCAACAAATGATGCTAGCCTTAACAACAAATGAATGTTTCACATTATTTATGAATTATAGTTGTGGTTTGAAATTTCGCATGTAAACCAGGGGTCGATGGCCAATTTTTTATCCCTCGTCAAAGTTTTGCAGGTTCAAGTTTTACAAAGTGGCAATGGCAATCTTTGGACTTTAGGGGTGGGCAAGGAGGCAAGTTTGTTCGTCATTAAAAAAACCTATAAACTTGAGGTGTAAACGAGCGAAGCCGGGTCCGAGCTCATCTAAGCTCGATCTTGACTTGTTTAACTTGCTAGAGTTTGGGTTCGAGCTTAGCGTGTTTAGAGTTGTATTCTATTACTCCAGGTTCGTTCAATTCGCTTGCTAATTATATATAAATCTAATTTGCAACACATCTATGCATTATGGTTTGTACCATAATGCTTAGTGACTTGTATCCACTAAAGACAAACTTGTCTTTCATTTAAACACTATAAATAATTTTGCGAGTTAACATGACGCAACGTGCGTGTGTGGTTAAACGTTTTTACGTCGTCTATTTTTTTTCCGTTTGACAGGTTCATCGTAACGCTCGGGGTCCTAAATCGACTTAGTTATTTTTTATGTATTTTACGTTTCGGTTTAATTTCTTCGCATTAACACAAAGACAAATTTTTATTTCATTTAAATACTATAAATAATTTTGCGAGTTAACACGACGCAACGTGTGTGTGTGGTTAAACGTTTTTACATTGTCTATTTTTTTTTTCCGTTTGACATGTTCATCGTAACGCTCGGGTCCTAGATCGACTTAGTTATTTCTTTATATGTTTTACGTTTCGGTTTAATTTTTTCGCATTAACACGTTGCAACTTCAGTGTTGGAGGTCGCTGGTAACAGTGTGGCATTGGTGTTCGCCCCCGCCGCAACGCGATGGGTGCTTAATACTAGTTATTATTTAAATACCAACTAACTTATAGGGGTAAGATCAAATAAAAAGTTAATTTTCCCTAAGTAGGATGAGAAGGAATCTTAACCATTCATTTTTCAAATCAATGGTTAAGATGAAAGGGTAGGAGAAAGAGGAGTGCAAGGGTATCTTGGGAAAATCATATTTATGGACTTTCTCTCTCCACATGCAAGGCACATGCATATTCCACCCCCATTTTTTAAACGTTCATAACTTTTTTATACGACATTATTTTTTCATAAAAATTTCACCGTAAAATCGAGCGTCTTTTTATCTTTAATTTGAGTATCATATTGCTATATAAAATATGAAGACTAAAAAAACTCACTTAAATGTGTTGTATTTCTATGTTGTATAACATTTTTTTGTGTTGAATTTTTGTACTATATTTATGTGCTAATTTTTTTGTGCTGAAATTTTTTGTCTTAAATTTTTTTTCCTCAATTTTTTTGTACTGGATTTTTTTGTACTACATTTTTTTGCTGAATTTTTTCGTGCTATATTTTTTGTACTAGATTTTTTTGTGCTGTATTTTTTTGTACTACATTTTTTGTGCTAGATTTTTTTGTGCTAGATTTTTTTGTGCTAGATTTTTTTGTTGTATTTTTAAAAAACAAAAGAGATGCCATATGTCATTTTCTCTCTTATTTATAAGGACCAAAATGCCCTTCATTCCTACTTATTATGAGTGCCACATGTCATCATCACAATCCTTCTTAGGCTACTTAGGCAAAATCCACTTTTTAGTGGATCCTTCCCCCTAACTTATATACCAGTATACTAATATATATGTTTCAATTATAATTTATATATATATATATATATATAGGGCAAGGCTATATAGAAAACCCTATCTATATAAAAAACCCTAGAAAACCTAACCTCCCGACGTTTTTTTTTTTTGAAAAAAATAACACATGTAATATACATGTTTTTAAGAGTTTTGGGCCAAGAAAATCAAAAAAGCGCCGAAGGGATAATTTAAAAAAAAAAATTTCAGCAATTTCTGTCTTTTGTGCCTAACACATGTTAGGCGACCGGACATTGCTGAAATTTGTTTATTTTTTTTAAAAAAATCCCTTCGGCGCTTTTTTGATTTTTTTGGCCCAAAACACTCTAAAACATGTATATTACATGTGTTATTTTTTTCAAAAAAAAAAAATGTCGGGAAGTTGGGTAAAAATGGGTGGAGATTTGGGTTTCCAGAGTTTTCTACCAAAATGAGGGTTTTTTGTCTAGCATTGTCCTATATATATATATATGGGAGGTTTCATTGGGGAACACTAAAAAAATGGGGAACCGAGGAACACTCTTAAAAATTCAACTTAACATGTTAAAAATCAACTTTTTCTAAATTTTTTTCGACGCTTTTCCTTATAAATACATGTAGAAACATTTTTAATAAAAAATTTAAAAAAATAAAAAATATAAAAATGTTTAAAAAACAGTTAAAGATATATCTTATAAAATTAACCTAACATGTTAAAAATCAATTTTTTAAATTTTTTTTCAGTGCTTTTGCTTATAAAAATGGGTAGAAACTATTCCAATAAAAAATCATTTTTGTAAAAAAAAAAAAACTTAAGCCTTTTTTTAACTGTTTTTTTATATTTTTAGTTTTTGGTTATTTTTTTTATTGAAATTGATTCTACAAGTATTTATAAGGAAAAACGTCGATTTTTTTTTTTTAAAAAAATTGATTTTTAACATGTTAAGTTAAATCTTTAAGAGTGTTCCCCGGTTCTTCACTTTTTTAGTGTTCCCCAATGAACCTCAAACTATATATATATATATATATAGGTACGGGATCAGGAGAAAACGCCCAAAAGTGTGAGAACGGTGAGAACGCATCCTGTCCCAACACGTGACGCGGGATATGATCAGGACGTGAGGGGTTTTTTTGTCTTTTCAATCTTCTTTTATTTTCCCAATTTATGATGCTTCATTTTTGGCGTCTAAGATTATTTTGGCGTTAATTGTATTCATTAAATTTTTGGCATTGAATTAATTGTTTTTGTGTCACATAGATAATTTTTTGGGCGTTATAGCGTTTTCTGGTCAATTTTTTTGGCGTTTTGTGGCGTTGTATAATAATTCACTACGAGTTATTAATATTTTCATAAGATTACAACAAGACCAAATGTTTTTTTAAGGCGTTTAGTCAAAATTTTTGGCGTTTAATACATTGACAAGGTGCTTTGCCAGTACCCGTTCTCACAGTTTTCATACTACTAGCGTTTTGGTGTTTGTAGTTTTTGGCGTTTTATATAATAATGTATTTTATTTGTTGAGAATTAGATAACAAAACAACAGATAATTTGATAACAAAACAATATAAAGTGAAAAAGAAAAAAAATTAAAAATGGTAATCTAATTTATCATCAGGATCTTCACTGTCATCAGACTCTTCTTCTTGAATTTGTTTTGGCGTTTTGAACCTTTGAATACCTTAGCTAGATGCCAACTTTCCTACATAAACACCGTCTTTTTTAGACGAAGCTTGTTACTGGCATCCTGTGTTTTGGTGTGATATTCTCGTTTGGTGGCATGTCATTAAAGATCAACTCTTGCTTGAATGCTATTTATAATAATGTAGTCCAAAATAGCACTTTACACTTGTGTTGATCCCTTCATGCCATGCATATAATCATCAAGAACAAAGCTCACATGATGACATATCACTGTCATCAGTATCGTTTTCTTGAATATTTGTCCATCTCATTCAGCAAAAGATTATAGAGATAACCCCCTTAGAGAAGAATGTATTCAGTGAAAGCTTTGCCATTTGTGGTTTTTTAACTAACTTTTTGGCGTTTTAAAGTGACCGGTCTCTAGGGAACATGGCGTTTGTTTTTATGGGTGTGATCAATTCATTGTGTATAGACCCCTCTCTTATAGGAGTTTTTTGGTGCGTAGTTTAGGCGAGATTTTTTATTATAATAAATCATAGTAATAAAGTAACCGTCTTTTCAGTTACTGTTTGTATTTACTGTTTTGTTCAGCTTTTAATAGTTTCTAGGGTGATAGACGTCCCATCTTCCAAGTTTGGCGTTTTTTTTTAAATGGCGTTATGCAGACCAAGATGACAAAATACAATAACGGAGAAAATATTAACCAGGAAAAATATTTTTTGTTATTTCTGGCGTTTTGTAAGCAATAACTTTTTTGTAGTATTTTTTTTGTTGTTTTGCAAATAAATAGAGAAATATATCATTTAATTATCTTAAAAAAAAGATGATTACACAGAAGAAAAAAAAATAAAAATAAAAATTAAAACTCTTCGTCAGAAGGTACTTTATCCGAGAAGTATCCATCACTTGCGTCATCTTCTTCCTTGGAGTCTTCATCTAGACCTTCATCCATGTCATCACCTTTACTTTCATCGTCTTCTTGTTCTTGAAGATTCTGAAGCCTCCATTTGAACATGTTTTGCATTAACGCCATTTTTTAGTCTATTTTTGTGTTCAAACAAGTGGCGTTATGCAATTCTTCCATGAACCCAAGCCCCTGCTTTGTCATGATATTTTCAAGCTAGTAGTATTCCTGCTCTCCGCTGTCGTATATAATGGTCACCATGTCTGTTTCATCATCAAAACGCCATGATGTCATGACAGGGTCCGGCTTTACATCTGCTTTGATTGGTCCAAATTTCCTTGTTAATGCTTTCATAAGCATTTGTGTTTCATGGCATTCGTTATCCAGAGCGATGCCAAGAGATAAGATACCCCTCTGTACCTCTTCTTCCATCTTCAAAATTGCCTTGATCGTCCTAACATACACCCTCCTTCTGTTGTCAAAACGCAGGACGAATCGCCTGATTGCTAGAGTGTATCTCCACCAAACGATGGTTGCCATTTTTGGCGTTTTGGTTAAATTGGTGTTTTTGGTTAAAGAAGTTTTTTGCAGAAATGATGGATTGAAGTGATTATGGAAGCGATGTTTTACGTCGTTTATATAATGATGTTTTTGGAGCGTAATTTAGGAGGGAATTTCTTCTAATAAATGTTAATAACTGAATTTTAGTTACTGTGTTGTTTCCTCTTCCGGTAATCTCCAACGTGTTTTATCACTAATTTTTGGCGTTTTATATTTAATAGCGTTTTAATTTTTGAATGGCGTGTTATCATTTTGTTGGCGTTTTAAATTTGAGCGGTAAAAGACCATTTTTACCCTTAATGAAGCGCGTCCCACATAATAAAATTGATGTTATTTATGAAAACGCCACCGCGCAATCTAGTCCATGGATTGTTTTGATCTGACGATCCATAACCGTTCTCACCGTTCTCACACTTTCCCCCGTTTTCTCTTATCGTACAAAATGTACGCGATCATCACCGTTCTCACACTTTCCCCCGTTTTCTCTTATCGTACAATGACTCTTATCGTACAAAATATACGCGATCATCACATCCGTATGATCTGGTGCGAATTCAATCTTGAACATGCGATTTGTGCTGAAAAACCAACATGCGAAATTGCTTTATATACCAACATGCGATTTCATCATATTTACCAACATGCGAAATTGTTACAAGAAAACCAACATGTGATTTCATCAAAAATACCAACATGCGATTTCCAACATATTTTTTTATAACATGCGATTTCACAATATCGTACGAGCGTACGATAAGCCCTATTGTACGTTTCACACACACACGCACATATATATAGTGGGGATCCTGTGGAAAGTATGTTTTTCCTAGAAAGTGTAGGAAGCGATCTGTGCCATTAGATGAGCGTGTTTAATAGTTGAGATCATTTTGGTAATATACGTTTCTTTAAAATAGGCTAATTTAATTGATTGGGGGTAAATGTGTCATTTAAGTTATTTTAAATAAGGAAATAACTACCAATCATAAAACCACCTCAAAAAATGTCGCAATTTTTTTTTCTCTCTCTAATCCCTCACATTTGAAAACACCAAATCATACAAAAAAAATGATAAATCAGATTTAGATGTGTTCATAGTAGTGCGTTTTAGCGATAAAACACAATCTGACGAACTAGGGACTGACTGCTAAAACACAACATCAAGAATGCCAACTGATAAAACATAAGTGAACCAGTAACTGATAAAACACAACATCAAGAATGCCAAATCATATCAACTAGTAATTGATAAAACACATTGTGATGAAACAGTAACTGGAACCAGTAACTGATAAAACACATTGTGATGAAACCTGTAACTAATAAAACACAACATCAAGAATGCCAAAATCACATCAACCAGCAACTGATAAAACACATTGTGATAAAACAGTAGATAAAATACAAAAGAACATGCCATTCATGAATCATAACTGGTATAACACATTGTGATGAAACCGGTAATTGATAAAACGCAACATCAAGAATGCCAAAAATCACATCAACCAGTAACTGATAAAATACCTTGTGCTGAAACAGTAACTGAAACCAATAACTACTAAAACAAATTGTGATGAAACCAGTAACTGATAAAACACAACGTGAACCAGTAACTGATAAAACACAACATCAAGAATGTCAAAAATCATATCAACCAGTAACTGATAAAACACATTGTGATGAAATAGTAACTGCTAAAACACATTGTGATGAACCCAGTAATTGATAAAACACAACATGAAGAAATTGTTAATGATTTGAACTTTGTAATTTAAAGTAACTGCCCTTTTAAAATAGTAATGATTTGAAATAGTCAAAGAGATATATGTTTCGACACGTGTCGAGGAGCGCGGGGCCAAATGTGTCGCGGGGCGCGGGGCCCAGTGACTTGCCGGACAAACAAAGCCGCCATGTGGCAAAGCTATACTCGGTAACCCATCAACCCTAAACCCTAGTCTACTCTCTCGCGGGCCTCGAGAGAGTTAGCTGTGGTCTTCGCGGGTCGCGAGCCACCATACGGAAAGCCTTTAAATAGGATCGATCGAGTTCATTTGAATTCCTTCAAAATTTTTAAATCTCTCTCAATCTATGTAGGCAATTATTATACCCGGGCATAATACCCCTCTATAAAGCGAAGCTCTACCTCGTTGTAAGTATTATAACCCTGTTGTTACCCTACACGATCGATTTAGGGCTCTGTAACGCATGTCAAGGCTCTGCCTGACTCAGTCGTTGGAGTTCTGTCTCGTGTTACACCCGATTGATCTAGGATTCCGTAATGCATGTCAAGGCTCTGCCTGACTCAGTCATTGGAATTCTGTCTCGAGTGGTACACTTAATATGATTTGGGTTATTTTACTAACACGTGTGCGTTGTTTAATTTTAATAGATAATAACCAGGAGAATCACCAGGAAGCTATAGTAGTATCACCTAAGTCAACAATGTGAGTACATTCTCTTTTTAAATCTTTTTGTGAGTCAAAATGTTTTTACAAAACCTCAAGTGTTTTAAAATATAATTAACAGTAATTGAGTCTATGCATTCTGCAATTACTGCCGGTATGTTGGGGTTTTGTATACAAAATGTGAAAGACGTTACCATTGGACAACGAGTAGCCAGTGAGTAATATGACCCACTAGTCAGGATTGACAGTACTGAATGAGTAACTGTGTAGATATAAACATTGTAATCGCTCTCAATACTGTGAAATTATAAAAGCTGTTTTGATTAAACTGGGATGCACTCGCTAGTATTTTTTGCTGATAAAATCTTTTTAAAACGCGTTTCAGGTAACAAAAGGTGAAAGCCAATAGAAGCCAGCTGGAGAGCACTGAAGGCTTGGAAAAGTGGCCATAAAAGTTACCTAAATAAAAAGAAGTTTTTGTTTTAAATAATTAGGGTTTACCCCTACCAATGTATTATCAAATGAACTTGGGTTTTATCCCAATGATTTTTTTTATAAAAAGTTTGGTGTTTAAACTCTGATAAAAATATTTCCTAACTACGGTCCTGATGTATTCCGCTGCTAAATTAATAAACACCGATACCACTAATTTGGATCTCGCGGCGCACGCTCCTGGGATAGGGGTCGGGGGTTGCGACAGAAAGTGGTATCAGAGCTACAGTCACTAGTTTAAGCCAAAGAAGTGTTATGCTGACACTTAAATTCTGTGTTAGGAAATAACTTATGTGATTACGTGTAAATATTGTTTTATGTTATTTGACTATTTGTTAGTTTACAGTATGAGTGAGCAAGGAACATCGGACGCTTATCGTCACTTAGATAGTTCACCAAAAGATGAGGGAACATCATCTCAACCTAATCCCTCAGGATACTCAGCCGATACTGAGGAAGGGATATTTATATTTAAGGCACAGTCTGAGGAACCCTTCACTACTAAAAATAGAGGTTGGTTTAATAGAGGAGCACACGAGAGAAGAAAAAGAATGAAGAAGTTACAACAACAGAGAGCTATAGTCAGAGCTAATAGGGAAGCGAATGCACAGACTCAGGAGATAGTCAATAGGCCACCTTGGGAAGAGGAATTAGATAGATAGCTGGCCGATTTCCATATGTTAGCCACTACAGCAGTAGACGCTAACCTAAACCAAATAGCCGAACCGCCACTGTTACCTTTATTCCCAGACCAACAAATGCTAGAACCTAACCAAGAAAACCAATTCCAGATACCTGCATTTGACCCCAACAAGTTACCTAGAATCCCAACCCCAATGCCTTTAGAACGTGATCCGTGGTGGGATGATGATAGAACATTTTTCGAAATGAATAGCGCAGACCCTTACGAGGAACCCGTGCCTCAAAACCCTGACCCAGTAAACCCACCAATGAGTCGAGAATGTGTGCAGGAACTCCGTCAGTATGGAGAAAGTTTAGTGAATGAAGGGAATAGAATCCGACAGATAGGGGAGAAACTATTTTGAAAATACGATGAAAATGAAATGCAGTACCGGATGAACGGTACTTAGAAAATGCCTAGATATATGTGTAATTTTGTATTTTGATAAAAAAATCTATAGATAGACTAAAATAGATACGGATGCATAACTACTAGTATATTTAATTTCCAGTGTAGTTTGTAATTGATGCATATATATATAGAAAAGAGTAAAAGTCGCAATGATCAACGTTTTTGATCAAATTGTTTGTGTGATTGTGTATAAAATAGTTGTACTAAATTTTATTCTTTGATAATTAGTATCTAATAAAATGTTCACAATTCAGATGGACAACGAAGTAAATCAGGAAAACCAGAATAATGAGAATAACGGAAACCAAATAGATAACAGTGCCATCCAACATATAGTAGCACAAGGAATTATAGATGCTATGCCTTATATTATCAAGACTGTTAAAGAAGCAGAAAATAATAAATCTGCAAATGGAAGTAAGCGCCAACACACTGAACCAAGTCACAGTGTGAATGATAATAATGAACCTATTATCCAAACTCCAATTCCTAAGAGAAGAAGAACCGCTTTTTACGGTTGTTCTTATAAAGAATTCTTGGCCTGCAAACCAATAGAATTCTCAGGCAATAAAGGAGCCATTGCAGCCTCACGTTGGATAGAAAAGACAGAAGCAGTCATAAAAATAAGTAAATGTGCAGATGAAGATAAGATTATGTTTGCTTCTAATCTTTTCAAAAATACAGCCTTAGAATGGTGGAATACTATTCTCCAGTCTAGGGGAAGTGACAGAGTTTATAATATGGAATGGATCAACTTTAAGCAAATGGTTGAAAGAAAATTTTGTCCTCCTAATGAGAAGGAACAAATCACCAATAAGTTCCTAAATCTTAGAATAACTAGAATAGACTGCAAAGGTTACACTACCATGTTCTTCGAATATGCTAGGATAGTGCCAACCTTAGCCTCACCTGAACCAGTGTTAATCTCCCGTTATATTTGGGGATTAATTAGTGAGATTAGACACGTAGTCAAGGCAGCTAGATAATGTCACACCCCAACCGATGGCGGAATCATCGGGGCGTAGCACTAAGTGAAACAGATTATTCAAGAGAATCCATAACAACTATTAAGTGACAATATATTTAACGTTAATGTCCCATACCACTAACATATAAAGCATAAACAGTCTTTACAGATAGCGTGTCTAAAAAACAAATACTGTCCCGGGAACTCAAATTTATTTAGTGGAGTTTCTAGACTTCCTACTTTGTTTCATCACATCAAAGCGTAGCATCCTATCAACCTGTCACATACGTTAAAATAAAGTCAATACATAAAATGTAAAGGTGAGTACACAAGTTTGAATAGCATATTGTATCGAAAAGCGTTTACGCATAACCAGCATGTATCACATAACGGGCGAAGCAAGTAGCTATCAAAACTATGTTCACACTTAACCACGAGATTGCGTTGTAGAGTATGCGCGACACATGTTCAGCGAACACGTGAAGTAAAGTGATGTGATCCCTAGCAACCCCTGTCTACGACAGGTGCTGAGTCCAAACTATAGTACTATCGTTGCCAGAGGCGGTATAGTGTAACACTATAAAGCATAGTACAAGCATTCAAGGTACACGTATAACATGCGAGAGCGGTTAGCGTTGTAAAGTGTTTGCGTTGTGTTTTGATGTAGAGAACGTATGTAACACCCAAAAGTGCGTTAAATGAAAATGGGTCCGAGTATACTCACAGTTCGTGTTTAGCTAGTAAACACAGACTTGGATGGAAGGGAGCGCGTTGGAGTTTAGCCTGAGCATAGAACAGTAGCGTAAGCATTGAACAGTGCGTAAAAGAGTGTCGAATGAGTTAAGTGTCGGATGGTGAGTCGAATGGATGTGTACCCATTCGATCGGATGGTCATCCGAGTGGATGACCATGTGAACGGATGGCCATTCGAATGAGAGGTGAGAGTTTGTAAATCGTTTTGAAAATTTGAAGTTTTCGTTGTAGCGTTTAATAATGTAAAGTATAGATGCCAAGTCATTCAGACGGATGGCCATTCGATCAGATGGCTATTCGAATGTGTGCTTTGGAAAATTGTTAAGTATTGGAAGTAATAAGGGGCAGGTCACCTAGTCGAATGGTCATCCGATCGGATGGTCATCCGATCGGATGGCCACTCGAGTGGGTGATCTGTTGTTTTGAAAACTTGAAACTTTCTAAGTTAAAAAGTTTTTGATTTAGCGGAGGCCACTTGGTCATTCACTTGGGTATTAGTCGGACTTACCTACGAACAAGTCAACTCTGAGGACATAACATAGTCTAAATTCCGAGGACGAAATTTCTGCAACAGGGGGAGAATGTGACAACCGATAATTAACGCCTTATAATTATGCGATTAACAAACATTTAGGCGATAATAAATAGTGTTTAAGACATGAGTTAACTTAATTAGGCTATTGGAATGCCTAGGAACACCTATTCAACCTTACAGTGCGCGTATGGTGATTTTCGGGAAATCTGCTGAGCGTTAAACGATAACGAACTGACGCCATACAAAATACTGACAATGCCAACAAATCAGAATTTTATACGTATGTTATATGCATATGAACTTGGTTTTACGGATTTATCGTGCTTCCAAATTCCACAAAACGCAAACCTGAACGAAAAACACGATCGTAAGAACGCACCGACAACAAAACAGAAACATCGGACACGCGTATTACCTACAAAACTGAAATATTATGACACATTTAGTACCGTAACCGAATTTTAATATCCGCGGATGACAACGGATCGAAAAACGGATTTAAAAAGACAAATGAAGCAGTTTACGTGTTTTAGCGCAACTGTAAAAAATCCGCGGACGAAAACGGATCGAAAAATGGATTTATAGTTATTTCGAGCGACTATTATTCGACGAATACTTAACAAAAATATAATTAGTTATATTCATTACAACCGTCGTTAGTTCGAATATTCTTATAAAATGAATATATTTGTTTATATTCGTTTCAAACGTCAAGATTTCGAATATATATATATACATATGTATATATATTTATTTATTTTCATCATACGAAAACTACAACGGTATATTACCAAATCATATACGACATTTCAAATACGTACCATTATTGATCTAGGTATTTCTAATTCGCGCCAACTAGCACGACTTCGTAAACATAGATATGTTTTTATATATAAATATATATAAACATATATGTCCTAAATCCTTCGGAAACTAAGTCATTTCGAGACTTAGTTTATCCCGATTATAAACGGGATCAAATAACCATAGATTGGTTATTCTAAGTCAAAATACTAACACCTTCTTAGAATCGTTTTGTTAACGATTCGGTAGAGCTCGGACACGTAATTTAACTACGTTGTTTTATTAGAAACTCATAAGTATTCCTTGGTAGGAATGTTATAGGTTGCACGCTAGGAAGTCTACGTTCTTGGAACGACATTACCGAATCACATTTAGCTAGTTTTGCACAAGGACATCAAGGTGAGTTCATAACTGTGACAACTCGCACTTTCAAGAGTCTTATACTAGTTCTTTTCCTACTTTGTGTTACGTTGTATATGTGTTGGTATGAATGAATTGGATTAAATGTGTTAAATGTGTGAATTGCTAAATGTTAAGATGTCGTTTTGTTTTATAAGATCTTAGTCCCACAAAACACTCGGGTCGCACATTGTAGTCGGACCACACACCCAGTGTGCATTTGTTCTCGACCCAAAACTCGTGCCTTGGCCTACGGCCCAAACAAGTGAGCCCGACTCACCTCTTGTGCACATACACACCCATCATGGGGGATTTGTTCTCATAACTTTCAAAACACAAAATTTTCCAAAACCCTAACCTCTCTACTCTCTTTCTAGAAACCGACGGCAGACCCTTCTCTTTGAAGCCTTCTTCGGATCACGGCACCCCTCTCTCGTTCCGACACCTGTTGATATACAAACTTACGGTTAGTATCTAGTTTTGGTTTCGTCTTGCGTTCCTTATTTGATTTCAGCCGTATGTTATGTATGATGAACAATACATGTAGATGTTAATTATGTGCTTATAAGATGAATTGTATTAGGGATGTATGCTAATAGAGTTGTTACTGGATTATTGTTCATAGATTCGATGGTTATGTGCATGCAAACTGAATGATGGGTTGTGTTCATAAAAATTGTTATAAGGGTTTAGATGAAAAAACTTGATGCTATGACCGATAATTGTGTGTTGTGTGATTTTGATTTGTGACTAGTTGATGATTAGAGTTGAATGATGATAACCATGCTAATTAATCCAGTTTGAAAAGATGATTAATCGCTGTTAATGATTAGGTAAATTGATTCGATTGAATGCTGTTAATATCGATTATGTTCAAGTGGTGATTAGGGTTGTATGAATGTGTATGATTGTTGCTAAAAGTTGTTGATGGATCTGATTGAAATATGCCATAATTTACTAAATGTTGTTAAGGGAATAACTGATATTACAGGATAGGATTAATCAGTTACTTTTATGGGTTTTCGACCAAGATTGTGAGTCGCAACCCATTGCTTTCAATTCGAGACCAAACCTTCACAAAACAAGAGAACTCGAGACCAGCATGGTTGCGGGTCCGGTTTCGACTCGAGACCTGACTCGAGACCTCATGGTCTCGACTAGTACTGCATGACTCGAAACCCCCTGATCTCGACTTGAGACCCTTTTGACTACAACTCGAGACCTCTTAGTTTCGACTGAGGTCCCACTTGCAACGCACATTTAACTGGGCCGCACTGAATTGAAACTCGCACACTGTCAATAGGCCTATATACTTGGGCCGCACACATGGGCTTTAAAACGTGCACTTATATGCTACTTTTAAACTTGTTATGTGTATGCTGTGAACCTTGCTCGTATGCAACCTGTTAGTATACGTGTAGAACTACGTGTTTTCTACTTGAATACGAACCTGACTTGTATGGTAACCATAATAGGATGTGGTTGACCACATTAGCTCAAGTGACCATTATCTGTCGAGCTAATCTAAGGTGAGTTCACACTTTTCATAAAAGCATGTAATTCCCGGTGGTTTGGGAATGGAACGAACAATAACTATCCCCCGTGGGTGGGATGCAACCTACGTATTCTCCTTGGGTAGAATACGGGAAACCTTGTCCCCCTGGGTGGGACAACACCTTAACTTACCCTTTATATTACATGTCTTAAGCGGACTAGACATAACTCTATCTGAAAGTCCCCACTCATTTTTATACTGACTTAATCGACGGGCCAATGGCGAACGGGGTATTAGTTAAATAGCACTATTAGGTTTGACAAGCCTCACACCATGCCGTAGAGGACGGGAGGGGACTAATATACTTGGGCACTTGGTCAATGATGATAGACATTGACTTGGGGCACTAAACATACTACAGTCAGTAGTCGGTATGGTACGGGTCTAGTAGTTTAAAACAATAGGGTAGCTCCCATGGCATGTTTTTATAAAGAACAAAGGAACTTAACAACTTATGGTTTTTGGAACTACACTAACTAAACAACTGTGAACTCGCCAACTTTATGTTGACACACTACTGCATGCTTTGCAGGTCGTTAGGTACATGGCTGGAGCTTGGACGAGGAGTGGACGTTGTGGCAAGGAACCAATTGTTGGGTTCCTAATAATAAATAATATGCTTTTGAACTATTAATGGGTTTTAAACTTTGTGCTTCCGCTAACACTTAAACTCGGTTTGGGATATTGTTTTTCGTGAACACTAAACGTTTGATTGTGATGGTTTTACTTTATTTTACTTATCGTTCAGTATGATTAGTGGTATGATCCTGGTCAGTCACACGCCTCGCGATAATACTCCGTTTGTGGATTTTGAGGGTGTGACAATAACCCCCACTTTTTACCATTTTACATTTTGATAAATGTTTTCGGGGGTGAAAAGACATGTAAGTTTTGCAAAAGCAAACAAGGTTTCAATAAACGAAAATCACATATTTATAAATCATTTCGCAACAGGATTTCAACGAACTCAAATGGTTTACGAAAAGATCATGCTAAACATACCAGTTTTATAAAAACATAAGTGTTTCTCGAAACATGCATGAGTTTTATGACAGGGGCTAGGCCCAATAACACGAATGACATGGGCTAGGCCCAAGGACATGGGCTAGGCCCAATAACACACACATTATATGTTAACTAGGGTATGGTTAAGCTATGGAATGAATTCTTTGATCACGTGCGAATAGGCGCTAACGTAGGCACCATTAATCCTTTTAAGGACCAAGGAACAAAAGGGGTAGATCTATCGGGTACGGGCGAGCCCCACTCACCGGTCCTTGTGAGACCACTTAGAGTGCTTTTGTGTCCCAGTCGAGGTTAATCGGCACTTAAAATCGTATATCGGGTTGAGTGCTTCCTATGTCGGCACACACATTAATGTCTTAGCTACACATTAATGATCATTAGGTTCATAGACGCTTACATACCAGCTTTCGATGCTCAAAACTTTCAAATGTTTTTAAGATTCATTTAATGTAAACTCACAACACATGAATTTACAAACTTTGGTGACGTTTTTTACTTAAACAAGTAAGAGGACATGTTGGTCCTGCTTACAAACTCTTTTGGGCTAGGCCCACTTATGCTTGTATGAGGCACGAAAACTCAGGGACTGTGTTGTCCTACATACAAAGTATTATAACACGAAGTTTTCAATTGACCTGTAGAGAAAATTGGTTTTGATACGTTTTCTCAACAACTTTTAAACCGGTCAATAAAAATATTTATTTTAAATCTTTTGCAAAACAAACTATGAACTCACTCAACTTTATGTTTATTTTTCGCATGCTCTTTCTCATGTTGCATTTTCAAAACTATGGAACGGTTGGAATAGGAGAACCCATGGGGACTCGAGTACTTAGCGGGCGTTCAACTGTTTAGAAGTCTTAGCTTAAATATTTCCGCTGTGCAATGAAGATACCATTTGGATCACACACGGCTCTGATGTAATCAATTTATCGGGGTGTGACATTAATTACCCCAACCGGGACTTTATAAAGCGACAAGTAATAGATAAGAAGACTTTCCAACACTGCATTAATCATGGTAAGCCTCCCCCCTATCGAGATAGTTTGTGCTTTCCAAACTGACAACCTTTTATCAAAAACCTCAACGATCGGGGTCCAGTTACTTATTCTATTCATATTAGCCCACACCGTAATCCCCAAGTAAGATAATGGAATATTATCGGTGTTACACCCCACCAACTTGGCCATATTTTAATTTCGCCATATATTTTCTTTTTAATCTTTTTTGGAAAGGCAAAAATTTTCTTTTTAATAGAGTAATAATTTATTATTTTTGTAAACTAGTGAGATTCTCCGCGCTATGGGATGGAAATTCAATCGGTATTGATTCAACTCGTTATGATACTGACACTCACTCTAGCAGCCAAAGAAAAAAAACTAAATAATAAAGCCCTGATATTCTTTAGAGTTAATAATATACATAATATTAGATTAAATTAATATTATCATGTGATTATATTAAACAGTAATGAAGACGTTCATGTCGTATTCTCACAAATCTTAATCCACTATCAGAGGGTGAAAGCTATTTATATTATATTATATTATAATATATATATATATATATATATATATATATATAAAATAACACAATAGAGTTTTTTACTTTTGAATTTTAGCCACAATGTTTTACTTACTTTTTTTTATTTTACCCTTTGCCTTTTTGAATTTGTTTATTTCTTTTGTTGCAATTTTATAATCTATTAAAACGTCATGTATGTTGATGCGTTCATCTGATTGGTGGGTTTGGGCTCTACCCTTTTAATTTTTTCAACAACTTTTGTATTAATCAAAAACTTTGCAAGGTTTACAACAATTTTTGTATTAATCTAACACTTTGTTAGGTGTACTAAAATTTTAGACTAAAAATAAAATTATTTAAAGAAATTAGTAATGAAAACGTTCATGTCGTATAGCTACAATAGAGTTTTTTACTTTTGAATTTTAGCCACAATATTTTACTTACTTTTTGGTTTTACCTTTGACCTTTTGAATTTGTATATTTCTTTGTAGCAATTTTATAATCTATTAAAACATCATGTATCTTGATGTTTTCATTTGATTGGTGGGCTTAGGATCTACCCTTTTAAGTTTTTCAACAACTTTTGTATTAATCGAAAACTTTGCTAGGTTTACAACAGTTTTTGTATTAATCTAACACTTTGCTAGGTGTACTAAAATTCTCGACTAAAAATTAAATTATTTAAAGAAATTAGTAATGAAAACATTCATGTCGTATAGCTACAATAGAGTTTTTTACTTTTGAATCTAGCCACAATGTTATACTTACATATGGATTTTATCCTTTAACTTTTTGAATTTGTATATTTCTTTTGTAGAAATTTTATAATCTATTAAAACATCATGTATGTTGATGCTTTCATCTGATTGGTGGGCTTGCGCTCTACTCTTTTAATTTTTTTCAACAGATTTTGTATTAATCGAAGATTTTGCTAGGTGTACAACAGTTTTTGTATTAATCTAACACTTTGCTAGGTGTACTAAAATTTTAGACTAAGAATTAAATTATTTAAAGAAATTAGCAGTGAAAACGTTCATGTCGTATTGTCACAAATCTTAATCAACCATCAGAGGGTGACAACTAATTTCTTTAGATAATTTAATTTTTAGTCTAAAATTCTAGTACACCGAGCAAAGTGTTAGATTAATACAAAAACTGTTGTAAACCTAGCAAAGTTTTCGTTTAATACAAATGTTGTTGAAAAAGTTAAAAGGGTAGAGCCCTAGCCCACCAATCAGATGAAAGCATCAACAAACATGATGTTTTAATAGATTATAAAATTCCTAAAAAATACAAGTTCAAAATGACAAAGGGTAAACTCAAAAAGTAAGTAAAACATTGTGGCTAAAATTCAAAAGTAAAAAACTCTATGGCGACTACCATCACTCTTGTGGCGAAGGAGACTTTAGGCGTCACAACAGGAAAGATATGTCATAAGGAGTCTCGTGGTGGAATGAAGATGTCAAGGCCAAAATAAGGGACAAGCATGATTGTCTTAGGGTTCTTTTGAGGTGCACATACGAGGATGAGAAAGTAAGGTTGATGGAGAGATATAAAGTGGCAAGGAGGGAGGTGGAGAAGGCAGTGACAGAAGCAAAGAACATGGCCTATAAGAGGATGCATGAACGCCTAGAACTAAAGAAGGGGAGCATGATATGTTCAAGATTGCTAAAGCTAGGGAGCGTAGAAGACAAGATTTATAAGTAGTGAAGTTTATAAAAGGAGAGGATGGATGTGCTTTAGTAAAAGAACATGACATTAAGCTAAGGTGGCAAACCTACTTCCACAATCTTTTCAACGACCACATGGCGCATCAACAAGAATGCGAAAATCCAACCACTCAAAGGCGAAAACGAAATAACTGCTACTGTGGGGGTATTACATAGAGAGAGGTGAAGACAACACTTAGGAAGATGGGAAGGGCTAAGGCAGCAGGTCAGGACAACATACTGATAGAGGCGTTGAAGTGTTTAGGGGATGAAGGATTTCAATGGCTAACTAGTTTGTTCAACCTTATTTTCAGATCTGAAAATTCCAGATCAATAGAGGAGTAGCAGCACAAACAATGTATCTGGCAAAATTTTGGTGTTCCGGGTAATGTCCGGTTGTTCGGTTAGATACCGGTTCGTTAAAGTGCTAAGTTATACCGTATAGTGTCTTTTATGTAACTTTTTGTGACACTATTAATTCCCAACACTTAGGAAAGCATTCAGGACCATTTAGTCAATTTTCTGCATAATACTAGTATGTTAAAAAGCTGAATTTTTGCTGAAAAATGCAGAATTCTGCACTTAAAGTGAGTTTTAGGCACTTTCCGGCACTCAAACTATCACCTAGTGACACAGTTTTATGGTCCTCACTTCCCTACACACCATACAAGTGTAGTACCTTGTCCCTGGCCCATACTGGGTCTCAAAACACTGTCTGTCTATTCACTGAACCTCGTCAGCATTTTCCTGCTTTGTCCGTTAACTGTGCTAACTGTGCTTTGTGCATCAGGTATGTCAATAAAGTCTGTATGTGATAATGATGTGACATTATGTAATATGTGATTCACATGTAAGTATGATGCAGTAATCAGAAATCAGTTAAGTAATTCAGCACAGTCATTAGGCACTTAATCATAATTAATTAATTGTACGGATACCTGGTTTAATGAGGGTTGTCACATAAAAAGGGTTAATTTTATGTCTCATTTGATGTAAATTATATGTTGCATTTTACGCACATCATTAGCGTTTCTTGATGGTCTAGACGGATTTTGCATTGATTGTTTTTTTTCTCATAAATGCTTAAGTGGGATCTTGTGATTTGAAATATTTGTTCTATTTCACTATGTTACCTATCCTCCATTTCTTTGCTATTTAGTAGTGCTTTGTTTGTAGATTTGTTTGGTTTCTCGCTTTTCTACTATATGACTTTGGTGTCAGGGTTCTCTCTGGAAGTAACATCTTTATCACTAGGGATAGAGGTAATGTGTTCTACATCTCACCTTCCCTAGACCCTAGCAGTAGCTTTGCTATTTATGGGATTTAATAGGTACGATTGATTGAACTTGTTATTTTATATTATATATATAATAATGAGAAACATGCCCGGATAGTCCCTGTGGTTTGCCCTTTTCACCTTTAGTCTCTAACTTTCTAAAATTACAGCTATAGTCCCCAACTTTTGTAATTTCGTTCCCGGATAGTCCTTAGGCCTAACATCAGTTACTTTTCTCAGTTAAGATGGTGTGAAATGTCAAAAATACCCTTACTAAAAAAATAAAATAACTTAACCTATTAAAAAGATTTATTTATATGTGGGACACACTCCTTTATAAAAACAAAATAACAACCCCACCCCCACCCCCACCCCCACCTTCCTCTCTCTTTCTTCTCTCTTCCCCTGCTCCCACCATCGTCTCCTCCGCCACCGACCTCTTCGTTGACAAAACACCCCCATCTTGCCTCAAACCCCAACCCAAAACAACACCCTTCTCTCTAATCCACAAAAACCCATCAAAGATTTGCTCCAAAAACTCTCTTTCAAACGTTAAGGCACCTGCATGATGTGATCCCTGATGGATGTAAATAGCCCCATTACATATCTCTCTTTTTCCCCGTTACCATCACCCTGTGAGTTGGCGCTTCAATTCTTCCATTTGTCCATGCCTAATAAGGAAATAAGAACACCATAGGTCATTGGTTCATAAAACCCCGACCGGTCTAAGCAGTAGTGGTTCAACCCGTGTGAGCTAAATCAGTGAGGGGCCCGGTTCACGGCTTGACCAGCCGAGCAGTCCTTTTTTAACAACATTAGTTACTATAAAGTATAAATTACCATTAAAGCATCTCCTGCCATGACTACAAAAGATGAGGGTGGATAATCAACTTCAATCCACTCCCCATCTTTCTCCTTTATCTCGAGACCGTTTACTTCATCTTGTTGAAGATAAGTCATGAAGCTTTTATCAGTGTGTGGAAGAACTCCCAATAGTTACTCATTGCTTTGAGAGCGTAGGTATTTCTTGGGTTTAAGAACATATTAAACCCATCAAAGATTTGCTCCAAAAACTCTCTTTCAGACGTTAATTCCCCATTTGAAGTATACCAGATGATAAAGTTTCATTCTTTGATCATAAAGATTCAACCTTGAAACCCTTAACCAAAACGATGTCGTTCGCAGGGGGAAGAGGGAAGAAAGAGAGAGGAAGGTGGGGGTGGGTGGGGTTGTTATTTTGTTTTTATAAAGGAGTGGGTCCCACGTATAAATAAATCTATTTAATAGGTTAAGTTATTTTGTTTAATAGTAAGACTAATTTTGTCATTTCACACCCTCTTAACTGAGAAAAATAACTGATGTTAGGTCTAGGGACTATCCGGAAACGAAATTATAAAAGTTGGGGAATATAGCTGTAATTTTAGAAAGTTAAGGACTAAAGATAAAAAAATGACAAATCACAAAGGCTATCCGAACATTTTTCTCAATAATAATATTTGAACGTGAGGCCACAACCTCCCATTTTAATATTTTATGCGTCTTTTAAATATCATTTTCAGTCCTTGTATTTACAGAGATTCCAATGCTGACCGTTATAAACTAGTCCAACTGTCCAAGTTGCCCCACACTGATACACATTTTCCATAACTTTTTACTTTTACTTCATCAACTTTAACAATATATAGTCTTCGAGTTCGACACAATATCTTTTATATAAAAAAAGAGCGGGAAAATTAAACTAAAGGGATTCCCTCTTATTATAATTATTTTTAAAAACCAATTTCCTTCTAGGCGCCAAGACGGTTGTTTTCCCGGCAAATTGAGCGAGATCGCGGATTGTTTCGCTTACCAAATCCTTGAATATCAGGCGTTCGATGTACAATACGGCTTCAGATATCTCCACCGGATGATCTCCCCAGCCATTGTCTCCGGCGAGGTCTTTTTTAAGCACAGAACAAATCTGATCCAACACGTTTTCTGCGGTTTCAGGCTCCCGGATCTTCTGAAACTCGGAACAAAGTTTTTTAACAGTGTTGCTTGATTTTGTTAATGACGGTGGTAAATCTTTGTTGTGGTTGAGGATTTCAGAGACAACGTCGAACACGAGCTTTCGTTGGAGTTTTGAACTGTTTGATGAGTCGTTTTCTTTGAGAGATTGTTGTTTTTCAAGAAAAAGGAAGGCGGAAGAGTTGACTGGAAGATATTTTGATGCTCGGAGTATTTCGGAGATGTATTTAAAGTCGGAATCGCCTGATATGAACTCCTCGTCTTCGGTTGGTGTCGCAGGAGAGCTCCAGATGTCGTCCTCTAGATCACCAGCAAGATCTGTCGAGTAACACATTAAAAATCGGCATTATGGATTGTTGAAACAAAAATCTGTAATCAATTATGCTCAGTCAGTGGCGAAGCTTGACCCGAATGACGGGGTTGAAAACGTATATATCAAAAAATTTCTATAGAACCGAGGGGTCGAAAACGTATATACCAAAAAAATTTCTATACGAAAACTACATATATAACACTACTGAGCGAAAATTTCGGAGGGTCGGGCGCCCCTTCCCGCCCCTTCTATACTTCGCCACTGTGCTCAAAGGTTAATCAAAAGCTCGAAGCTGGACTCTTAAAAAGCTCGTTTGTAAAGGAGCCAAGCATAAATTAGGGTTGGCTCGGCTCATGGCTCGCTCAATAACTAGCTCGTTTAAATTAATCTCCATATCTTAATAAAAATAATAATAATAATATTAACAACAATAAATGTATAAAAGATAATTAAAAAACAAAAGTAATACGTATAATATTTGTATCTTTCTTTCTTTCAATCTTTAAAAATATTGAAAAAACAAAAATAATACATTTAAGAATTTTGTTTTTATTGTCTTTTATACATCAACATATCTTATTTGAGCTTAATCGGCTTGATAAATACTAAGTAAGCCAAACTACCTCGTATATGTTCGAGGTCAGGTTTAGGGCATGGCTCGGCTGGTTCGTTTATAGCCATAAAACAGTTTCAATGAAATTTTAACTTTACAAGGGCGACCACCAGGTCACGTGACCGCAACCATCGGCACATGTTAAATTTTGTAAGTATTAATTAGCATGCTTAAATGATTTGGTGATGTCATTGTCACAAAAGTAAAAAAAAAAGAATAACATGAGTGTTGTGTGTTATTATAAGTCACCACGTGGCAAGTTGGAACTACCTTTGAAATCAATGGTGCGTTTCATGACAGGCGAAGGAGACAATGATTCGTCCTTGTCAAACGCTGAGTCAAGAACAGAAACTGGACTCGGTAGTACTGAGTTGGAGGAACTCGTATGTGACTCGGTGATGCTGTTCATTTCTGCTAGTAATTTGTCACATCTTCCTAGTAGACTTTTTCCTTCTTTGTATTCCTCCATTTTCGATCTCTGCAGTGTTTAAAGTATGGTTTTGACAAAATTCCAAACCTAACTGGTTGCTACGGATTTGAGGAAATACAAAACAAACCCAACCGTTAACTGCGTTCCGGTTTTGTGTAAAATAAACGGTTTTACAAAATGGCGTTACTTGTTTCTTTGTTTTACACAAATCTTTATATATGTAAAGTATATATAATTACATGAAACAAGATTATATTTTTGTGTTGTATTTTACTAATAAAATTGAAAAATCAAATAATTCGATTTTACAAAAATCCTTATATAAATATATGTAATTATATTTCATGAACATAGTATACACACACTAAACATATACTACTAAAATTAATGTGTACAGGTCCAGTTAACAAAACCGGTTGCACGTTCCAGACCGAAAACCGGCCAAAGTTTTACGAATGGGTCGCCTTACAAATCTCTAAAAGAATAGGTGTATCAGGTGAGTAAAGAAAATTGGCTCCGAAGTATAAATAAAAATATATATAGTTTTAAAAAAAATTCCAAGGCTAAGAGGAGGCCCCGGGCAGTCGCCCACCACTACCGTCATGCCCCCTCCTAGCCGGCTCAGAGGCAGACCTAGAGTGATAGAAGGGGCAACCTCCGTTGCCCCTTGCTGCTCCGTTGACGCTCCGACGGTAGTGTAAATTTTGGAAATAATTGACGTTTTTTCGATTTCGTTACCCCTATGCGGATCTTCTAGATCCGCCACTGAGTCGGCCTTGATTTAAATGGTTCGGTTTATACAGTTTATACTTCCAACCCGCGAAACATGCTAAATTTCTTCAATTTGGACAGTTTAATCGGTTTTAACGATTTAAAAACACGGTTTTAATAGATCTTAGGTTAGGAAATGTTTGTATACCTCTACATCAAACTGAGAAGTTGTACTACCGGAGCTTTCAGAAAACGAAGACGATTCATCCTCCACAACCACAGTTCTACAAACCTTGTGTTTCGAATAAACCTTTTCGGTCGGTCTCTTGCTTCTCGGAGACCGACTCGCAACTGCAGAACGATGTTCCGATCCGCTTTTTTTTGGTGCAAGTTTGGGTGAATTTCTTGGCGATTCAGACGATGCACAGCATCTCTGTCCCGTCTGGATGCTCAACGGTTTTCTCTTGTCATTTGCATTAGAATTCTTTGAATTAAGCTCGATTCTAGAACGAACAGCGGAGTTTCTAGCTCTCACCGGACTCCTTCCGCTTCGATCAAACACTCCACGTTCTGTTCTCGGAGAAATATCACCCGAATATCTCCGATTTGGCGCGGGTGAATGAGAATGCCGGCGATTCATAGGTATTACATTCGAATTATCGTAAACGAAGTTCCGGTGGTTGTCTCTGTTTATAGAATGTAAAAGACCCTTCAGTTGCAATGCTTCTAGAATATTCTTCAATGCTTCTAGATCCTTCGACTGTTCGTCTACTCTTTTCAACTTCATGTTCAAGTTCAAGTTCTTCAAGATTGTCTGCTTCGGCTCTGGGAAAAAATCCGTTGAGTCGAAGAAGATTCTCCTCTGCGGAGGTGCAGGGTATCTCCGCAGAGGAGAAGATTCATTATGTTGACTCCGTGATGAAATATTCCGTGATGGATATTTCATCTCGGGGTTGCTGGTCTGATTTTTTTCAGATGATTGATTTGGTTGTTTTGTTTGCAAATTGTTTCGGTCTAAAAATCCAGAGTTGAACAAATTTGTTGCAACTCTGGATTCAGATGTAGATCGCCTGAGCTCCGGTTTCGTCATGGGTTCTGGACTCGATGACAAAACCGAAGATGGCAACTGCTCAAGTCCCATTAATCTGGCAATGACGCTGGGCGACCTTCCTTGATTCTCCAAGGTTGGGTCATTGGAGTCTGGCCGGATCTCTCGCGGACACAGACTCCCTTTCGAGTCGATTGTTGCTCTGCTGTCAAGAGATAGCCTCGGCATTTCTTTGCAGAATTTCCATGAATTCTTCCCCTCAAATATTGGGAGGGGTAGTGGTGTTCTAGGTGGCGTTGATATAGGAAAAAACTTCAAATTCGCAGCGGGAGATGGCGGAAAACCGTCTAGACTTTCTCTTTCAGGCGAGGTAACCACTACCGGCTTCGGCTTCTCAGTTTCTCTAATCGTGTTCAAATTAATCGACTCCGGTGACACGGCCACCACCTACAATATCAAGTATAAGAATAATTATTTAATATCCTTTTATTAAAGTAAAAGTAGTTAGTTTAAATAACCATGAATGAATACCATCAATGTAATGTTTCATTTCCATTTTGTTCACACGAAGTAAATTTATGTTTTGTTTAATAAATTCAAAAACAGAGACGATTACAGACTAATGGCAGGTAGACGAGCAACAAGTTGTGCCGCTACCCCCTTCTGAATAGCAACTTACGGCGGATGTAGGGAGATGTTTAGCAGAGTGGATACACTTTCCGGCCAAAATCTGTTGTCGATCGAAGATGTGAAGGAAACCAGACATGCATCCAATTTGTTTCTCAATCTGGTTTTCATGATTCAGGTCTTGCATTACCCCTCCTCTCATCATTTTTTGACTGCTATGATCTCTTCTTCACGGACACACACACAAAAGGTCTAATCTTAAGGTTAATTGTTTACATTGATACATAAAACTTCATGCACACAATGATTTTGTGTTGCTTCTTTCTCTCTCTCTCATCTAGTGTAGTGTTTCTTGATTGTTTGTCTTGCTTTATCTGTAACTCCCGCTTTTTGCACATTTAAAGAAGTGAGGGGAGACATGGTGGTGGGGTAAGCTATATGCTCACATTTGTTTTGTCAAAGTTTTTTAATACATATCTCCCTATTTTACTGATTATTATGCCCTTCGGTTAAAAACGTTAGACTTTCACTTTTTTTCTCATTAAAAATAACAATAAACGGTTTCAAAATCGAGTGTAACGGCTGGTTTCATGAATTGGAACATAAAACTAATTGTAATTGTTGCCTTTTTTTTCTTTTTCTTTACGGCAATCAATATTACTCACTTTTAAATTGTATTAAATTAATTTTCATCCAGTACTTGTAGGGATTTGAACACACATTGACAATTGTTTACCTTTATTATTGATCTATTTTTTTATCAATAAATGAGCATTTATGCACAGGTATAATATTTATAAAAGTTTTGTTTTATATATTTCAAAACTAGGTTAATGCCCGCGTTAAACGCGACTTCAACCAAAAACAAATTATTTACTTTCAAATTTAATATTCTGTGAAAACACATACATTGGAAAAAACAAACAGAAAATTATTCAAATCCCGGAAAAAACTTCCTTGTAGACGACATTTGTTGTTTTATTCGTTACATTCCCGTCTTTGTCTAGTATAAGCAACTTCACACCGGCTCTGCTTTTGACTCTTGATAATGCAACATAAAGTTGGCCATGTGAGAACACTGGGTATTTCAAATACAATCCAACACTTGATAGAGATTGTCCTTGATTTTGTTTATAGTCATTGCGAAACATACATTTAAGGGGAATTGTCGTCGTTGAAACTTGATATGAATTCTTTTATCTGATGGTGTCAAACTGATTCGTGGAATAAACGTTATTGTCCCTATGTTTCCTCCGGATATAATCTCAGCTTCTATAACACGTTTGTAAAGTTTAGTAATACGTAATCTCGTACCGTTGCATAAGCCATTTTGTTGATCGATATTACGAAGCAACATTACAAGTACACCGACTTTAAGGACTAATCGATGATTAGGCAGACCAGATATTATAAGACCATTCAGAACATAGGGAGAATATAATTTAGCATGTCCTGGGTTCTTTGCTTGATCAGTTTGACAAATACTATCAGAACTCAAATACTCGACTTCTTCACTAGGTGACAAAGCAAGCAATCTTTGATTTATTTCTTGAACAACCTCATTTGTTGGTGCCAGTAAAGCTCTTTCAGGAAAATAATCTTTATCTTTGTATAGTTGAAGAAGTGAAGGGTATACAAAGTCGATCAGATCTGACATCGGATCCACATAGCACTTGATTAACAGATCTTCAGGAATATCTATAACGACCTCACAATCATCACTGTCACCAATCTTTCCCTCGCCTAACTCAAGCAACCAATTTACAAAAGCTTTAATCTCTTCTATATCAGATGCGTTGGCTCCTACAGTTAACCTCATGTTTTTCGTTAACGTAAAGGACCTTGCAAGTACTCCAAATATAGGACGAAGTGATTGAAGCATTAACGATTTATCGTTTACTACCATTTGGTACAACCGGAAGTATTTGTCTAAAATCACCACCCAACACCATAACTTTACCACCAAAATTTATCTCCGAATTTACTGAATCATCACATTTGAAGATATATTTCATTGTTCGGTCAAGTGCTTCAAACACATGTTTATGAATCATCGGTGCTTCATCCCAAATTATCAACTTCGTTTTTCTCAATAAAGCAGCAACTTCATCATCCGGTTTAATAAAACACAACGAGTGTTCTGTTAAATTTAAAGGTATATGAAATCTTGAATGTGCAGTCCGTCCACCAGATAACAAAAGAGAAACAATTCCACTTGATGCAACGTTTAATACAATTCTCCTTTACATCTGATGGATGCAGATAATGTCTTCCACAAAAACATCTCTCTCCAGTCCCTCCGTAACCATAAACGAAGAACAGACACCCGCATTACTATTAACGGCTTGAATTATCTCATCAAACATTAAACGCTGCTCATCGGTTAGACTGCTTAAATTATTATCAAATTCAACGGCAGTAGCGCTTACATCGTATGCAAGCTCATCAGCAATTAAACTATTGTCTGCTGAATATATTGATTCACTGTCGGGTTGAGGCATAAACGGAAACCGAGTTAGACTTGAGTTGTTACGTAATAAGTAACACTCAATTTCAAGCAACGTTAGGTTCCTTATTTGTTCCTCTGGAAGAGACAAACCTATTAAAAATATATAAATAAATTATTTAAAGTAGTATACATAAAAAATGAAATTAATAAACACTATTATATAAGACATAATTGTGAAAATATTAAATAATAATTTGCGTACATTCGATCCCCAAAAGCTTTTGACGATTGTATAAAATGCCATCAGCAAGGTACTCCCATGTGTTTTCCCAAACATGTTCCGGCCTTGATAATGTATTAGACGCCAACATTGTAGCAAATAGATTCCGAAGATAGTATCCTGAACCTGTGTAGTACGCCTCTTTGATAGCTTCTATATACTCCTTGTCATCATCTAAAAGGCCTCTAGCGTAGCACGCATCTCTAAATGTTGGGAAAGACTAGTCAATTCACAGTACGGATATCTTTAAAAGACTTAGGACCTACTACCTTATTAAGAAGGATTCTTAAAAAATAAGCCTCGCCCATAGAAGGATTAACACAATGAATACGACCAATGGTTTTGCCTATTATGCGTTTATCCTATATCCTTTCCTTCTTCTTCCAAACAAATTTAGTTGGGAATTCGACGTAAGTAAGGGTACGTGCCAAATGATCTTGTTCGCTTTTTCCCATCCACCCCAAAAACATCGTAGAAGAAACAGATGGTTTTTGAAGAACATTATCAAGTTCGTCATCAGGGCCGTATACAACGTTTTGTTGATCTGGTAGATGAAACGGAAGCCTAATTACAGATGGATATCGATAATGAACATCATATGCAAAGATGCGCCATGAAGCTTCACACGCCGAGAGATATCTGCAATCGTAATAAATTTTGATTTCATCTTTTCCATCTTTATGCTGACCTTCATCAGCATTATCTACAAAAGCAACTTTTGCCTTATTTGGTCCTTTGTTAATGTATTTAAACAAATACTTAATGGAAGCAGCCTGGTTACCCCATTCGACATTAATGTGTGCCTGATAACGTCTCAGTAGGGTTTTGCTATATGGAACTACACTTCTGTTATCAAGCTGAATACCAGATTTCTAGACAAAAAATCCTGATTCTGCTCGTCTATAGACTGGATAACCATTCGAATCTATAGTAGTCTGATCATAGAACTTCTTTAGAAATTTCTTCGAACACTTACCTTCAACCATACACGGACAATTTGGTTTTGCAACACTACAAGGTCCGTGAATCATATAGTTTCTGACAAGAGTATACAGATCTGGATCTAAATTTTTGTCAGGTATCTCGGCAGAAATAAACTTGTCAACATGCTCAACAGAAGGAAGCTTACTTTCGTCATTTAAGAACAAATAGATATGGGTGTGCGGTAGACCTCTTTTTTGAAACTCTATTGTATAAACAACTGCAATTGGATAATTAATATAAAATTAGTTCTATTTGTAGTTATGGTTATCAACGTAGCAGACCGCAAAAATTATAATAAAGTAATTGAATTAAATGGATAATCACCTGCCGAAGCATTGTCGAGTAAAGATTTTTCTCGCAAGTCTTTCATGATTGCGTCAAGCTTAATTTTGAACAGTCAGCATAAAATGTCCGGTCTATCCTCCGGATTAATGTTCTTCTCCTTAAGAAATCTTTTAATCTCTGGTCATTTAGGATTACACATGATTATAATGAAAAAATCAGGATATCCAAACCATTTACAAATGGCCATCGCATCATAATAATTTTCCCTCATATAACGCGATCCTCCATTAAATGAAGACAGTAGTAATGCACGTGTTCCAACTTTTGACATATCTGGATTAACATTTTGTTGAAGCTTATTAAGGTTCTCATATGTCTCAGATCTAAGATTTTGTTTGTGTAAACGTATGAATAGTAATCGTTCACTTTCAATCATCGTATAGACGTCAACCAAAAACTGTTGCAAAAGTCTTTGAGCATTCAGAATCAAAGATAAATGATTGACTCTATCTTGAACATGGTAAGCAAAATATTCTCTCATTGAACATTTTGACTCTTTCTTCTTAGTCGAGGCCCTTCTTTCTCTATGAAGAATATCAATCCGATAACCATCTTCACCAAAAAGGAAAAGCAATGGATACTAAAACGCGAGATACGATGGATGAAGCTCGCTAATACGTTGTAGATCATCTTTCTTTGATTCAACAACTACATCACGATTGTCAAGAGCATCTTCAATATCTCCAACTATAAGTGCAGCAACTTCAGACGATGTCGGTAGGTTGTATGTATGACCATCTTTAGACCTATTTTCCTTAAGCCGTAGTTTAAGGTCAACATGAGGATTATCAAGAAACCGATCTCGTACACACCTATAGGTTTTCACCAGCTGATTATTTGAATCTAAAACCAGCTTTAGGTACTCTATGAGTTCAGTGTCAAGCAAATCAGAAGTTGTGGAAGCTGGTTTCTTTGAGTTACTGTCATGCAATTGTAAGACAATAGTGAAAGTATCAGGAAGTGTTTATATAACATAAAACCAATAATAATCAAATAAAGAAATATTGATATGGTTTCCAAGGATACCTAAATACGCTTTTTCGATTACAAACTTCATTATCTGTGTCGTATATGTAAAGTTGCACAAATTTTGGTTCACCGCCTTCTTTAGGAAGAAGGCTTCCCAATGTATGATAATTCTCCCCACTAATTCGGTATACGTATGGAGCATTTCCTCTATTAATTTTTGAATCAACTTTACCACCCACTGAAGTGAAGGAAAACATAGAATTGAAACGACGAATATTCAGTAAGAAATGCTTGCACTTATCGTCTAAGCTCTTGAAAAGATTTTGATATTCTTGACACGTATCTTTAAAATTTGGAAGATGTACTTTTCCATAACCACAATAAAGCATGTAAGTTATTCTTCCTGAGTAAACCCTTCCTTTTTCGGCTTCAGTTCTCCACAGCTTAGCGTTACATACGTCACATACAACTACTTGATCACCATGATCCAAATAATCTATTATAAAAAATATAAATATCAAATTCTGATCATAGTTAGGAAAATAATATAATGAAGTTCTTCAAATGGAATTTAAAGTAGTGAGTGTGTAAGGTATTTACTGTTAGAAACTCCTTTATATGGATCTTCAGTTAATTCTAGAGGAATAATAGGATCGTCTGAAGATAAGTCAACCATTGGCACATGATATACGCAACGACCTTTAGTAGATAACCTTTCTTTACCTCTTGGTATCCTCTTCAAAGTTGATCTTTTAGTTGATACCAAAGGTTGATTTATTGAATGTGGAGTTGATGAACTTTTGTTTATTTGGAAGGTAAAACATGGAATCCTATCAATATTAACATTTTCTTTGACACCTATATGTTGATAGCAACAAAAAATAATAACAAAGTCAGAATCAAAATAGACAAATTTAAAATTTGTAAATAAATACCACCAACCTGATGTAGATGCTTCAGACGGACTTGTTAAAGGTGTGGTTGGCCAAATTCGTCGATCGATGGTATTGATATAAGAAGATGAACGAATTGGTGTTACGATACGACATTCATTTGTATTGGATCCTAAAACATTGGATGACCGAATAATGTTTTTTGAAGTGGAAGATTTATTATTCACAGTACGTTTTTTATTATCCGAATACGGTTTCCTAAATGTTCTTCGTCCAGCAGATTGTTGATGCTCAACATCATTAGGAGCAACTAAAAAAAAGACGCATATCCATAAAATACCAAATTATACATTAAAAATTTTATTCCTGTCTAAAAAATTAGAGAATTTACCATTTGTAATGTTAGACAAAGGAATACTTCCAAAATCAACTGCAACAATATAAGTCAAAGTTACGGTATGTGAGATGTTTATGTAGTATATAATTTGTTTTTTGAAAAACAAAATTCAGAATCATATATAATAGACAAAATTTAAAATCTGTAAATAAATAACACCAACCTGATGTATACGCCTCAGACGGACTTGTTAAAGGTGTAGTTGGCAAAATACGTCGATCCATGGTATTGATATAAGAAGATGAACGAATTGGTGTTACGGCACGGCATTCATTGCTATTGCATACTGAAACGTTGGATGACCGAATAACGTTTTGTGAAGTGGAAGATTTATTATTCGCATTATGTCATTTTTTATTCAAATATAGTTTCCTAAATTTTCTTCGTTCATCAGATTGTTGATGCTCTACATGATTAGGAGAAACTGAAGAAAAAGATGCATATCCATAAAATATCAAATTATAAATGAAAATTTTTATTCATGTGTAAAAAATTATACAATTTACCATTTGTAATAGTAGACAATGGACTTCTTCCAAAATCAACTGCAACAATATAAGTCTAAGTTACGGTATGTAAGATGTTTATGTAATATATAATTTGTTATTTAAAAAAAAAAACAAACTCAGAATCATAATAGACAAATTTAAAATCTATAAATAAATAACACCAACCTGATGTATACGCCTCAGACGGACTTGTTAAGGGTGTGGTTGGCAAAATACGTCGATCCATGGTATTGATATTAGAAGATGAAAGATTTGGTGTTAAGACACGGGAATCATTTGTATAGAATACTTAAACATTGGATGACCGAATAATGTTTTCTAAAGTGGAAGATTTATTATTCGCATTACGTCTTTTATTATCCAAATATAGTTTCCTTAATTTTCCGTGTTCAACATATTCTTGATGCTCAACATGATTAGGAGTAACTGAAAAATAAAATGCATATAAAAAAATATCAATTTACCATTCGTAATGTTAGACAAAGGACTTCTTCCAAGATCACATGCAACAACTTAAGTCAAAGTAACGGTATGTAACATATTTACGTATTATATAATTTGTAATTTCTTTCTACACAGAAATAATAATAAAATACGTACTAATCACAGGTTGAAGACCAGTAGGAAGTGGAGATGAAGGTAAAGTTTGAGCCTTTGATCGTTTAGGGAAATCCTAATATTGGAGTCATATAGAACATGTAGATGCATTAAAATATGTATTACAATAAGTTAAATGCATAAATATAATAAAGAAAGATAACACTTACGTATATGAAAATTGACCAAAACCTGAAACTTCAAAAATACATGAATGTCGTGAAAGGGTGTTTTGATTTAGACTTGTGAAACCTTTAGTCTAAAACATTGAGTGTCTATTATGCAAATAGAAGAGAGGTTCTTATAGTATTGTAGTTTATTGTAAAAAAGGAAAGATTAAAATCTTATAAAATTTTCGATTATAAATGTAAAAAAGGAAACAATCTAAATCAAATTTATTTGCTGGTAAATTTATAAAAGTTGGCAGAAATTTTTCTTAAAAATTGTAAATATCGGGTATAAAAGTTAAAAAAGGAAACGAATTAATATCGCTTTTATTTCTTGGTAAATTTAAAAAAATGGCATTTTTTTTAAATTTGATATTTTATATTTTAAATTATTTGGGTTCTTAAAAATATAGTTCTCATAATTATATAATTATTACCGAAATTAAGTTAGTTAAATTAGGTAATTCCAATCTTTAATTGCTATTTAAAGATATAAAAAAATTAAAAGTAGTTTTTAAAAATTATACTTTGTTTTGTTAAATATCTAACAAAAAAACTTCTTTGTCATCGTCAAAACGTTCATTTGGTTTTAATTAGTTTACAACATAGGCATGGTACGTTTTGTTTTGTTTAAAAAGCCAAAATTCAAAACCTTTATTGCTATTAAAATAAAAGGTGTAAAATTTGTAATTCAAAAAACAGAGACAAATATTTTAGGAATCAATTTATACATGCGAAACAATAAAACAAATATAAATTAACCAAAAGATAAACGTTAAACGAATAAAACTCAAAGGTAATATTCCAAACACAAACAGTTTTTTAATCATAAGTAAAGTCAGAAAACAAAACCACCATAACAAAACACTCGAAACCAATTGACGGGTAGTCCGTAGGACAACCCTTAAGTGGTATAAACGATATTAAAATCCTACATTTAATCGGGTAGTTGTCTAGAATTAGATAACTACGGGTATTTGTGTTTCAGGTAGAAATGGAGCTTAAAAGGGAAGGAATTTGGAGCATCAGTAAAAAAATAAAATTTTGGAATTGAAGAATTAAGAGGATAGCATGATAGAGGATGAAATTACGAGAACGTAGGCGAAAATGGTGAAGAAAACGGAGTTGAAACGAAAAAGTTATGCTGAAAACAAAATTGCATGCTGAAGGCTACCGTAAATTACGGTAGCCCCCAGCATTTTTCTTCCACCGTAAGGCAGTAGAGACCCACCGTAGCCACTTGAAAGTTACCGTAAGCTACGCTAGCCACCGTAACTTATGGTAGGCTCAGCGGAAAAGTGTAACTCCTCACTTTTAATGACCATTTGATGAGACTTTTGATTATCCAATCATTGTTTTCGGTTTTGGGAGCATGATAGGGGCAATTTTGGTTGTTTTCCTTGTGTTCTTGAAAATTCTAAACATTTGGTTAGTGTTTTTGATTCGTATGAACATTAAACTTTGTGTTATGATGATGCACCGAACTATGGAAGGCTAATTTCATTGGTGATCATCCTCGAATGCAAGGATTTACTTGTGACAATTATGTTTTGATCTTTAATTCCTGGAGTAATAAAATTTGCATGTGTTGTTTAGTTGATTACGGTGTATGAATGATTATTTGTAAATTGTTGATGTGTGTTTGATCATAGTTCTAAACCATACGTTCTTGGTGCCGTTGGCAATCGAGATATCATGGGAGGGATTAGGGTTGGATATATGTTGATTGATCATCGGGTAACAACCTCGTGTTCTAGGAATCCGAGTACTTAGTTCCCTTTCATCACAAATAATTGATCTTACATGAGCCATGTCTATGGGGTTCTTTCCAGTTGAACATGAACGTTAGTTGTCACTTAAAACCTGAAACTCGGGATGATCATTACCCTCTTATCCTGTTACAAAACTTGACTTTGATTTGTATTCTAATTTAGTAATTCTAGATAATTAAAACCAATCAACCCAAACATTGAAATTTACATTTCTTGCAATTTAGATTAATCTAGTTAGTTAGACATACATTGAGATAGCACATATTCCACAAACTCTCAGTGTTCGATACCCACTTACCGCTAGCTAATTAGTTGTAATTGGATTAAATTTGAGTGAGACCACGACAGCACGTCAAATTTTGGCGCCGTTGCCGGGGAGTAGTGCGCAACGTGTGTTATCTTGTTTATTAGTAAAAAAAAAAATTAAAAATCCCAAAAAGATTTTCTTTGATGTTCGTGATTTACACTTGGTAGTTGAGTTGTGTTGTGCGTGATTTACACTTGGTAGTTGATTTACACAAATTTCAGCTTTTCTACATGTATATTGTGCGGGGGTCCACGTCATCCGTATATTGGTTGCCACGAGGCCCACTACAGGTGGGCACATGGAAAACCAGTGTCTTATGTTTCACAGCTTCCACCCCCATCATACGCTGATGATTATGACTTAGAGATGGAGGATGATTATTACTCGGATGGATATGATCGGGACGAGGATGTTTATTATGAGACAAGGACGGATGGTCTATGTTTCTGTTGTGATCGTGATCATACTTATGATTCTGATGTGTGCACGGTGTATTCAGAAACCCAAAGTATTGGAATAAAAAAATGCTGGATGTGCACATCTTAATACCGTATCAGGGATATCGACAATATCATCCCGGAGAATATTCTGAGCCCGAGGGTGTTTATATTTATCAGACCGAGGAGGATAAAGAGCTTGCTATATTGGAAGTAACTTTGTCCAAACTCGAGTAGTATTTATCAGCACCCAACCTTTCCGATGAAGATCGAATCAGCTGTTTAGTTTCTAAGTGTCAGAATTTAAAAATGAAGATAGAGATAGAACAACACCTCTCACCATTACCTGATGATATTAGAGATTATTCTCACATGAAGGAGGAGGTTGTGGAGAATAATACCACACCAATGAGTCCTTTATCTGATGAAGAGTCACTGGTGGATCAGATGGTGTGTGCAGATGATGAGGCAGAACAGTCTGATGAGATGAATATGTGTACCGAACCTCCTCCCATATTAATCATTCAAATTAACAAGCGTGGGGATGAGGGGTCGAGGAAGAAGATGAGAAGGGTGAAATTACAAGATATCAGGGTATATTGCATTAAGTGGATTAGCAAAATCCGCAGGTGCAGTCTGAACATGCCAATTATACTGACAAACTTACGGAGATGGCATGTAAATTTCATGGCATTCGTTGGAAATGTTTTGGGTAAGTGTGCATTGAGACCACCGTAACGCATATCAGATATGGTCTGGCTGAAGACCTTTAAACTTAGCGCTCTCGGGAGGCAACCCGAAGATGTAGAGTATTGTATTCGTGTTTTGTTTGGTTTTGTTTTGGTGTGATGTTTGTGTTTTGGCAGGTTACTACGTTTCAATCCTCGCGGATGCAATGATTCAAGTGTGGGGATGTTTGGCAACATCCCCGCTGAGATATCAGAGAATCCAAGAGACGCTTATGTTCCTGTCCGATCACCGCGGCTGCATCATTACCAACACTGCTAATTTACTGATCAGGTCATGTTTTGTTCTCATTTTGTGCACCTTTGTAAATATCCATGTTTATGTTCATGGTTGGGTAGATGGGTGGTGTTTTGATATGTTTAGTGATGGGTTGTGAAAGTTGGTGGTGTTTTTAGTAATAAGAATATAAAAAAAAAAAACAAAAAGAAATTTGGGTTTGAGTGGAAAAGCTTCAATTGATGTTGTAGTGGTTTAAGCGATCTTCCCTTCAAAAACCATACATTGGGGACAATGTATCCCAAGTGTGGGGATGCGGGGAAATTTTAAAAAAATTGTGAATCTTTTAGAAATCAAGCAAAAAATGGTCCAAATTGAACAGTTGAGTATTAAATTGCATGACACACCAGCAACCCATATCCCCTTGTTCTTTCTTGGTGAGAGTTGAGCCACTACTTGAATTTATTAGAATACATTTTTTCTTGATGAGAGTGGCAATGGGTGGTGGTGCATTAGAACTTGTGCTTGAATGCGGTTTGAGGCCTTAGCTTGATATGCATGTGAAAAGGATTAGGGCAATTAGGTAGCCTCGTCTTGGTGAGTGCGAGTGTGGGATTTGGGGTGTTGGACCCCATAAATTATATATATGAGCATGGTAGCGAGAGGGGCGGGGGTTTGGACTTTAGTAGCCCATTTGTAACCCGTGCCTAGTTCCTCTAAATTTAACCCGTATTTGACCTGGTCTATTAGTGTTGCATCTCTTATTAGTATGTTTATCTTGTTATGTTTAAAAAAAATAGAAAAAAGAGATATGAAAGGAAAAAGAAAAAAAAAAAAGAGAAAAAGCAATGAAAAAAAAGAATGAATGAGATATGTTGTACATAGTTGTTTATGTTTTGCTTAGTTAGAAATAAAAGACCGGGTTGAATTGTTAGCTACTTTGCATATATATATTTCCATTTCCTACCCATTTTCCTAGCCACGTTACAACCTCTAAGTCCCTTTGATTCACGTGTATGTTTAGCAAATTATTTAGGCGAAGGACCGATTTGAGTATAAGCATATTATTGTTCAACCAACTGTTTGCTTTAAGTGTGAGCTAGCTTATATTTGCTAGTTTTTACTTGTCACCGAGAGGAGAGTTTTTGGGAGGGGTGTGTTATGTGCGGTTTTAAAAAAAGTTAGTAAAATGAGGACATTTGTTTGCTTGATTCATGTTGATCGCTTGAGGAGTTATGAGTTGTTTTGATGAGTTGCTTGGGGGCAAGCAACGGTTAAGTGTGGGGATGTGACGGGTGGTCCGTAGGACAACCCTTAAGTGGTATAAACGATATTAAAATCCTATATTTAATCGGGTAATTGTCTAGAATTAGATAACTACGGTTATTTGTGTTTCAGGTACAAATGGAGCATAAAAGGGAAGGAATTTGGAGCATCAATAAAAAAATAAAATTTTAGAATTGAAGAATTAAGAGGATATCATTATAGAGGATGAAATTACGAGAACGTAGGCGAAAACGGTGAAGAAAACGGAGTTGAAACGAAAAATTTATGCTGAAAACAAAATTGGATACTGAAGGCTACCGTAGCTTACGGTAGCTAGCGTAAATTACGGTAGCCCCCAGCATTTTTCTTCCACCGTAAGGCAGTAGAGACCCACCGTAGCCACTTGAAAGCTACCGTAAGCTACGCTAGCCACCGTAGCTTAAGATAGGCTCAGCGGAAAAATGTAACTCCTCACTTTTAATGACCATTTGATGATACTTTTGATTATCCAATCATTGTTTTCGGTTTTAGGAGCATGATAGAGGCAATTTTGGCTGTTTTCCTTGTGTTCTTGAAGATTCTAAACATTCGGTTAGTGTTTTTGATTCGTATGTACATTAAACTTTGTGTTATGATGATGCACCGAACTATGGAAGGCTAATTTCGTTGGTGATCATCCTCGAATGCAAGGTTTTACTTGTGACAATTATGTTTTGATCTTTAATTCCTGGAGTAATAAACTTTGCATGTGTTGTTTAGTTGATTACGGTGTATGAATGATTATTTGTAAATTGTTGATGTGTGTTTGATTATAGTTCTAAACCATACGTTCTTGGTGCCGTTGGCAATCGAGATATCATGGGAAGGATTAGGGTTGGATATATGTTGATTGATCATCGGGTAACAACCTCGCATTCTAGGAATCCGAGTACTTAGTTCCCTTTCATCACAAATAATTGATCTTACATGAGCGATGTCTATGTGGTTCTTTCCAGTTGAACATGAACGTTAGTTGTCACTTAAAACCTGAAACTCGGGATGATCACTACCCTCTTATCCTGTTACAAAACTTGACTTTGATTTGTATTCTAATTTAGTAATTCTAGATAATTAAAACCAATCAATACAAACATTGAAATTTACATTTCTTGCAATTTAGATTAATCTAGTTAGTTAGACATACATTGAGATAGCACATATTCCACAAACTCCCTGTGTTCGATACCCACTTACCGCTAGCTAATTAGTTGTAATTGGATTAAATTTGAGTGAGACCACGACATCACGTCACCAATCAAACATTCAACCCAAACCAAAACATGAAAATTCGGAAAATGGATAAACTGTTTTTGGAACACATAATTCGAGCATCAACTATTTTTCGATCTTAGGAACCAACAGGATGGTTTCCTCATCATCAGTTGTGACGTTTGCGACACCAGTCTTTTTAATCTTAGTTGATGACAGAGAAGTGGATTCTTTAACTTCATACACTTCTGAAAGGTTACGCTTCAATTCCCCAGACGAAGTCTTCAAACAGTCTTTAGATGTGCATTCGGGTGTGAAGCTATCCCCAATGGAATCCACGGCATCCTGTATCACATATTGAACATAAGAAACTATAAACTGTTTTGGAAGAAGGTTAAACTTATAACATTAAGTTAAACTTAATACCTTTAGAGTAAAAACATTCTGAGTTGATAAATCACTAAGTGAAACATCACCAACCGGCTCGTCCGCACCCTGCAATTCCTAAGATAATAATGCTAAACACTACAAACATAATAAATTTTCTAACATATCGTTAATTAAAAGGTTCGTATGACTGAACCTAATTTGCTGGAATTCGTTTCTCCAGAGATTCAATTATTGCTGGATCATTCACCAACTTATGAATAGCATAACCATCAGTATAATTGTCAATATTGAGTTGCCCAACTTGAATCTTGAAAGCATACTTTTTATCATTCAAAGCTTTAAACTCATAGGGAATGGTTTCCACTTCAGAAGATTCCTAGAATATGTAAATTAAAATTAGTTTACAACAACTTGATAATCAAATCTCGACATTACTTTTATGTACATTATATAACAAATTAAAAATACATTGACGTAAAATAGCTTATCTGTTCCTGTTTTGACTTTTCAAGCAACTGAATTGCAGTCATTCCCAACATTTTTTTGCTTCGCAGTCAAACAAAGTCAAAGACGCAATAGTAGCAGAATCTTGTACTCTGATTGGAATCCTAAAACAACATTGACAAATAGTATTTGACAAAATAAATACAATTTACATTTGTACAATATAATAATATAACCATAAGGATTATAAAATACCAAAAGTAGAAATAACTTACATTGGTGTGACACCCGTCTTTTTAGGCCGTACCGTACGATAGTAATATGTGTAGTGAACATGTAAAAAGGCTGTTTGTGACTGATTGTGATATTTATATATGATATTTGATGTGTTGGTAAATTCAAACGTTTATAAAAATTATGTTGGCAACGATAAAATAAACGCTTATCGCGTAACGATTAAAATGCGAAACGAACGTCGATGACCACCCGATCAATGTTAAAATCCTAAAAATAGTCTGTTATGATTAGAATAGTAATTTCAATCATATCCGTGAGGAAAAATAAATTAAAACGCTAAGAAACCCTGTTTTTCGAGTTTGAGCGCGTACTGCGCGATACTGCGCGTATTAGACAAAATACTATCAACACAGCCAGTCAAGGCAACTGGTAATTATTTCAGTAATAATTTTAAGTAATTATTTTTATAGAACGATAAAAATAATTTAAAACGCATTAAAACGGGATTAAAACGCTAGATAAAATACCCGGTGTACAGTAAAATTACTGTTTTTGAACTAATATACATATAACATATGTATGTATATATACTGTGTGTGAGAAGGGACATAGGTGGCGGCAATATGGGCTGCCCAAATGTTCTTGATTCTTGCATTTGGACACTTGTCCATTCTAGAGAATGATGGTGATGATTAATCCTTTAACATGTTTCCATAAACTTCACATTCCAAGAATTCATTTTAAAAACTTCACTCTCTCTCTCCTTAAGCATCTCGGCCGAACACCCCTTACACACACCCATTCAATATTTTCAAACTATTTCATGAAGATTCAAAGGCATTACAAGGTGATTTCAAGCTTGTAAGGAGGTTTGGAGGTGATTTCAAGTAGATTCAATCAAGAACAAGGCCTTATATCATCATCTTTTTAAAAAAACCCACTAAGAAATTTTGAAGGTATAAACTTATTTTCAAAACCACTTTCTTGATTTTTAGTAACAATAGAGATGTTGGAAGGTTTCTCTTGAACTTGGAATTAATCACAAACTTGAAACTAACAATGAATGATATTTTAAAAAAAATAAAAATGGGTGTATGCATGTATGTATACATGGCCGAGAATGTGTGTATGTATGTGTATAAGTTGTATTTTGATTCTTGATGAAAGAGTTCTTGATTTGTTTGATTCCTTGAAAAGTATGATGCATGAAGGAACTTTTAAGTGTCATACAAGAATGTTCTAAAGTGATTAGAGATTTGAAAGTGATATATTGAAAAGTAAATTTTTGGAAGTATGTGTGTGTATATATTTCGTATATATGTATGTATATATGTATGCATGCATGTAAAAGTTGTTATACAATCTTAAATGTGAAAGATCTAAGCATGAATAAATATGAATGATTTGAATGATCATGGTGATATGTGTAATATTTGTAAGAACATGATGTTAGTGAATTTTAAAGCATGATTAGATCATAAGTGATGATAATGATGTTGTATGAGTGCATTAGATGCACATATGTGAACCTATATGATGATGTGAAGTCCTGAAATAATCATATGATTATGATTTCATAAAAATAAGATTTAATCAGATTATAAACACTAAAATAAAGTTATTTTAAAGTGTTTAGTAACATATAACTTTGTCATGATGTTTACTAGCCTTGCATGTTGTACTTGGTGCTTTAAAAGTTGTAAAATACGTGAAATCGCATGATTTATGTGACTTACACAAAAACTGCACTAATCTGATTATAACCACTATTTTAATCAGTAAATAACATATATTGTGTTAAAATATCAAGTTGTTTCGAGTTGGGATAATTATAGTAATGTTTAACGCAAAACTATGCGTTAAAACGGTCAAAAATCGGCTTTTAAAATGATTTTTATAAAACTGATTCAGATCAGTAAGTAAACTGATATTTTTAGTTTAAAAACAAGTATTTTGACTAATTTTAAGTTTACTTGGTGTTTGGTTGGTCATACGTGACTTCCGACGCCCGAAAATGTTACCGAATCGCTAAAATACGCATTTTTCAATAAACACTAGTATGGGTAATTTTTGGGTGAACCTTATGTGTTAAGATGTGTTATGTGATTTAAACATGTGAATGTGAAAATATGTTAAGTTTTAACATGATATTGGGAATTTAGCTTATGCTTATATACTTGTGCGTTTTGTGCGGTAGAAACGGTAAAAATCGCGTTAAATGTGTAACTTGTTTGTCGAGTATGAAAATTGGTACATATAAGATATTTTATGTATATTTGCCTCAAAAATGACAAAATAGATAAGTTAACAAAATTACGCGTGTTTCGATAATAATTCATGTGAACGTTTATGTATATATATTACGACGCGCAAATCGTAGATATATTACGTATAAACGGGAGTGTTAATGGATTAAATGATAACGGTCACCAATAAAATCGTTCAAGTTGTAAAATCCTAAATATATATATATATGAACTCATATATATATTAACGTGCCAACATAATAAAAAACGAGAACTTTTCGAGAAAATCTCAAAGTTACGTGACAATTATAAGAAACGGAGAAACTTAGGATTTTTGTGATATTTATGTTGATTTAAAAATTGTTCCTATATACATAATAGGACGTGTAGAAATCAATCTCTGGGATTGCGCTATTTAAAATACGCACCCAAAGGTGAGTGTCACTAAACCCCTCTTTTGCTGCTTTGTATATGTTTTGGGGGTAGAACACGCCAATAAAAATGTTTAATAATGTTTTTGGATTAAAACATACCTTTTAATATAAATTATATATTTTTGTTGAAAATATATGGAGTTTGATAAATCATACGTTTCGAGGTAAAACGTTTTTGATGAATGTATGTTTGGAGGAGGAACTGGGATGGTACGGTGTGAACTTATTGGCGTGAAGCTATCCCCAATGGAATCCACGGCATCCTGTATCACATATTGAACATAAGAAACTATAAACTGTTTTGGAAGAAGGTTAAACTTATAACATTAAGTTAAACTTAATACCTTTAGAGCAAAAACATTCTGAGTTGATTAATCACTAAGTGAAACATCACCAACCGGCTCGTCCGCACCCTGCAATTCCTAAGATAATAATGCTAAACACTACAAACATAATAAATTTTCTAACATATCATTAATTAAAAGGTTCGTATGACTCAACCTGATTTGCTGGAATTCGTTCCTCCAAAGATTCAATTATTGTTGGATCATTCACCAACTTATGAATAGCATAACCATCAGTATAATTGTCAATATTGAATTGCCCAACTTGAATCTTGAAAGCATACTTTTTATCATTCAAAGCTTTAAACTGATAGGGAATGGTTTTCTCTTCCGAAGATTCCTAGAATATGTAAATTAAAATTAGTTTACAACAACTTGATAATCAAATCTCGACATTACTTTTATGTACGTTATATAACAAATTAAAAATACATTGACGTAAAATAGCTAATCGGTTCCTGTTTTGACTTTTCAAGCAACTGAATTGCAGTCATTCCCAACATTTTTTTTGCTTCGCGGTCAAACAAAGTCAAAGACGCAATAGTAGCAGAATCTTATACTCTGATTGGAATCCTAAAACTACATTGACAAACAGTATTTGACAAAATAAATACAATTTACATTTGTACAGTATAATAATATAACCATAAGGATTATAAAATACCAAAAGTAGAAATAACTTACATTGGTGTGACACCCGGCTTTTTAGGCCGTACCGTACGATAGTAATATGTGTAGTGAACATGTAAAAAGGCTGTTTGTGACTGATTGTGATATTTATATATGATATTTGATGTGTTGGTAAATTCAAACGTTTATAAAAATTATGTTGGCAACGATAAAATAAACGCTTATCGCGTAACGATTAAAATGCAAAACGAACGTTGGTGACCACCCGATCAATGTTAAAATCCTGAAAATAGTCTGTTATGATTAGAATAGTAAGTTCAATCATATCCGTGAGGAAAAATAAATTAAAACGCTAAGAAACTCTATTTTTCAAGTTTGAGCTCGTACTGCGCGTATTAGACAAAATACTGTCAACACAGCCAGTCAAGGAAACTGGTAATTATTCCAGTAATAATTTTAAGTAATTATTTTTATAGAATGATAAAAATAATTTAAAACGCATTAAAACGGGATTAAAACGCTAGATAAAATACCCGGTGTACAGTAAAATACATGTTTTTGAACTAATATACATATAACATATGTATGTATATATACTGTGTGTGAGAAGGGACATAGGTGGCAGCAATATGGGCTGCCCAAATGTTCTTGATTCTTGCATTTGGACACTTGTCCATTCCAGAGAATGATGGTGATGATTAATCCTTTAACATGTTTCCATAAACTTCACATTCCAAGAATTCATTTTAAAAACTTCACTCTCTCTCTCCTTAAGCATCTCGGCCGAACACCCCTTACACACACCCATTCAAGATTTTCAAACTATTTCATGAAGATTCAAAGGCATTACAAGGTGATTTCAAGCTTGTAAGGAGGCTTGGAGGTGATTTCAAGTAGATTCAATCAAGAACAAGGCCTTATATCATCATCTTTTTAAAAAAACCCACTAAGAAATTTTGAAGGTATAAACTTATTTTCAAAACCACTTTCTTGATTTTTAGTAACGATAGAGATGTTGGAAGGTTTCTCTTAAACTTGGAATTAATCACAAACTTGAAACTAACAATGAATTAGATTTTAAACAAAATAAAAATGGGTGTATGCATGTATGTATACATGGCCGAGAATGTGTGTATGTATGTGTATAAGTTGTATTTTGATTCTTGATGAAAGAGTTCTTGATTTGTTTGATTCCTTGAAAAGTATGATGCCTGAAGGAACTTTTAAGTGTCATACAAGAATGTTCTAAAGTGATTAGAGATTTGAAAGTGATATATTGAAAAGTAAATTTTTGGAAGTATGTGTGTGTATATATTTCGTATATATGTATGTATATATGTATGCATGCATGTAAAAGTTGTTATACAATCTTAAATGTGAAAGATCTAAGCATGAATAAATATGAATGATTTGAATGATCATGGTGATATGTGTAATATTTGTAAGAACATGATGTTAGTGAATTTTAAAGCATGATTAGATCATAAGTGATGATAATGATGTTGTATGAGTGCATTAGATGCACATATGTGAACCTATATGATGATGTGAAGTCATGAAATAATCATATGGTTATGATTTCATAAAAATCAGATTTAATCAGATTATAAACACTAAAATAAAGTTATTTTAAAGTGTTTAGTAACATATAACTTTGTCATGATGTTTACTAGCCTTGCATGTTGTACTTGGTGCTTTAAAAGTTGTAAAATACGTGAAATCGCATTATTTATGTGACTTACACAAAAACTGCACTAATCTGATTATAACCACTATTTTAATCAATAAATAACATATATTGTGTTAAAATATCAAGTCTTTTCGAGTTGGGATAATTATAGTAATGTTTAACGCAAAACTATGCGTTAAAACGGTCAAAAATCGGCTTTTAAAATGATTTTTATAAAACTGATTTAGATCAGTAAGTAAACTAATATTTTTAGTTTAAAAACAATTATTTTAACTAATTTTAAGTTTACTTGGTGTTTGGTTGGTCATACGTGACTTCCGACGCCCGAAAATGTTACCGAATCGCTAAAATACGCATTTTTCAATAAACACTAGTATGGGTAATTTTTGGGTGAACCTTATGTGTTAAGATGTGTTATGTGATTTAAACATGTGAATGTGAAAATATGTTAAGTTTAACATGATATTGGGAATTTAGCTTATGCTTATATACTTGTGCGTTTTGTGCGGTAGAAACGGTAAAAATCGTGTTAAATGTGTAACTTGTTTGTCGAGCATGAAAATTGGTACATATAAGATATTTTATGTATATTTGCCTCAAAAATGACAAAATAGATAAGTTAACGAAATTACGCGTGTTTCGATAATAATTCATGTGAACGTTTATGTATATATATTACGACGCGCAAATTGTAGATATATTACGTATAAACGGGAGTGTTAATGGATTTAAATGATAACGGTCACCAATAAAATCGTTCAAGTCGTAAAATCCTATGTATATATATATATTAACGTGCCAACATAATAAAAAACGAGAACTTTTTGAGAAAATCTCAGAGTTACGTGACAATTATAAGAAACGGAGAAACTTAGGATTTTTGTGATATTTATGTTGATTTAAAAATTGTTCCTATATACATAATAGGACGTGTAGAAATCAATCTCTGGGATTTCGCTATTTAAAATACTCACCCAAAGGTGAGTGTCACTAAACCCCTCTTTTACTGCTTTGTATATGTTTTGGGGGTAAAACACGCCAATAAAAATGTTTAATAATGTTTTTGGATTAAAACATACCTTTTAATATAAATTATATATTTTTGTTGAAAATATATGGAGTTTGATAAATCATACGTTTCGAGGTAAAACGTTTTTGATGAATGTATGTTTGGAGGAGGAACTGGGATGGTACGGTGTTTCTTAGGAAAAACCGACCGTGATGTTGGAACGAATATTGTTTGGTCTCAAGAGAGTAAGTAACAAAATAGGCTTATATTTCAGTGGGGATTTCAGGGGATTCGTACAACATCGTATATTAAATTTGTCATATTAGTAGGATATATATATTGTACATGAGGCAGACATCATATATGGTCTCAATATGGACCCTGCGCCAATGATGTCGTTTAATCGATTACGTATTGCACGCGAGGAATTGTTGGTAGATATATCGAGTTGACCGGTCGCCCCGTGTTAAGTCGAACGACGAATTTAGATTCTGGTTATTGTCTAGCATTGATTATCCCTGCATGGTAAATATATAGTTCGTATTGTCTAGCTAACATACAAGTCTGAAAGTTGATGCTATGAATTTAATATACAAAACTTGGGAAAATGCCTTAATGTCGGGTTTTTGAACTTACGACGGATGACCCATGGAATTTTATTAAGGAAGTAAATGGACTTTCTAAAATTATATGGATGTTTTAAAATAAACACATAATTAGAAAGTTTTCCTTTGGATCAAACTGTTAGATTTGAATATGTGAACTCACCTTCGTTTGTGTTGACACTTGATTTTAAACGTGTTCTACAGGTACTTGAGTTCGGCTTCGGGAATCATGGCGTATCTTGTGTTTGATGATGCATGTTGTGTTATTTGAAAATGTTGGACAAACTTTTAAACTTTCTGGGTCGTATGTAATAAGATCCGCGAGGATCAAAGACAACTTAACTATGTGGTTGTGTCGTGTCTTAAAACATAATGTTTAATAACTTATGTTTAAAATAAATCAATACGTCCAACAATTAAATGCATCGTTCAACAAGATATAAATAGGCACCAACTTCTGTCACCACAACGTTTAATATTCCGTTGCGACGATTTTTGGGGTGTGACAGAATTTGGTATTAAAGCCAATGGTTGTTAGCGAACTAGATGTTTTCTGGAGAAAAAACTAGACTTGAACCGAATAATTTTGAGATATGAAGTCCAAAATTCTCGAAACCAAGATTTTTAAATAAACATAGAAAATTTTATCATGTATGAAAACCGTTATGTGTTTATGTGCATACGTGATTTTCTGTTTATTTGGCCTTATGTGTTACTGTTCATTTTGATTACGCACTTACTTGTACGGTTATATATGTGTCACAGATGTCGCACGAACACGAGGTCATCGAGATCCACGACTCAGGTTACGAGCCAGATTTCGAGACTTTACCTAGACCTATGCTACCAGAGATACCTATCACGGCTCCACAGATGGTTGGTACTACCGAGCTTACCTAATGTTTCCACATCGACCTTGCTGCTTTTGCCAGCCAGGTAGACCCCCGATACGCTTTCACTAGCAATGGGTGGATAGATGATGATGATGATGATGATGATGTTCCTCTCTCGATCCATGAGACGGGACGATCATCTGGCGCAGTACCAGTTATCAGTGACGTGATCAGGGGTGTCCCTACTGTCGGAGGATCTCCCAGTATCGCACCAGTGGTGGACGCCGCTATTGTCACGGCTCAACCGTTAGAGCCATCAGTCGTTCCACCAGCTGCTGTGATCGAGCCTGTTGCCGAGATCCCTCCACCCGTTTTGTCTGAGTCTTCTTTGCCTGTTTTAGAGTCACGTGCTCCTACTACGCCTCTTCTGGTTTATTATCGCCATAGGAAGAGGACTAGGCCCGCTGGAGATATCGCATCTACGTCATGTGCTGAGATGGTATCTGCTTCCAAGAAGCAGAAAGGAGATAGGGTAGACCGATATTGCCACTGCGATCAACAACTGGCCGCACTGCGCAGAGATCTGGACTCAGCCAAGGGAAAGGCGAAGTACCTTGAGGGACAGATGGATGAGCACGAGGAGTTGAAGGTTTTAGATGATATTACGAGAGATGAGATGCATTGGAGGATAGTGGATCTAGAGAAACTTGTCAAGGAGATGTTAGAATCTCTAGGTTTGAAGCGTTGATGTTCGTTATTGTTTGTTTGTTTGTTGTTTGATTTGATGAGTTGTATTGTTAGACATTTTTGATACTCTTTTTTTTTAGGCCTGCACGCCAGTTTCATTTTTGGATATTATGTGGGAATTTTATGTGAACTTGTTATGGGTGTCGATGTAGACATGCCAAGGATAGTCATTTTGTACTAAAAACAAGTTTTAATAATTTCTATAATGAATATCGATGATTTACTTTTGGTTTAAAAATTGTTCTCATTAATATGTGGATATTATACATGCGCAATGTTTGGTCCATTAACATTTAATGATTGAATTATTTTTGGTTATCGTCTTATGTGAATATTATTGTTGAAATAATAGAAACGACGAAATGCCGCCAAAAGCAAGACAGGGTACTGGATTACCTACCACACTGGAAGAGTTGGCTCAACTCATAGCCCAACACGTTAATACTGCCATGGAACAGCTCAATGCTAACCAAAATGATGGTCGGGGACGTGGACGTGGTGCACACGGGCAAGGTTTTGGTGGGGCACATATTGGAAATCCTCCAGGTAAAATATGATCGGAAAGTTTTAGTAGTTCATGTGTTACGATATCATTGGAATGTATTCCTGATTTCCATTAACATTATTGAACAGTGCACAGATGTACATACAAAACATTCCAGGGCTGTAACCCACGATCATTTACCGGTGCTGAAGGACCCTTAGATATCACCCGATGGAAAGAAAAGATGGAATCTGTCATGGCAATCAGTGGTTGTGCTGCTGATCAACGGGTGAGATATGCTTCTTGTTCTTTTCTTGATGAAGCACTGTCCTAATGGAACTCGCAAGTTCAAATTTTGGGTGAAGACGCTGCCTACGGTCTGACCTGGAACGAACTTAAAGAGATGCTCCTGAAAGAATACTGCCTGCGCAGTGAAATTCAGAAAATCGAGACCGACTTCTGGAACCTAACCATGGAAGGTCTGAACCTCAGAGCTTACACTTCTCGTTTTAACGACTTGGCGAGGTTAGTTCCACGAATGGTTACTCCCGAATATGTAAAGGTAGAAAGGTATATATGGGGATTGTCGCCACGAATTTGCAGTATGGTTACATCCGCGAAACCTACCACCTACCTAGAGGCTACTACATTGGCAAAATCGTTAGCCGACGACGTTGCTCGCAAAAGTGGTCTTGATAAAAAGGAGGAAACCGCGAAGTCATCGGGCAAGGCCAAAGCAGACGTAAAATCTGAACGGTCGGGGCGTTCTCAGACTAAGACAGAAGATTCGAAGAAACGCAAGTCCGAGAGCTCGAGGAAGGAGACCGACAAGAAGCGCGACAGGAAACGCTGTTCGAGGAAGGCGTATGTAGCAAGTTCTAGCAGCTCCAGAAAGGATAACGCTAGAGATAGCCGAAGTGGTTCCGAGATAAAGACTCACGAGGAAGAGCAGAAGAAATGTCACAGATGCGGACGAAATGGACATATTGCCCGCGAGTGCTATGCCAAAAGTACTCTGGAAGGAACGAAGCTTAAGGGATGCTTTCAGTGCAGGGAACAGGGACATTTCAAGAAGGATTGTCCTAAGGCGGGAGGTCCGAATGCCAGGGGTAGAGCGTTTGAGCTAAACGCTGGGAAGGCACGTGACGATCCTGCTGTTGTCACTGGTATGTTTTTGATCAATAACCATTATGCGTTCGTACTCTTTGATACCGGAGCTGACTTGAGTTTTGTCTCGAAAAACTTTGAACCATTTTTGTGTTCACCTACAAGTAAGCTATGTAAGAAGTACTCGATAGAACTAGCAAATGGTAAACTGATAGAAACTAGCGAATTCGTTCGTGACTGTAGTATTCAGTTAGATAATCATAAGTTTAGTATCGATTTACTACCAGTGGAGCTGGGAAGCTTCAACGTAGTTATGGGAATGGATTGGCTGTCCAAGAACAAAGCGGAGATTGTTTGCTAGAAGAAGCAAGTGCGGATACCTCATCCTGGTGGTGGCGAAGTGATAGTTGTCCACGGAGATCGATCAAGTCGAGTGTCGTCAGTGTTATGAAGATGTTTAAGATGTTGCGGAAAGGTTATCCTGCGTTCTTAGTCAACGTAGTGGATACGAAGGCCAAATGTAGGAAGATCGAAGAGATTCCTATTGTTCGTGACTATCCAGAAGTAGTTCCTGAAGACTTACCTGGATTACCCTCTGCGAGACAGATCGAGTTCCGAATCGATCTGGTACCGGGTGCTGCACCAATTGCAAAATCTCCTTATAGATTGGCACCATCTGAAATGAAAGAAATGTCGAATCAGCTTCAAGAGCTACGAGACAAAGGTTTCATTCGACCGAGTTTTTCGCCATGGGGTGCACCTGTCATGTTCGTGAAGAAGAAAGATGGATCCTTCAGGATGTGTATTGATTACAGGGAGCTGAACAAGTTGACTATCAAGAATCGGTACCCTTTACCGAGGATTGACGATTTGTTCGACCAGCTTCAGGGATCCAGCTACTACGCGAAGATAGATCTGCGTTCAGGGTATCATCAGTTGAAGGTTGCTGACGAAGATATTCCGAAGACAGCTTTTCGAACACGATATGGCCATTACGAGTTCCTAGTCATGCCTTTTGGCCTAACTAATGCGCCAGTTGTGTTCATAGATCTCATGAACAGGGTATGCAAACCCTACTTGGATAAATTCATGATAGTATTCATCGACGATATACTTATCTATTCGCAAACCAAAGAAGATCATGAGCACCATTTGAGGTTGATTTTGGAGTTGTTGAAGGAAGACAAGTTGTATGCCAAGTTCTCTAAATGTAAGTTTTGGATTCGAGAAGTTCATTTTCTCGGACATGTCATAAATGAGAAAGGTATACATGTGGACCCATCTAAGATCGAGGTGATTAAGAATTGGGAAGCGCCAAAGACCCCGTCAGAGGTGCAACAATTCTTAGGGCTTACTGGGTACTACCGGAGATTCATTGAGAACTTCTCCAGAATAGCGCAGCCGTTGACGCTATTAACCCAGAAGTTGAGGAAGTTTGATTGGACGGAGAAGCAAGAGGAAGCTTTTCAGACGTTGAAGGAAAAGCTCTTGCAGTGCACCTATACTTTCCCTTCCTGAGGGAAGTAATGATTTCATTGTATACTGTGATGCTTCACGTTTGGGCCTTGGATGCGTTCTAATGCAAAGAGACAAAGTGATAGGCTATGCATCCAGACAATTGAAAGTGCACGAGAAGAACTACACAACGCATGATTTGGAGCTTGGAGCTGTTGTGTTTGCCCTGAAGATCTGGAGACACTACTTGTATGGCACAAAGTGTACGATATACACGGACCATAAGAGCCTCCAGCACATCCTCGATCAGAAGGAGCTCAACATGCGGCAACGACGTTGGGTAGAGTTACTCAACGATTACGAGTGTGATATCCGTTATCACACAGGAAAAGCAAACGTTGTTGCAGATGCACTCAGCAGGAAGGAACGGGAAAAGCCTCTACGTGTGCGCGCTTTGGGTTTGACCATACATACGAGTTTGACCTATCGAATTCGTAATGCACAACGAGAAGCTTTGAAGGATGAAAGTTTGAGAAGAGAAGGTTTGAATGGCTTAGAATGTAAATTGATACCAAAAGCGGATGAAGTGATGTACTTCATGAACCGAGTTTGGGTTCCGCTTAGAGGTAACCTCCGTGAATTGGTTATGAACGAAGCTCATAAATCCAAATATTCCATTCACCCAGGTTCTCCCAAAATGTATCAGGACATTAAGGAGTTTTACTGGTGGCTGAAGATGAAGAGAGACATTGCGGTCTATGTGAGTAAATGTCTGACATGCTCTAAGGTTAAGGCTGAGCATCAAAAGACATATGGGCTTCTGCAGCAACCAGAGATTCCTAAGTGGAAATGGGAACATCTTACGATGGACTTTATCACCAAGTTACCCGGTATGTAGCGTGGACACAATATGATCTGGGTAATTGTGGATCGATTGACAAAGTCTGCTCATTTCTTGGCGCTTAAGGAAACAGACAGTACGGAGAAGATATCGCAGTTGTACCTTAACGAGATTGTAGCCCGTCATGGAGTACCAGTGTCAATCATTTCGGATAGAGACAGACGATTTAACTCCAGATTTTGCCAATCTCTCCAAAAATCGCTGGGTTCTCGTTTGGATATGAGTACTGCATATCATCCTCAAACGGATGGTCAGAGCGAGAGGACCATTCAGACGTTAGAAGATATGTTGAGAGCGTGTGCGATTGATTTCGGTGGAAGTTGGGATACTCATTTGCCTTTGGCAGAGTTTTCTTACAACAATAGTTACCACGCTAGCATTAAGGCCGCTCCGTTTGAAGTCCTGTATGGAAGGAAGTGTTGATCACCACTCTGTTGGGATGAAGTCGGCGAAAAGCATTGGACCGGACCTGAGCTTATCCAGGAGACCACGGACAAAGTCGTCCAGATTAAGAATAGGTTGAAGGCTGCTGCGGATCGACAGAAGAGTTAAGCAGATAACCGAAGGAAACCGCTGGAGTTTCAGGTTGGTGATAGAGTCATGTTGAAGGTATCGCCATGGAAGGGCATTGTGAGGTTTGGGAAAGGGGGAAAGTTGAGCCCGCGTTATATAGGTCCTTTTGAAATCGCATCTCGAGTTGGATCAGTCGCGTATAGGCTCAAGCTGCCACATGAATTGAGTGGGGTTCATGATGTATTTCATGTCTCCAGCCTGAAGAAGTGTCTGTCCGACGAAACACTAATTATACCCCCTGGAGAGGTTCGAGTGGACGATAAACAGAGGTTTATCGAAGAACCAGTGGAGGTTCTGGATTGGAAAACCCAGAAACTCAGGAAGAGTAGGATTAAGTTGGTCAAGGTCGGTTGGGATTCTAAGCGTGGACCTGAGTTCATCTGGGAGTGACAGGACCAAATGCAACAGAAATATCCTCATCTCTTCCCACCGAGTGTGAAAACAAAACTTGTGAAGTAGAATTTCGGGGACGAAATTCCCTAAACAGGGGGAGACTGTGACACCCGGCTTTTTAGGTCGTACCGTACGATAGTAATATGTGTAGTGAACATGTAAAAAGGCTGTTTGTGACCGATTGTGATATTTATATATGATATTTGATGTGTTGGTAAATTCAAACGTTTATAAAAATTATGTTGGCAACGATAAAATAAACGCTTATCACGTAACGATTAAAATGCGAAACGAACGTCGGTGACCACCCGATCAATGTTAAAATCCTAAAAATAGTCTGTTATGATTGTAATAGTAATTTCAATCATATCCGTGAGGAAAAATAAATTAAAACGCTAAGAAACTCTGTTTTTCGACTTTGAGAGCGTACTGCGCGATACTGCGCGTATTAGACAAAATACTGTCAACACAGCCAGTCAAGGCAATTGGTAATTATTTTAGTAATAATTTTAAGTAATTATTTTTATAGAATGATAAAAATAATTTAAAACGCATTAAAACGAGATTAAAACCCTAGATAAAATACCCGGTGTACAGTAAAATACCTGTTTTTGAACTAATATACAGATAACATATGTATGTATATATACTGTGTGTGAGAAGGGACATAGGTGGGGGCAATATGGGCTGCCCAAATGTTCTTGATTCTTGCATTTGGACACTTGTCCATTCTAGAGAATGATGGTGATGATTAATCCTTTAACATGTTTCCATAAACTTCACATTCCAAGAATTCATTTTAAAAACTTCACTCTCTCTCTCCTTAAGCATCTCGGCCGAACACCCCTTACACACACCCATTCAAGATTTTCAAACTATTTCATGAAGATTCAAAGGCATTACAAGGTGATTTCAAGCTTGTAAGGAGGTTTGGAGGTGATTTCAAGTAGATTCAATCAAGAACAAGGCCTTATATCATCATCTTTTTAAAAACCCCACTAAGAAATTTTGAAGGTATAAACTTATTTTCAAAACCACTTTCTTGATTTTTAGTAACGATAGAGATGTTGGAAGGTTTCCATTGAACTTGGAATTAATCACAAACTTGAAACTAACAATGAATGAGATTTTAAACAAAATAAAAATGGGTGTATGCATGTATGTATACATGGCCGAGAATGTGTGTATGTATGTGTATAAGTTGTATTTTGATTCTTGATGAAAGAGTTCTTGATTTGTTTGATTCCTTGAAAAGTATGATGCATGAAGGAACTTTTAAGTGTCATACAAGAATGTTCTAAAGTGATTAGAGATTTGAAAGTGATATATTGAAAAGTAAATTTTTGGAAGTATGTGTGTGTATATATTTCGTATATATGTATGTATATATGTATGCATGCATGTAAAAGTTGTTATACAATCTTAAATGTGAAAGATCTAAGCATGAATAAATATGAATGATTTGAATGATCATGGTGATATGTGTAATATTTGTAAGAACATGATGTTAGTGAATTTTAAAGCATGATTAGATCATAAGTGATGATAATGATGTTGTATGAGTGCATTAGATGCACATATGTGAACCTATATGATGATGTGAAGTCCTGAAATAATCATATGATTATGATTTCATAAAAATAAGATTTAATCAGATTATAAACACTAAAATAAAGTTATTTTAAAGTGTTTAGTAACATATAGCTTTGTCATATGTTTACTAGCCTTGCATGTTGTACTTAGTGCTTTAAAAGTTGTAAAATACGTGAAATCGCATGATTTATATGACTTACACAAAAACTGCACTAATCTGATTATAACCACTATTTTAATCAGTAAATAACATATATTGTGTTAAAATATCAAGTCGTTTCGAGTTGGGATAATTATAGTAATGTTTAACGCAAAACTATGCGTTAAAACGGTCAAAAATCGGCTTTTAAAATGATTTTTATAAAACTGATTTAGACCAGTAAGTAAACTGATATTTTTAGTTTAAAAACAAGTATTTTAACTAATTTTAAGTTTACTTGGTGTTTGGTTGGTCATACGTGACTTCCGACGCCCGAAAATGTTACCGAATCGCTAAGATGTGTTATGTGATTTAAACATGTGAATGTGAAAATATGTTAAGTTTTAACATGATATTGGGAATTTAGCTTATGCTTATATACTTGTGCGTTTTGTGTGATAGAAACGGTAAAAATCACGTTAAATGTGTAACTTGTTTGTCGAGCATGAAAATTGGTACATATAAGATATTTTATGTATATTTGCCTCAAAAATGACAAAATAGATAAGTTAACGAAATTACGCCTGTTTCGATAATAATTCATGTGAACGTTTATGTATATATATTACGACGCGCAAAGCGTAGATATATTACGTATAAACGGGAGTGTTAATGGATTTACATGATAACGGTCACCAATAAAATCGTTCAAATCGCAAAATCCTAAATAAATATATATATATATATATGAACACACATATATATATATTAACGTGCCAACATAATCAAAAACGAGAACTTTTCGAGAAAATCTCAAAGTTATGTGACAATTCTAAGAAACGGAGAAACTTAGGATTTTTGTGATATTTATATTGATTTAAAAATCGTTCCTATATATATAATAGGACGTGTAGAAATCAATCTCTGGGATTGCTCTATTTAAAATACGCACCCAAAGGTGAGTGTCACTAAACCCCTCGTTTACTGCTTTGTATATATTTTGGGGGTAGAACACGCCAATAAAAAGATTTAATAATGTTTTTGGATTAAAACATACCTTTTAATATAAATTATATATTTTCGTTGAAAATATATGGAGTTTGATAAATCATACGTTTCGAGGTAAAAAGTTTTTGATGAATGTATGTTTGGAGGAGGAACTGGGATGGTACGGTGTTTCTGAGGAAAAACTGACCGTGATGTTGGAACGAATATTGCTTGGTCTCAAGAGAGTAAGTAACAGCATAGGCTTACATTTCGGTGGGGATTTCAAGGGATTCGTATGTGACACCTGTGTCACTTCAACCATCATACAAATACCAAACCAATGAAATATTGTGTTTCATACTTGGGATTTGTATAAATATGTGTATCGTTTGCACATATCAATTCTTGTTCGATTTCGAGCCTTAAATCGCTTTCTGGAAGGTTATACGCAATCTAATGCGTAAATACAACCAGTTTAATGCAACAAACACTCTGGAATAGTGAAATAGGCTTAACATACCTTAAATAACCTTTACATAACTTAGAAATAAGTTTTGGAAGGTTTGGTGTGGCGAAATATGCTTATTTGATCTTATAGGGACTAAAAGTGTCAAAAACGGCGTAAGTTTGCATTTTCGCGCATATCTTACGTTCTGACCACATCTGGACATCCAACATTTTTGTACACACTAAAATATTTTTATTTTAGTGATCGGCATGCAAAAATACCACTCGTCGCTTAATTTGGTTCGTTATCGCGTCCGTTTGAGTTTCGTCGTAATTTAACGAACAACGCGACCGTACGACCAAACGAGCCGACATCCGAGAGTTTTCTGAGCATATTTTGAGTCCTCTAAACTTTATTGACCTTGTAGAGCCTTGAAAATGGCTTAACGGGTGTCAAAATGCCTAAAATGGACTCGAACACATGCAGGGGCCAAAACTGTCAAAATGTGAAAGTTACTGGTCTGCAAGTAGCTTACGGACCGTATTGCCCATATCCTTATGGTCCGTAAGGCATGCCCAGTGACCAGAAATCACATTTTGCAATCTGTTTGATACTTTAGGGGCTGTTCTTGCAAGTTCTTGGTGTGGCAGCCAAGTTAACACCTCTCCAAGCAAATTAGCTGGCCTCTAACACTTGTATGGCTAGGATTTCTTGCTTCTTGGCCACACAAACACATGTCTTGATCTTGTTGATCACCAACAAGTATAAATAGCATGACCAACTTCCATTTCATTTGCTCATTTCCTTCTTTTCTCCTCTCTAATCTGGATTGGGAGCTCTCTCATCTGATTGGAAGCTTATTCTTTGTAGAAAAGATAGCAAGGACCTTTAGTGAGCATTCCTTCATTCTTTTATTGCTTACTAGTTTAAAAAGTCCAACCGTGTTTGACTTTCAGTTTGACCAGTCAATGGTCAACGCAAAGTTCGGTTGAACTTTGCAACGTGATTGTAATCACGATGGTTATAATCCTTAGTGATTATGCCTACTGATTACCACGTTAACTAGGTGTAGTGACGAGTCAAAGTTTCGGTCAAAATGCGTTTTAGCACGCATTTTGCAACGGAACTACTTGTAGGTATCAAAACACTTTGTTTTGATACCAAATCAGTTTTCTAAGTAGGTTAAACATGTTTTGACATGTTTAACTCGTCACTACTAGTTAGTGCTTGTTTAGGGTCGTAAGTTAAGCGGTCTAGACAACCGCTTAAACTTCCAAACCCGACCCGTTTGGTCGATCATTAGGATCCGACCAAGCTTGCTTAATGATCATAGTTGCATAAGGAATAACCCCTGAGGTTATACCTTATGAGCACATAGGATTGGTTAACTATTCGTTAAGTGGTTTACATGCCCATAGGAAATGACCAAAATGCCCTTTTATAGCATAAATCCGTAATGTGCATATGTGAACATATTTTTGACATCTAATCTGAATTAGTAACATGTTAGGGTATAATTGGGCATGTAAGACTTGACATAGCTCATAGATAACCATCCGAACATAGTTTTGCGCAACCGACACGTTATAGTAGCTTATGCTACCATAATGGGTCGAAACGGGTCAAAAGCACTTAGGTAGACTTTCAAATCAGAATGTTAGCTCTATTAAATCATACCATATGAGTTCAATTACTCATTTGATTTATAGAACATCATTCTATCCTATCTCCCGGTTTAGGAGCCGTTTAATAACATAGTTACCTGTATTAGGTGCCGTTTGATTCCGTACTCCCTCTAGCTTTGCTTGGTTGTTGTTCAAGACTTCTAACCACCCTCAAGTGAGTACATAGTCCCCTCTTTTACTGTTTTCAATGTTTTGGGGTGAAGCATGTGTACCTATCTGTTATGTTTATGATTTCAAAGTATAATTGATTATACATATTAGTACTTATCTTATGACAAACCGAATGTTTATTTATGATCTAAACACTGATTTTTCACAGATAAAATTTATTTGTTGAATTGTACTTATTTATTGTTCACCAGACCGATTGGTAGTATGATATAGCGCTATAGGATTTGACACCCCATTCCTGTTGTCATGGAATGTCTGAAACCAATTTGTTTCTCCATCCAAATAGGGATTGCCTTTGTGGTATCCCTATAGTCTCAAAGGTGTATTTTGATGCACTAGGTCTGAATGAATTCTTAAATCACATTATTTTTGTATATTAAGTTATACTCCCAAAAGTATAGTTTGATATGCTCTCATGTGTGATATTGTACAAAACAACATATATTTTTATTAAACTACCAAAAGATATTTTAAATATGTTATTTATTCAACCAAAACATAGTTTAATATGTTATTTATCAATCCAAAGTATACTTTTGATATACTATCAAAAACGACTATTTTGACAACCAAAGTATATTTAATATACTATCTGTTTAACGATTGTGGAACCGAAATATATTTTGATATATTACCTAATCGACTTTCTTAAAACTAAAGTATATTTTTATATATACTACAAACATTTTATTCAAAACATTATTTTATAAACTTATTTTACTTGATTATTTATTATGCATCATTCTTTTATTTCATCAAATTTCTCATAAGTTTTCACATGATTTTATAAAGAAAACATTTTTAGATTCATGACTACTTTTTGTTAAAACATTCTTTTAAACTTATAAGTCATGAATCATGCATAAACAAAACCTATGTATCTCACAGGCATTTTTCTGCTGACGTACCTATTTTTACACATGTTTCAGGTACTGCTTTGTGATGATTGTTGATACATGCTATACATAGGATGGACTCGTGCCTTAGCGACTTTAAAACTTGAAAGATAATAATTGTATTTATCTGATTTGTAATAAACAATGAGTTCAATAATTTAATAAAACAAAATTATTTATTCCATGGTTGTGAAACAATGATTCTGTTACAACACTCCCCGACGTTTCTGCCACGTTTTGTTGTTTTACGTGGTTGGGGTGTGATAGAAAAGTTGGTATCAGAGCCAATGGTTATAGGGAATTAGGTTATTAGTAATGCTTTGACCTAGACTATAACCTTCCTAGGACCCTAACACAAGTTATCTTGTGTTTAGTTTTTAAAACAATACCGTCGCCTATCCTTAGGTGACAACCACAACAAAAATACAAAATTTGAATCCGCTTTGAAAATCAATCATCTGTTCTAGGATGATTTATTGTAAGGTTTTGAACCTTCAAAATTTTCAAAATCCCGTCAAAGTTTGGGTCTAAATAATGTGAATACATGCAAACTGGAAGAGTGAATGCCTGTACCCTGAGTTTTCTGTCTAAGGCTAGAGTGTTCGTACAAATCCGCAGTATCGGACCAGTCACTCTTACCTGGGAACTCTTGGGGTGAGTGTTCACTTATAGGCGAGCATGTCTTCGGCGATACATTATGTTGATCCATTTACTTTGATCAGTCACTGCGTGTCGTTTGTTTGTTCGAGGTAACGGACGAAGGATCGCCTTCATTGAGTTTTGTCGATGTTTTCAATACCTCTTTTGTTTTTCAAATCATTGACCTCACTCGTTTCTCATTTTCCCTTGTTCCCTTTAGACAAAACCTCCTCGACGTGATGCTCAAACTTTTACGGCTGAGGAAGTCGTAGCCTTTGTTGCTCAACAAATGGCTGCAGTGCTTCCAGGTGTAGTAACTCAGATCCATGAGTTATATAACAACAATAACAACAACAACACCCAGTGTAATTTCAAGACCTTCAACTCATCCAAACCTTCGAAGTTTTCTGGATCTCAAGGAGCAACCGCGCTCCTGCAATGGTTCGAAAGTTTGGAGAGCACATTTAGGCATGTGCAATGCCCGAATGAGCGTAAGGTTGAGATTGCATCCAGTGCATTCGAGAAGCGTGCTCTTACATGGTGGAATGGTGTGGTGCGTGATAGAGGTGCCGATGTGGCAATGGCACAAACCTGGGAAGAGCTTCGGGCTCTAATGATGAAGGAATTCTGTCCTCGTCATGAGCTCAGGGCTTTGGAACGGAAATTTGATGATCTTAAACAAGACAGCGGTGAACATCGAGCCTATACTGACCGTTATGAGGAATTGAGCCTGTTATGTCCTGCCATGGTCACGCCTGTGGAAAAGGCGATTGAAAAGTAAATTGATGGTCTTCCTGATTTAGTTCAGGATATCGTTACTGGCAGCAACCCTATTACTGTCGGACAGGCCATTGAATTGTCTGCCACCCTGACTGAATCCCATATCAGGAAGGCTAAACTTTTTCGAAAAGGCGACCCAAGACCATCTGACAAGGCTGCTCAAATTGAACCAAAGGAAAAACAGGCCGAGGAATCCAAGAAGAAGAAGCGTAAGACTTCTCAAAACTGCGCCATAACTGCTCAGAACGATCAGGTTGCACCAAACCAACCAGCACAACCTCGTAAGAGGAAAAACTATGTTGGTACCGCACCTTTGTGCAACAAATGCAACTGTCATCATTTGGAGCAAGAGCTGTGTCACAAATGTACCCACTGTGCCTTAGCAACTTTAAAACTTGAAAGATAATAATTGTATTTATCTGATTTGTAATAAACAATGAGTTCAATAATTTAATAAAACAAAATTATTTATTCCATGGTTGTGAAACAATGATTCTGTTACAACACTCCCCGACGTTTCCGCCACGTTTTGTTGTTTTACGTGGTTGGGGTGTGACATCGTACAACATCGTATATCAAATTTGTCATATTAGTAGGATATGTATATTGTAAATGAGGCAGACATCATATATGGTCTCAATATGGACCCTGCGCCAATGATGTCATTTAATCGATTAAGTATTGCACGCGAGGAATTGTTGGTAGATCTATCGGGTTGACAACCCCATCGTGACCGGTCGCCCCGTGTCAAGTCAAACGACGAATTTAGATTCTGGTTATTGTCTAGCATTGGTTATCCCTGCATGGTAAATATATAGTTCCTATTGTCTAGCTAACATACGAGTCTGAAAGTTGACGCTATGAATTTAATATACAAAACTTGGGAAAATGCCTTAATGTCGGGTTTTTGAATTTACGACGGATGACCCATGGAATTTTATTAAGGAAGTAAATGGACTTTCTAAAAATTATATGGACGTTTTAAAATAAACACATAATTAGAATGTTTCCTTTGGATCAAACTGTTAGATTTGAATATGTGAGCTCACCTTCCTTTGTGTTAACACTTGATTTTAAACGTGTTCTACAGGTACTTGAGTTCGGTAACGGGAATCATGACGTATCTTGTGTTTGATGATGCATGTTGTGTTATTTGAAAATGTTGGATAAACTTTTAAACTTTCTAGGACGTATGTTATAAGATCCGCGAGGATCAAAGACAACTTAACTATGTGGTTGTGTCGTGTCTTAAAACGTAATGTTTAATAACTTATGTTTAAAATAAATCAATACGTCCAACAATTAAATGCATCGTTCAACAAGATATAAATGGGCACCAACTTTCGTCACCACTACGTTTAATATTCCGCTGCGACGTTTTTTTGGGGTGTGACAATTGGTGTCGCACTCACAACTTCTTTAGGACACTCGGGATATGAGCAAACCTAAACCTGTTTAAACTTCGCTTCCTTAGCACCATCTTCAGCCTCCTCAATGACCAAAGTTGTTTCAACCTTTTGATTACACTCTTCACATCCGAGGTAATACCAGTCATCTTTATCATCAACACCCATCATCGTACCAAGAACTATGACTTCACAAGGTTGAAATTGAATGTAGGAAAATAGTGTTTCTAAATATAAATTACTGAAAGAATTGTATTTTCTGTATTAATAAAATATATTTAAAATTAGACACATACCTCAGATAATAGCGTAATATCACGGAAATTTGAAAACGATTGTTTGCTTAAAAAATCATCCGCAACACTTATGCTTCCAGATGAACCAATTCATTTATGAGCATTAGAGGTTGTTTTACATATCTTCTCAACAAAGCTGTTTACAATAATATAAGCAATGAAAAGGTTAATAACATCAATAAATCATTAATATTAATTTAAAAACTACTTACTTTGTCTTGAAGACATGAATCCCCTCTATGTCAGCATTGATAAACAGCCTTGTTATATGGAAAGCATTAGATAGCGTTGTCTTCCCTGTGTAATAAAGTTAAAATATGGCAAGGCATACCGAATTTTATAAATCATATATCAAAATTATTTAAAATAAACAAAGATTAAAATCAACGAAAACCTTTATACTTGTTGAAACTACCAAACTGCACAAGGAGAACAACATGGACTTCTTCTTTTATGGCTTTGAATGTAACCAAACATCTCATCACAGTACTCGTCCCATAAGGTGCAGTTTAACTTGATACCCCTACATAAATAGAAAATTAACATATCAGAGCATTTCATATAAGAATAAATATCTAATATTAAAGTTTTCATGAAATTAAAATAGCCATTTAATAAACGGACTCCGAATCTAGCAATTGCAAGTTCATGAATTTGCTATCTTTTCCCATTTTGGTTTTGGTCACTTCTGGCTCAGACCACTCATCTACATATCCAATGAAATCTGTACAAAAAAAATTATTAAAACCAAATATACTTAGGACAATAACAAACATTTTAACAATAAATCTATATTTATACCTTTCGGTCATTTCGGATGTTTTTGTTATATATGATGAAGTACAAACCAACTCGATACTTCACATCAACTTCCCCGACTTTAATGGAATCAAACGATGATAACTGGATACCGTATACACTTCCATCAAAGTTGTCACACTTTTTAACAGATGTATCAAAGTTTAAGCTAATAGCATGTTCCTTATCAAAGTGTTTGAAATTTGACTTAATCACAGAAAGTTGAGCTTTATAAATATAATAAGACTCATTTTAATTAAGCAAAATTTCATGTTTCTTCATAAACTTGTTCCACACAGTAGCCTGCATCTTCGTGCCCTAATCAAAACACAACATTAAATCCATTAATGAAAACAGCCAAACAAATAAAAGAAAATATTAAAAAAAATGTCATTGGAACTCTAACCTGCTCATCCATCACTGCCATTTCAATAGCAAGGGTTTCACCTTCTCTCTTTGGATTTATATGCATCCAAAGTCTTAAAACCTTCACCTTGATGGTAAACAGCTTTGATCTCCAATCATTACCCTTTAACATAGTAACATTGTTTTCATCCATTTCAATCAGAAAAAACTCTAAGGTAGTGTTTGGTATGCAGGAATGAGAGGTGGAATGGAATGGATGATTACGAGGGAATGAAGAAAATGATGTTTGGTTAGTCAATGGAATGGAATCACCCATTCCAAAATGCATTCCATTCCCTCAAAATCATTCCTTCCATCCCCCCATGTTTTTTTCCATTCCATCCCCTCTTGCACCAATCATCAACAACACCACAACCCACCACCTTCGCCACAACCCACCACCACCACCACCCACCACCGACGCCATCGCCGCCACCCGCCACCACCTCACCCCGACAGCCACCACCGCCGCTGCCACCCACTCAACACTGTTATCACCCACAGCTGCGACCAACCGCTAAGCACACTCGCCGCCACCGCCGCGGCGCCGCCCACCATCATTGTCAACGTCACCACCAACCGCTGCCGCCGCCACCAACCGCCACCAACCGCCACCTCTGCTGCTACCCACCACCAACGACCACCTTGCCACCACCACCACTCGTCGTCGTCGCCGCCGCCGCACCGCTACTCGCCGCCACCACCACCACCCATCGCCGCCGCCGCCGCCGACACCCACCACCGCCACCTATAACCACCCACAATCATTACCACCGACCACCACCACCACCACCACTCACCGCTGATTTTATTACTCCGTTTTTCTTGCCTACCGAACAATACACAATAATAACTCATTTCATTCACACATGGTAACCAAACAAGACATGGAATGGTAATGATCCATTGCATTCCCTCGTCCATTCCATTACCTCGTCCATTCCATTACCTCGTCCATTCCATTACTTCGTCCATTCCATTACCCCATACCAAACAGACCCTAATAGAAGTGATTGATGATGAAGCTGTTTTGATGTTGAAGGAAAATCAAAGTAGTTAGTAAATATATATATGCCAAAATCGTATATTTATTTTTGTAAAGTGGAAATCTATTTTAATTACAAAATAAATCATTACCGTAATTGTGTATTGTTATTTTTAGAAATGGTTTGACATTTTTTTAAAATTTTAATTTACACGATTTGGAGGAGATATTTACTTATTTAAAAAAAAAAATATGGTAAGTAGATTTAATTTGTTTATTGATAATATATAAAAAACGTTGACTTGTTTGTTAACAATTTCGAGCACTAATCATTTCACTAACACAAAGCATATTAACATGACATTGTTAAATATATACGTCACAAACTTGTAGATATGGTAATATAAACACAAAAAAGTAGCAACAAACATAAGCAACGTCTGGTCATGAGCATTCGAAAACTAACCTTTTCAGCCATACATTAAAACGACTCAAAAAACAGTATCACCCAAATCTATCATGACATACAGTTCATTATAATGACTATACAAAAAAACAAACCATAAAATGTATTCTAACCAAAACCGGTTTGTGCACAAAAGACTACCAATATATACCCCATACCTTGACATTTTAATAATTTTATAATTTAGTGTTTTAATTTTTTAAAAATTAATAATTTGTTATACATTTCATTTGTTTTTAGATACTGCAATTTTACGTTTTAAAATAAATTTCTTTTTTTTTATCTAATAACTAATAATTTAGATTTTGGTCTCATTTCATGTTATGAAAAGCTTTCAATTTTCAAAATTTGAAAGTCTATATGAGTTTTAAATAATTCCCTTTAAAAGATATATTATTAATCTCTATCATTTTTATTAAAAAATATAAGTAAGTTACCCATCTTTATTCAAACGAAATTTAATAAAATATCTTAAATGATATATTCTTTTATGTTTTATATTGCCATTTGAAATCTAAAAGTTTAAAAATTGTATATCAGAAACCAATTTAATTATTTGATTGTTTAACCTGTTAGTAATGTATATTTTCTAATTTATGCAATCAAAAACTCAATTTATGTAGCTTCCATAATAAATTACTACATAACTGATTTACCTTACTTATAAATAGTAATCAAAAAGTTTGGTGCAAATTTCAAACACAAGTTTAATAAAATCAATCTTTATTTTTCATAACTCAATTCATTCATTTTTTTGGTAGCTTAAATTTTATATAAATTAATGAAAACAATTAAATAGCATATTTCAGTATTATTTAACAAATTTAAATGCTTATAAAAGGAAATAATTTCAACTAACCATAGTAAATATGAGTTTTACCATTTAAATTAAATATTAGATTCGAATATCAAAATACAAATTTTTTTTGTAACTATTCATTGAAGGTTACAAAAATTTTGATTTACTTTCGAATTTAAATATCAAATGTTAATTAAACCACAGTATAATTATATTATTAACAAATAATATTAAAAAGTAAATCTCATTAATTCTAATTCTAACTCTTAATATATATATTCCAGTTTAAGTTAAACATTTTTATTTCAATAACCAAAATTTTTTATTTATACAAAAGTACCATACTTAATATAAATTTAAATCAATCAATTATCACCATTTTCTTTTAGGTATTTTAACTATTTGATTTCAACTAAATATTGTAAATATCAATTTTAAATTTAAAATTAAACTAAAATTTTGAAATGTAGATATTAACCATTCAATGAAGGTTAAAAAAAACTTTAAATTTATTTAAATGGAAAGTATTTTATAGTTTATGTACTTAAATAAAATGGTTATCCGTTTTAAGTTTCTATATTTAAAAAAAGTAGCACTTAAAAATGGATGGTATTATTTCAAACTCGGTAATTTTGGAATTTCAAAATTTAAAGGTAAACATTAAACCATGATATTAATATCATATTTAAAGCAGAATTAGCTATTTTATTACAACTTACTATATCATTAAACGAATTTGAAGACATATTTGTTGATTTTTAAAAAATAAATTAGATCAGATAAATTTGTTTGTTAATAATATTTAAAACATTGACTTTTAGATTAATAAGAAATGGTAACCATTTATTTAAATCATACAGTTGGCACTAATCAAACTAATTACATAAATGGTGTTTAATATGTTCAATGCTTTACTTCATTTGTAATCTAACAAACACACAATTTCGAGCACTAATCATTTCACTAAAACAGAGAATATTAACATGATATTGTTAAATATTTGGGTAAATTACACTTTTCGTCCTTTATTTTTGTATCGGATTGCAATGAATGACCTTTAACTTTAATAATTACAGTCAAGTCCTTTTTTTTAAAACTCATTACGTCCTACATCCTTTAGCACTAACTAAGTTATTTTTTTTTGTCAAGTCTATTCACTTAAGGGTAATTTTGTAATTTTACCTATTTACTTAAAAAACTATATATTTTGTAATTTTGTAATCTGACCCACCTTCTTTCTTTGACCATTTTACCAAACACGTCTCCACCCAATTTCCTACACACTCTTCACACTTCTCTGCAAACTAACACGGACCTACTCAATTCTCCTTTCACCAACACACCAATGGGGACTCCAAACACCACCACAATCGACTGCAACCACAATTTTTGGTGTTTGTTATGTGAAGGAAACTCTAATTGTGGAAAAATCAAGATATTGAATAGAAATTGGGGATAAAATGGAACGGTACCTGTGGAGATAACGCATTTGATGATATCGCTGACACCAATGGAAATCAAGATTGGGAAACCATCTGATAATAACCCTAGAGAGAGAGAGAAAGAGGAGTATGAGGGAGAGGGTGCCGTGTGTGGGTTTGGCGCTGTGAGAAGGCGCATACACTAGTTGAAACCGCAGGGTTGATCGGCACGATCTTACTTCACACCCCGGCGTCCTCCTCACCATCTCCGGCCCCGGCTGCGTCCACGGCCTCGTCGGTCTCTCCAAAGCCGCCGCCAGGTTTAATTTACATAAGCTTCTTTTTCTCTTTTTTTGGGTATGGAGTGATTAATTTGGGTTGATTGAGTTCTGAATATTAAGGGCTTGTGACATTAATTTAGAAAGAAATGGGGTGATCTTGGAGGTGAGAGGCTTAGATCTGGTGGTGGGTTATTGTTGGTGGTGGGTGGTGTGAGTGGAGGTGGTGCTGGATGAGAGAGATAGGGTAATTTAGTTTTTTTTTTTTTTTTGTTATCTTTTTTAGTTTAGTTTGTTTTAAGTAAATAAGTAAAATGTCTAAATTGCCCTCATGTGTTTTGCACATGATCAGACTAAACTGGTAAATTTAACCTGGTTAGTGCTAAAGGACGTAGGATGTAATGAGTTTTACAAAAAAAGGATCGTGACTGTAATTATTAAAGTTAAAGGTCATCCATTGCAATCCAATACAAACATAAAAGACGAAAAGTGTAATTTACCCTAAATATATAGTTTACAAACTTGTAGGTAGGTTCATATAAACACAAACAGGTAGCAAAAAACAGAATCAACGTCTGGTCATAAGCAATCTAAAACTACGTGCTTCACCATACATATAAACGGCCCAAAAAAAGTATCACCAAGATCTATCATGACATAAGGTTCAGCGTAATGACCACACCAAAAACATACCACTAAATGTATTCTAACCACAACCAGTTTGTGCAAAAAATACTACCAACATATACCCCATACCTTCACCAGTTCAGTTGTAAAGCAACATATCTTTACTTTTCACATAAAGAAGCTGAAACACGACACCATAAACCATTTGTTTGTCCCTAACAAACTGTTTCATACCGGTCACATTGTAGTGCAGACAGCCTTTCGAGTGCTCGACACCAATCGCCACGTCCCAAACCCCACCAGCACTGTCCTTGATCGTCAAAGCCATCTTTCGATCCAAACCGTGATCCTGTGCCCACTTCTTTTTCAAACGCTATGAATAACAATTCAAATCGTTATAATGACAGTGGTTTTGAAAGTAGAAATAATATAAAAGAAAACAAACATTAACATTATGAAAAACTAAATAACAGAAACTTACATAATGATTGTCTACCTGAAAAGTAACCGGTACTTCCTCATCCTGATTCTGTTCGACACCAACTTCAGCAATCGGATTAGCCCCTTCATCATCGGAAACTTCAATTAACTCATATGTTGGTTCTTGTTTGGTAACACAGAGTTCAGGTGGGTAACATAAGAGGGCATGTTTATAACTAAAAACACTCATCTCAAACGTGTTCAAATCAAGCATTTCAAAAACCACCAAATGGTTATCTGTAATAGACATCTCCTTTTTAATCCGATTCCATCCTGTTGTAATATAGAGCTCATTGTCAATCACATCCATACGGACAAACCATTTATGATTTCCAGAGGACCGTACCACAACAGGATATGAAGGACATGTATTCAGCATCTTGTGATGAACAAAACATCTGTTGACATTCTACACGTACTAAAAAACCATATATCAGTTGCAAGGTATACATGCTGTACAAAACAAAATATGAATGTAAAGATATTTTAAACTTTATATGTTTGAGTACCATGCAATTATCTCTGTCTTTCACAGTTTCTAATTTGTAGTAGAAATACTCCGACGGCGCAAGGGAGATATCTTGATAAAAGTAGAAGATCCGAAATGAAGATAAAGCTTCTTCATACTGGAAACCACCCAGGAATTGGATAGTAACTTTAATGCGGTGACCAAATCTAACCATCTGTTGAAGAAAAAGTAGTCGCCTCCAATGTTAAAAACTTTGACTTTGAAAATCCTCCCATCAACAGTCCAAATCACCGTATTCTTCTCAGGGGAGTTAAATGTCTTAATCCACTCCCCATATTTTCCAGGAAGTTTCTGAAAACGGAAACAGTACGGATTATTAATGGCAATTATAAGATATAAAGAATACCTTACAACATTAAAAATTTGGTTTGACATGGTTATAAGATCAATACTCACCAAGGATTTCTTCTCGTTGTTCCAAACATGTCCAGCAAATCCGTAAACCATTTTGCCTTTCAACGTATGTCGTTTAGATGCCAAAAAATTGTGATTTAATTAGGAAAAATACATGTGTAGGTAAATAAGGCAACATAAGAAAACATGAAAAAATGTCAGTTCAAATAAAGCGCTCGTTCAAGACTGTTGAGTAGAATCAGACATACACTGATTTAATCCTTATGTAAATATCAACATTATGTAAAGAAACATCACCAAATTGTATATCAAAAAACCCTAAAAAAATGAAACACAAGTTCATCGATCATCAAATCGACTACCAAAAACCCTAACGAACCTAGTCTAAAACAAAACAAGATCAAATCCGTGATTAAAATTGATGAGTAACAGACGACATTCACTGATTACATCCAAATATAGGTAAAAATCAAAAGCATATAAGCAAAAAACATGAAATCGGATATCAAACCCCTAAGAAAAAAAGGACTAACTTAATCGGTATTCAAATCATGTAAAATAACTACAATAGATCATCAATTAAGTTAAATGGCTGATGATAATCAAGACATAAGAGTAGATGAAGAAGTAACTAAAACCCTAAGAAACAAAAACTTATGTCTGTCGAACATGAAAATCGCCTATTACAAACCCTAACGAACAAACTCTAAACCAAAACAACATCAAATCCGTGATTAAGATTCAATAGTAACTACCGACATTCACTGCCTTCATCAGAAGATGGAAATAAAAAAACATATAAACAAACAACATGAAATCGTGTACCAAAACCCTAACAAAAACAGGGAAAACTTAATCGATCTTGAAATCATGTAACATTAACTCTATACATCAACAAATAACAGTCAATGCATAAGAAAACCGACTACGGCATACCATTCAAACAGAATCAAACAATAAGAAGATCAAGGAATCAAACATTACAGTCGATTGTTGACTATTGGGTATTGAAGATGGATTGATGGTTGTCGAACTTGGTTGATTGAGATATGGAGGCAGATGATTTTCTTTTAGGGTTTTCAAAATAAGGCTAATGAAGAGAGAGAGAGAGAGAGAGAGAGAGAGAGAGAGAGAGAGAGAGAGAGAGAGAGAGAGTCAACAATATGATTACAAAACTTCCCTAATACACCATTTTCAAATACTCGTTCCCTAAGGCGTCCACGTATAATGATTTTATTAGAGAGATAAATCATATGTGGTTAAACCATGGGGTGACATGTGTCCCTTAATGGTTTGCTTTATTAGATATATAGATATAGATTTAATAATTTTTTTTAAATAATCATTTTTAAATAATCGTTTTTAAATTGCCAATTGAACCATTTTGGCCCGGGCTGACCAACCCAATCCATGCCGATGATCACTTGAATGGTGATCCATGCCAAATGTATGTCACTAACGACGTAGCCTAGTCTAAATCATAAATGGCCCTTTAGTTACAAATCATAAATGCCAAAAGTGTCTCCACTAGTGTAAATGCTCGTTCTCACCGACATGAGGAGGTTAGATTGTCTTCTCCAACTCTTGCTTAGTCACAATAATCGATACTATTCTTAGACGGCTTTGTCAATCAGAGAAATCCCTTCACATTTAGGCATTCTATTAAGAATGGACCTTAACTCCCATGGCACCTCTTTTAGATCCTAATGTAGGAGTTACATTTCCAAAGAAAGCTTAAAAGTATACAAAAGATGGATGCTGATGAAAAATAGAGGAGAGATACTATTCACCAGTATGAGATTTTCTCATACATTACTGGTAAAAAATATCAAGTAAAATGCATCATCAAGTAGCACTGCTAAACCAATCACTTTTGTAGAATAACTAAAACAACTCTAATAGAGGAAGTATGACCGTTAATCATGTGGTAATTCTAGCAAATAGTCAATGTTGATCAGTTCTGTAAGCATATAATGTAAAAAATGTAAAAGTAATACTTGTTACAGAATTCAGGCCAACAGGGAATCTAGAAAGAAAGCAACCATAAAGTTCGACATGTCAGTTATCTTGATCTAGTTCCCATGATTGATGGCAGTTCCGAGTTCATATGGGTGAAGAACTTGTGATTATGGAGAAAGAGGAGGTCGAGAATATTGTGTGATGTTATTGTGAATGTCTAACCTAAAATCCTCTCTAATCATCTCTTTAAATACACCCACGGTGGAAACCTTTATTAGTTAATAAAGATAATATGATCCATCAACAATTACCAACTAATATTATAATAAGGTATAATTATATTTTGATCCAAAATTATATAAATGATTATAATGGCCATGTATATTAAATATAATCTTACATTCTCCCGTTTGGCCGAGTAACCATTTATTATGAGCATTAGTGTAGGTTCGGTTTGACATGTGAAACACTTTTTCGGTTAAGGTTTTAAACATGTATATAACATCATGAATCAAGCCTTGAAAACCAACTTTTTTGGTTAAGGTTTTAAACTAGTTTTTCTTGCCAAATCTTTGTGTTTTTGATCCATAACTCGAAGTTTTACACCATAAACCTTGTGAACAATCTTATTATATATAATAAAAGTTTGAATAGCCTTTGTTGTCAAGTAATTAGGTTCCATGGATCAAACATCATTCTTTATTTTAGACAATTAGAAACACTTTTAATACAAAAACACTAGTTAACTTAATCAAAGAAAGGTTTGTACATTGGTTTAGTTTGGAAAATTGGCTGGAACAATATGTGTAGAAGGTAGAAAGGTTTGTGCATGAACTTGTGGTTTAAAAAGGAAATCAAAGGTGGTGTGTGTGTGCTTGTGTATTCCGATCGGAACTAGGGGCAAACAAGTGTCATCTTTGACTTCAACAATCCCTTGTTTTCAACAAAATAGATAATAACAAGTAGATATTTTGTATTTTGGATAAAATCAAGTTTAAACACTTCCCTGGTTCGGCTCACGGTCGTAAAATGAGCGGTTTTTCGTATGGTTTTTGTGTTTAAAAAAATTGACCATACGTTTGTAAAAACCCAAACGCTTTCACGCTTTTGCATAAAACATCATAAATATTTGTATTATAAATCTTTTTAGGCAAAAAGGATGCTACGACGCATGTTTGGATGATACAGTTCGGGTTTAAAATGAAGGTGTTCTGTTAACCGGAAACTACTTCTTTTAACGTGTCCGCTATATGTTAAAGCCTCAATGCTTGTATGTTACTTACTAATGATCATGTTTAAGCTAAATCATGCCCCCGGAATTGTTCAAGGCACAAACGGCTTTGTTTTGTTAGTCGTGTAACATTTACATTTCAATATTCGAAAAACGAATCGACTAAGATGTTTTTCAAGTGTGACAAGCATTTTAATTCTAAGTCACCCATTAAATCATCAAATTAACTAATCCACATCCTCGAAATCATATAAACCATGTTTGATTGTGTATCGAGCCTCAACAGTGCTTATCGATAACAATTCTCATTTATCGATAAATGTTTTTGTTTACCAGAATTTTCACAAATGTCACACAATTTACCCGTTCGAAGGTAGGATGAGAGGGATTTGAGTTGTCGGAGTCCCACGAGTTTCCGACTATTTCGGATTGATCTCATAAAGCATGGAACTAGAAATTGCTAGTATAATTGAGTGTGGAAAGGTGCGAAAGAGCGTTTGGCTTCTAGTTTTCTACGAGCTTCAATTCGCTTAACGTTTAATAGTATGATTGGGAGGTTACTGAAATTATGGTTTTAATGATTTAGTCAAAAAAGATGTTACGATTCAATTTGTAACGCTCTGCATTTTTTTATACTTTCCTTGTTTAGAAAGTGTAACTGTGTTTCCTATTTTTGGAAATTGTAATCGTACCGTGTTCGTGTTTTGTTCCCAATCTTGTAACCCGAGGCTTTGATCATAATTAAATACTTTTTTTATATACTTATACGTGTTACAATACTTGGATTATACGTTATCAATCTTGAATGCATACAGGCAAACCATACTCGAAATACTTGTACCCATAACTTATATGTGCTTGATAACTATTAAATACGTTGTTACATTCTGATATAAAATAATAATAATAATTGTAATAATCATAATATAATAATAATACTCACTCCGCCCCATTAAAAGTGTCATATTTTGAATTTTCAAAGTCTTTATTTATAAACTTTGACCTTAAATAATTTTGTTTGTGTTAGATAATACTTGATGAAAGTTACATGATTTGAGTGTGTTTTACAAGTGTTTTTATCGGGTTACTTTTCATCAAGTTTTATATAACACAAAAAATATATAATTAAACTCAAAGTTTATAAATAAAGACTTTGAAAATTCAAAATATGACACTTTTAGTGGGACGGAGGTAGTAATAATAATAATTATTTTGGCCTTCGTGTGCCACATAAATTAGGCTTTCTCCCCTTTACTCTTTCGCCCCCTTGTCACACGAAACTGAAGGCAAAGAAAAAGGGGCCTTCGCCCTATCATTCTCCCACATGAAAGCACAACTAGGTGCTTCGTGACACGCATGACCCCACAAAGGCACCACCTTTATGTGGGATACCCTCCTTCGCGTGGGGATATCTGCAGGCAGGATTGTTACGCGCAAAATATAACAGTAAGATATTTTTAGTTCTGTCTCACTTTAATTCAACTCCCAACCGCCAACCAACTTTATTAAAGGATAAAACCCTAATATTAGCCTATAAATAAGAGCCTCCTTCCACACTTTATCCTTTCCACTCACCTTAAACTCTCTCAAAGCTCTTTCATTCTCTCAAGACCTTCAAGCCAATCAGTAAACTTTCAAGTGTTTATAGTGAGTTTTACTCACTTTCCTTCTCTTTTCTTCTTCTTTTCTTGTCTAAACTTCTTGGATAACCTCTAGGAAGGTTTCCACAAGTTTGCCATGGCAAACTAAGGTGGAACCTCATCACATTTGAGGCCCAAAGAAGACTTAAATTTCTTTTATGAATGTTACTCTTATTTCTTATTTACTTTAGTTAAAACTTGGTGAAATCTTGTACCCACCAAGCTCCCAACTAAGTTCACAGTTGTGGGTTTGTTTTGTGGTTTATTTCCACCAAGAACACAAGCTTAAATCATATTTAAATTCTGTCCAAGTGTTCTAAGTGATTGATAACCATCCAAGCTTCAATCTCTTATGCTGAAAGTCTTGTGCATGAGTTGTGTGTGAACCATGGAAGCTTTGGCTATCCAAATTTGTTCCCCAAAACCTCACTTGTTCACACTTTTCATACTCTAAATCCAAAAACAACTTCCACTAATTAAAGAGACAAGGCTACGACACGTCCCCGAACACTTTCCATGCTCGGGAACATGCACCTAGCTTGCGCTCTTGGTTGTTTTAGGACTTAGAGTGATACCAAGTAGCTTCCTAGAAACAAAGTAAGTTAACCCCACCTCGCCTCCAACGTTTGCTATATTGGCTATGACACGCTCGGGTTTCTCTTATTTGGTTACTTGGATAATCTAGTAGTTTAGTTGTTTATTTATTCTTATTCATAACCAACCGGGTCATCAACTAAGTTGATGACTTTGTGCTTTAGTGAATCTAACTATGAAGATAGAAAGATCCTATATTTGGTTCGTGTTCTCAATCGTCGTGTTTTGCATAATAGGAATAATACACAAAAAGCACTTAGTAAACACATATATGCCATACATTTGAGAAAAATTGATTACACATATGAATCACCCCAAAACATTTGAAAAATGTAAAATAGGGGAACTATGTACTCAATTGGGATTGCATATAGGTCTTGTTCAAATGATTAAACAAAGCTTAAAGTGTCACACCCTGGCTTTGCAGAAGCGTGGTTATTTTGGTGTGACTTCTTAATACCATAGCTTAACCATAACAAAGCTATATGAAATAAAACCATGCAAGATCATCCATAGATTTAAGTTTTAAAAACCAAATACAATAACGTTGTCTTAACGGAAACACATCCTAGTGACATTGTTCAACAAACATAAACATCCATATGACATATACACAGTTTAAGGACTGTGACTTGTCCAGGAAAGAGTCACGTTCCCCAAACCCGGATGACCTCGTAACCCATATGCAGCGGGAAAACATAACATACCGCGCCAGATCTTTAATTCCCTGAAATACATGTAAGTTGAAAAATCAACAATAATGTTGAGCGAGTTCATGTGTAAGTGAGTATGTAAAACACTTGTAAGTATAAAAATCCCTGGTATGTAGCAAATAAGGAAAAAGAGATCACCAATGGCTTGCAAGACCATTGATATGTGTGAAGTGCAAGTAGGAAGACTCAAACCTAGCAGATTTCGCGTTGGGGCACAAAGCCACCCCTAGGTCCGTTCTGTTTGGGCCTGGGACTGGGCTCGCTACACCCAGATAGATCTACCGCTTACGTCCCTCGGTCCTACAATGAGGATTAATGGCCTCCAGTTTCTGCCTACCCACTCACATGATCTAAGTAGTAAACCTCCTTACGCTAACCATACCATGTATAAAGTACTTGTAATCAAAGTAACATGTATTTCACCCCCGCAGTTTAGAAAACTGAAAACAGTTAAGAGAAAAGGGGGACATGAACTCACAGTGGTGCGTCTCTACCAAGTATGTCTCCTGATCAAGCAGCTGTATGACGACCTACACGTACTAATTCTATTAGACGGACGGCCGTGCCTTAGCTTTATGGTTTAAGTTTTTTTGGGAAATAGTTAGGCAACTATTTCGTGTTTACATTCTGTATATACTTGGTAGTTATTTTCCTTCCCAAGGATGGGGGATTTAATACATGTGTGTTCGTAAAACTTTGAAATATATTATTAAGTCTCACTTAATATATTTTACTTCTAATTCCAAAATATAAATATTCTTCCCAAAAATATTATATTTTAATACATGTGATTTTCCCAAAATAATACTTAGTAATATTATTTTTACCCTAAAAATAATATTTACGTAGTCCACAAAATAATCATAAACACTTATACAAGTGATGTTGTGAAAAATATATACTAAATATATTTATGTATCACGTTTTATTTTGTGAAATCCCACCTCCGATATTTTGTAAATAAAGTCGCGGCGAAATCTATAATTTGAAAACAAGTCAAAATGTATTTCTAACACTTATAGTGAAAATATTTCTAAGTGTTAGGTTTTTGGAAAAATTTCGCCAGAGTTTCCTCTGTAACTGGAGGTGGCCACGCTTTCAAGCGTATCATTTTCTTTTACAAATCAAACCAACAATTTTCTCAATTAACATAAGCATTATTCAAACCATCAAACTAGTTAATAAACTTGTAATTTGCAAGAATCTCATGAACTTGTAGTTTTCTAATATTATGAAGTAAATCCCATTACTTTTAGTGAATCTTTATATAAAGCAATACGATTTCGTAAAAGTCTTGTTTTTAAAGAAATTCCATCTTTACAACTTCTTGTCAACTTTTACAAAAATAGTTATTTTGTCGAAACTTTGTGCTACACAAGTGTTTACACACTTGTGTGTTCTAAAAATCATTCGTGTTAGTGTAAGATCCATTTTTAGAAAACATGATTTCTTTTGACACGTGGTCCTTTGAAAATACCGCTTGTAGATACGTAGATCTACTAGTTTTAAACACTATTTCACAAGTAAAATCGCTTTTACACAAGTTCATGGTTTGCGTGTGGTAGAGTTTCACCCTTTAACCCTTGTTACTTCCAAAACAACCTTATGTCATGATCCAAGGTCATGACCAATCCGGGTTAAACGATGATCCGAGCTACCACAACATAGATCGGGTCTAAATAATCACACAAATCAAATACTACATGATTTACACAACATATGAGCTTTTAACCAACATTTTTAGTGTTTTAAGTAGACTTTTGTGTGTCATCTTGTATGTTCATGTCTTTTAACCGTTACAAATCATATTAACCACTTTAAAATAGTTCGAGAAGGTGATTTAAGTAACATACCACTAGCTCGAGGCTAGGGAAGAATCTAAGCGCAAATAGGGTGGATAAAAGCAATGTAGTGAGGTCCTTCGCCTTCCGATTGCACCAAGACTCCTTATATGCGACCCTTAACACTTGTAGATGATTGGAATGGCTTGAACTAAACTCGAAACCGGATGGATGCTCAAGGGGGTGTTCGGCCGTAGCTTCTTTAGAGAGAGGGAGAGAGTTTTGTGATCAAGTGTTGTGATGAAATGAATGGTGTGTTTAGGCTAGATCTTATAGACAAAGTTTAAGTTTATTAACCAAGGGTTAATATGTCTAATTGATATTAGACATGAAATATTAAAATAATCTTCATGGTACCATGTGTGTCCCCTTGATGGGGACGGTTTCTAAAGGGGGGGGGGGTCTTGGTCCGATTCCAACTAATTAGTTAGACATAAGTTAGGTTAAGTAAGTTAGTTAAGTGCTTAACCCGGTTACTAGTGTGTAGTGTGTTATGACGGGTGTTAGGGTATTCAGGGACCCTAACTGGCTCAGAAAAAGATAAATAATGAAAATAACAATATTTTCATGTTCCGGGTAAAGTCCGGTTGTTCGGTTGGATAGTAATCCGTTAAAGTGCTAACAAAGCTTTAAAGTGTCGTTAATACCCTTTTTAGTGACACAACTCATTTCTGACACTTTGGAAAGTGTCTAGTAATATTTTCCTCATGTTTTGGCAATTTATTAGTTAGCTAAAAGCTGAATTGTTTATGTAAAGTGCTGAATTTTGTACTTAGAGTACGTTTTAGGCACATCCAGTCATTGTAACTTATTCCTAGAGACGCAGTTCTACAACCCTTGTATCCCTACACTCACCACTAGTGTAGTAAAATATTTCTGGCTCATACAGGCCTTAGAGGCAGTGTCTGCCTGATGCTGGCTTTATCAGCATGTTCAATAGGTTATCCGTTTATAGTGCTACTGTGCTTTTGTGCATCATGTTTGTCACTAAGGTTCAGCATGTAAATAATGTAGTGACGGTAAGTAAAGTATGATGCAAGTAAGTACATGTATCAGTATTCAAGTAGCAGTTTATCAGTAATTTTGAACAAGCACAGTAATTATGTAGTAATTAATTATTAATTAAGTCGTACGGATACCTGGTTTAGTGAGGGTTGTCACATTCTCCCCCCGTTAGAAAAATTTCGTCCCGAAATTTTAAGTTCTGCTTGTCGATGCAGGGTTCTTAGGAAATAGGTGGGGGTATTTCTCCTTCATCTGGTCCTCACGCTCCCAGGTGTATTCAGGACCATGTCTGGCATTCCAACGAACCTTGACGAGCTTGACACTGCTCCGGCGGGTCTTGTTTTCTTTCCAATCCGTAACCTCAACTGGTTCTTCAACGAAATGGAGCGTGTCGTCAACATGAATCTCGTCGATGGGAATGGCAATGTTATCTTGAGTTGGACTTTTCTTCAGGTTGGATACATGAAATGTATCGTGAACACCATTCAGTTCAGCAGGTAAATCCAACTTGTATGCTACCAGTCCTATTCTTTCCAAAATTCTGAAAGGACCAATGTAGCGCGGATTTAACTTTCCACGCTTTCCGAAGCGTGCCACACCCTTCCAGGGTGAAACTTTCAATAAAACCATTTCTCCAACTTGGAATTCCACATGTTTCCGGTTCGGATCCGTATAGGCCTTCTGTCTGTTGCGAGCGGCTTCGATGCGTTTTAGAATCTGCGCAATCTTGTCTGTCGTCTCTTGGACGATTTCGGGACCAGCAAGCTGTCTATCACCTGCGTCAGCCCAACATAGGGGTGATCGGCACTTGCGTCCGTAAAGAGCTTCGAATGGCGCGACACCAATACTGGTGTGGTAGCTGTTGTTGTATGAAAATTCGACCAAAGGCAAATGCTTATCCCAGCTACCGCCCAAATCCATAACACACGCTCTCAGCATGTCTTCCAAAGTCTGTATCGTTCGCTCGCTTTGACCGTCAGTTTGCGGATGAAACGCAGTGCTCAGATTTAATTGTGAGCCAAAAGCTTCTTGGAAGGATTGCCGTATCCTTGACACAAACCTTCCGTCTCTATCAGAGATGATCGAGAGAGGCACTCCATGACGTGCGACGATCTCTCTCATATAAATTTCAGCCAATTTGCTAGTGTTATCCTTCTCTTTGATTGGCAGAAAGTGTGCTGACTTTGTTAATCGATCTACTATTACCCAAATAGTGTCATGGCCTCTTGGCATTCTTGGCAACTTTGTAATAAAATCCATTGAGATTTGTTCCCATTTCCACTTGGGAATCTCAGGTTGTTGCAGAAGTCCTGAAGGCTTCTGGTATTCCGCTTTCACCTTAGCGCATGTCAAACATTTGCTCACATAAACAGCAACATCGCCTTTCATCCTAGGCCACCAATAATAATCTTTGAGATCCTGGTACATCTTATCCGCTCCAGGGTGGATAGAGTACCGCGACTTGTGAGCTTCATCAAAAATAACCTTCCTTAAACCTCCAAACAAAGGAACCCAAATCCTTTTCTCAAAACATAACGTTCCTTCCTCGTTTGGTACCAGTAGCTTCTCCATCCCACGGAGATACTCTTCTTCAAGGTTTCCTTCCTTGAGAGCTTCTTTCTGCGCGGCACGAATGCGCAAGGAAAGATCGGTTCGGATAATCATTTCTAAAGCCCTAACCCTTATGGGCTTGATCCTCTCCTTTCGACTTAGGGCATCGGCGACCACATTCGCCTTCCCTGGATGATACTTTATCTCGCAATCGTAATCATTTAACAACTCAACCCATCGTCTTTGCCTCATATTCAGCTCCTTCTGGTTGAATATGTGTTGTAGGCTCTTGTGATCTGTGAAGATTGTACACTTTGTACCATAAAGGTAGTGTCTCCAGATCTTTAATGCAAAAACCACTGCGCCTAGCTCCAAATCGTGCGTGGTATAGTTCTTTTCGTGCACTTTCAATTGGCGTGATGCGTAAGCAATAACCTTTTGGCGTTGCATCAGCACACAGCCCAATCCTTGATGCGAAGCGTCACAGTATACCACGAAATCATCCGTACCTTCCGGTAGTGCTAAGATCGGTGCATTGCAGAGCTTATCCTTCAATATCTGGAACGCTTCTTCCTGTTTGATTCCCCAATCAAACTTCTTATCTTTCTGCGTGAGGAGCGTCAATGGTTGAGCGATCTTCGAAAAATCCTCAATGAACCTTCGATAATAGCCAACCAAACCCAAGAATTGTCGTATCTCGGTTGGCGTCTTTGGCATTTCCCAATTCTTGATCGCTTCGATCTTTGTGGGATCAACATGGATTCCATTTCCATTAACCACATGTCCAAGAAATTGGACTTATCGTAGCCAAAACTCGCACTTAGAGAACCTGGCATACAACTGTTCCTTCTTCAGCAACTCCAAAATAGCTCTTAGATGCTGATCGTGTTCAGCCTTTGTTCTTGAATAAATCAAGATGTCGTCGATGAACACAATCACGAATTTGTCCAAGTACGGCTTGCAAACTCTATTCATCAAGTCCATAAAGACTGCAGGTGCGTTTGTCAAACCAAACGGCATAACAAGGAACTCGTAGTGTCCATAACGAGTTCTGAAGGCTGTCTTCGGGATACTCTCCTCTTGTATCCTTAACTGATGATATCCAGATCGCAAGTCGATCTTTGAATAAAAACTTGAGCCTTGCAGTTGATCAAACAGATCATCAATCCTTGGCAGAGGGTATCTATTCTTGATCGAGCTTGTTCAGCTCCCGGTAGTCAACACACATACGAAAACTACCGTCCTTCTTCTTGACAAACAGGACCGGAGCTCCCCAAGGCGAGAAGCTTGGTCGGATAAAACCCTTGTCTAACAACTCTTGAAGTTGTGTTGACAGTTCCTGCATCTCAGACGGAGCAAGTCTATAAGGTGCCTTAGCCACAGGCGCGGCGCCTGGAACTAAGTCAATACGGAACTCTACTTGTCTCTGAGGTGGCAGTCCAGGTAAGTCCTCTGGGAAGACTTCTGGATATTCCCTCATGACAGGGATGTCTTCTATTCTCGGCTCAGCAGCCTTCTTATCCACAATGTGTGCCAGGAAGGCAACACATCCCTTCTGCAAACACTTTCGCGCTTTCAGGCAGCTGATAATTCTTAACGGCGTATCACGCTTCTCCCCGTGAACCACAATTGTTTCGCCATCTTCGGTTGGGATACGAACGACCTTTTCGTGACAAACTATCTCAGCCTTGTTGCCTGATAGCCAATCCATTCCTACCACCACGTCAAAGCTTCCCAACTGGACTGGTAGTAGATCCAAAGCAAACTCACGCTCTCCCAATTCGATCACACAACCTTTGATCACTTCATTGGCTTCTACTAACTTCCCATTAGCCAATTCGATTGAGTACGGAATATCTAACTTATTAGCGGCTAAACCAAGCATATCCTTAAAGTCTAACGATACGAAGCTATAATCGGCACCAGTATCAAATAAAACGGATGCATAGCGTTGGTTTACAGGGAACGTACCAGTAACGACATTGGGGTCCTGGCGCGCTTCCCTCGCTTCGATTTGGAACACTCTTCCACGGGCTTGGTTTAACTCTGGGCAGTTCCTCTTAAAATGCCCGATATCACCGCAGTTAAAGCACCCAAGTCTTTGCCCGTTTCCACCTCCGTTCCCAGCTTGGTTATGATTCATGGCACCCGCTTGGTCAACATTGTTGCCTCGATTTCCATTACCTCCATTGTTTCCTTGTGGGCGATTCCCAATACCGCCACGATTATTATTTCTATTCCCAAATCCTCCTTGGCCTCCCCGGCCTGCACTAGCCCAACAAGAATCCTTCAAGTGGCCAGTCTTTCCACAAGCTTCACATACTTTTGGCCCGCATCGGCCAGAATGGTTATCGCATTTGGGCTGGGTGCCCATATATCCCTTCCCTTTCTTCCTACCACCAGCTGTAACCTGAGCTGGCGTGCTTGGTTCTCCTTTCTTAACAACCACACTGGCGCCCTGCTTGAAGTTTGAGAACTTCCGTTTGTTACCTCCTGATGACTCGACGTGAGTCTCTTTCTTCTTAGGCTCAACATCAGAAAACTTGTTCAGGCGAATAGCCTCCTCTGTGAGAGCCACGCTCAAATCAATTGCCTCAGTAATGGTCGCAGGCTTGGATGAGGTTACCATGCTTATGATTTGAGGAGCTAATCCCCAAATGAAACGTTCAATCCGCTTGAACTCCGGAGTGACCATGTAGGGTACCACATGTGATAAGTCATGGAACCTTTGAACGTATTCTGCGATCTTTGGACCTTCCATTTTCAAGTGCCAGAACTCAGTTTCCAATCTTTGGATTTCCGCGCGAGAGCAGTACTTCCTGCGCATAAGTTCCTTCAGTTCGGTCCAGGTTAGCGCGTAGGCAGCAGCTTCACCAAGTGTCTGTACTTGCAGATTCCACCAAGAGAGGGCTCCATCCAAGAATAGCCCCGAGATATAGGTGACTTGCTGGTCTGGTGCGCATTTGCTCATGCGAAGAACCGATTCAGTTTTCTCGGCCCAACGAACAAAGGCGACAGCACCTCCTGTGCCATCAAAGTTGACCGGTTTGCAGTCTAGAAACTGCTTGTAGGTGCACCCTGCACATATGTTATAACATATGATCGGCATTAGCATCGTTGCTAAAGATATCCAATTAGGTCATGGTTGTCACACCCCGACCACATAGAATCATACAAAACATGGCGGAAATGTCGGGGAGTGTTGTAACAGAATTAATTGTTTCAAATCCATGGCAATTGAAGTTTCGTTTTATTGATTAGAAGTGTTACAATGTCTTAACAAACAAGGAAATACAAAATAATTAACTAGTCTTGCATCTTTTATTGTCACTAAAGCCCAAGTCTGCCTATGTGTATCTTGATCATCTTATGCAACAGCTCCTGAAAAACACATGTGAAAATAGGTACGTCAGCATAAAAATGCCTGTGAGATACATAGGTTTTGTGAAAATAGGTTCCATGACTTATGTTTGAGAAAATGTTTAGTCATGAACCTTGTAATTTGCTTTGTTTTGTAAATCATTTGAAAAACAATGAGTTCAGATGATATGTATAAATAAATGTAAGGTTAAATGAATAACCATGTAAAATGTGTTTGTATAAGATAAGTTGTTTATAAATCAATGTCTTGTGAAAAGTATGTTATTTGTATAAAATGTTCTATGTCTCAAACTGAAATGATTCAAATAACGCTACAATATGTAATACCATACAAACACTTATATATAGGAAGTACCAGCGGCGTATCCACCATGCTTGTATCATATTACACACGCCTCGTTACTTAATCACTTACTCAAACCAAACTACCAAAGTAAAATGTTCATGTCTAATGTAAATCATGTAATATGTATCCAAAATGTAAGCCTGTGATGAATAACAAATGTACTAAGTACGCGACAATAGACATACGTAGCATGTGACCTGTACTATGTATGCAACAATAGACATACGTAGCATGTGACCTATACTACGTATACAACAATAGACATACGTAGCATGTGACCTGTACTACGTATACAACAATAGACATACGTAGCATGTGACCTGTACTACGTATACAACAATAGACATACGTAGCATGTGACCTGTACTACGTATACAACAATAGACATACGTAGCATGTGACCTGTACTACGTATACAACAATAGACATACGTAGCATATAATGTAATGTAAAACGATGTACTAAGTAATGCACACAATGGGCATACCTAGCATAAGATGTAATAAAATTATGTACTATAATGTACTAACAAACATAGCCGGTATATGATGTGAAAACAGGAAAGCATGAAAGTAACAAGTAGGCACATGTGTTTCACCCCAAAACAGTTTGGAAAACAGTAAAAGAGGGGTCTATGTACTCACTTGAGATTGCTTAGTAGTCCTTGAGTAACAACCGAACAATGCTAGAGATCGCGGATATCAAACGGCACCTAATATAGGTAACTATGTTAATAACCGGACCTAAATCGGATGATTGGATAGAATGAGGGTTCATAAACCAAACGAGTATAGAGACTCGTGTCATATGGTTTAACAAAGCCTACATACTAAATGAAACCTTAATCTAAGTGCTTACGACCCATTACGACAAGTGTTATATGCCTAAACATGTTACATAATCAGTTATGTGACAAAAGTTTAGGTTACATATACTTAATTACCAATTATACATGAAAAGGGTATTCTGGTAATTTACCTAAGGCATATAAACTACCTATCATACAACTATTTAAACGATGTGACCATAAGGTATAACCTCGGAAGGTTATTCCCTACACTATGGTCACCTAATGTATTTGGTCGGATCCTAATGATCGACCAAACTGGGTCGGGTTCGAAGGTATAAGAGATTTATTAGATCGCTTACCCTACGACCCTAGACAACGTGGTAATCAGTAGGCATAGTCCCAAAGGACTATAACCTTCGTGATTTCAATCACGTTGCGAAGTTCAAACGAACTTCGCATTGACCATAAGCTGGTCAACGCTGAAAGTCAAACAAAGTTTGACTTTCTGACTCGAAAAGCAATAAAATAAAGAAAAGAACGAAAGAATACTTACGAAGGGTCCCCGAATGCTAATCTCAATTCAAGAATCTCAGGTATGAAACAATGGTTTCAACTTAGAGTTTCTCAAATCAAAATTCTAGTGATTTAAGCAATGGGGGGCATGGGGTATATATAGTTTTCGGTCCACCGTTAAGATTGTTTCATGGAAACCATGCTTTAATCGTAACCGTACAAGTGTCGGAACCTTATGGTGGCTAAAAGTTGATCCTTATCAGCTGACTAGACAAATGAGAATGTGTGGTGGTGGATCAAACAGCTGCAATCTGCTGTTAGAAACATTTAACCTGGTCAGAAGGGGCCTCGCGGGCCGCGTGAGGATGTAAGGAAACTGAGGCGGGCCGCCTGGCCTGCACAGATCAGACATAAGTTTCAGAAATGACAGTTTCAGTCCCTGCACGTGTTTAAGGCCATTTCCGACACTTCTAAGGCCCGTAAAGCCAACTTTAAGGCCCTAAAATGTTTCCTAAACATTGTGGACATGAAACATGCTCAAAAATATCTCGGGTGTTGGTTCGTTTGGTCGTACGAACGCGATGTTCGCTTAATTACGACGGAATGCGCATAAGCGCGAAAAACGATCCAAATGACGCAACGAATGGATTTTTGGCAAGTCAAACACTAAAGCATAATATAGTCATGCTTACATAAATTTTTGGATGTCCGGATGTATTCAGAACGTAAGTTATGCGCAAAAATGCAAACTTGTGCACTTTTTGACACTTTTAGTCCCTGAATGACCCAAAAGTTTATTTTAGCATACCGAACCCCTCAAAGCCTATTTCTAAGCTATGTAAAGGATATTTATGGTATTTTTAACTTATGGTCATGTTCCGGAATGTCTGTTACAGTTCAAATTGGCATACTTTCGTAGTTTGTCAAATTTAGTCCCTGTAAGCGAATAAACTTTGATTTCACCACACCAAACCTTCCAAAACTTATATCTAAGTTATGTAAAGGTTATTTAAGGTATGTTAAGCCTATTTCACTATTCTGGAGTGTTCGTTGTATTAAAATGGTTATATCTACGCATTAGTGCGCGTATAACCTTCCAGAAAGCGATTTAGAGCTTGAAATCGAACAAGAGTTGATATGTGCAAAAGCTACACATATTTATACAAGTCCCAAGTATGAAATACAATATTTCATTGGTTTGGCATTTGTTTGATGGTCGCAGTGACACAGGTGTCACAATGGTAGGTCTAAATGACTTAGTATTACCATGAGGTGGATTATTGTTGCCATTGTTGTTTGAGCTGCTTCCGCTGGGTCCTCCTTGCGAAGCGGCGTATTGTACGATGGCAGCAGCGATGACTTGTTGGAGTTCTGCCTCATTGGTGGGCATGCGTGTCTCACGTCTCGGCGGCATCTTCTAAAAGATGTGTTTACGTCGGTCAGGCCATAGTTATAATATATACGCTTTATGATAGTAATAGTACATAACATCTCATGTTATAATCATATCAGTCACACAACATCCCATGTCACAAACATCAATCACACAACATCCCATGTCATAAAATACAAATAACCAAATCAAGCATCAAGTATGGTGAGAATACTGCGATTGCCATATATTGAGACCACATAGTAAGCGTACAAGTACATCACAGTGTTATACAACATCAGTCGACTAAGGGCTACATCACCCTAGTCCAAAAACTATATCAAATCAGTGTCAATACATTAAATACATGTCAACAAAAGTCAGAATCATAATGTAGTCTCCAAAAATGCTGTGCAGTCAAAAGCAATCGCCGTCTTCTCACCAACGTCTACCCATACGGTACTGAAGAGCTCTACACGGATGGCGGTGGAGGAGGGGGAAAGTGAGTGTAAAACAAGCGGCGCAAATGGAGCCAGTCCTCCTCCATGGCTCTCTGGGTACGCAACCAAGAAGCAACCTGCTGCTCAAGTGCCAAAAGGCGTGCAGCATAGTCTGGTGGTAAAGGTTGAGAGGGTTGCAAAGGAGAGTGGGTCTGACCCTGGCACTGACACGGCGGCGGCTGGGCTCTCTCAAGCTCCTGAATGCGCTGCGTGTGTGCCTCGTGCTGGGCGACAAAAGACATCAAAACGTCCTCAATAGTATACCCCATATGGAAAGAATGGTAGGGGTCGGTCGGTGGCATAACAGATGGTGATGACCAGAGAAACGGCTCACTGGCTGGATCAAAAGGTGCCACATGAAATGGAGAAACAGGGGGAAAAGTAGTAGACGGTGGTATAGCAGGGATAGATACCGGTACATGTCCAAAAGGGTGAGCCGAAGAACCTTCTCCAGGTCGTGCTGGAGGTGTGTACTGTGCAAAAGAAAAAGGGAAATCAACGTGATGTGCATCAGTGGTATGAGGAGGAATAGGTGGAACCTCATCATCAGCAGGAATCCACCCACACTGGGCGTGCTCATCTCGTGGGTCAATCTGTGCCTCAAAAAGTGCTCGATCAAACTGAACAGGCATAGGATCATGGTGAGGTGCAACAAGAGGGTCAACTGGTGCATCAGCAATAAGTGGGGGATCAACATGATCAGCAGCAATGACATGATCGCCCTCCAACAATGGAGCATCAACAGGGTGATCATCGATAGGTGGGTCAGCAATGACAGGCTCAATAAACATGCCAGCATGAGCAGGGTCATGCTCAAGCACTGGGTCAGGAGCAGGGTCTAGTGGCTGCTCGGGATCAGCGAAGGCCATCTCAAAATCAAACTCAGGGTCGATGGGATCAACTGGGTCAAATGGGTCGACTGGATCCTCCATAGGCTGATCCATGGGTATAAACTCTATATCCTCATCTGGGTCGAATCTTGGGGGAAAGACAGGATCGGAATCCTCCAAATCATCGTGGTCAAAAGTAAAGCTAGGAATAGGAGCAACAGAGGATGCCTGGTCGGGATCTGATCTAGGAGAAAAGTGCTGCGCACTCTGAGTGCGTGAAGGTGCGGAGGCCACAGACTCGAAAGAGTCTGGGACCGGAGAGTGAGCAGGTGACTCCTCGGCGGGAGCATCTGCGATCATCAAAAGATCACCAGCAGCAAGAAGGGCCTCGCCCTGAACATCATCCTCTAAGGGCTCGTCATCAAACAGATCGACGTCGCCATCATCGTCAGCGTCGAGAAGCAAATCGTAAGCAGGATATGAAGCAAGTGGTATGGGAGCAGGGATCACCACTAACGGTAGGTCCCCGGCCAAAGGGCCATCAGCGAGCGCATCAGCACCATCAGGTAAAGCAAAGGGCTGAAAGTCATCCTCGTCCGTGCTAGTAACGTCGGATGTGTGGACCTCGCGCTCCGAAGACTCTAGGTCATCTGATACTATAGGTCTAGGTCCTGTGGTGTCTGAGTCACCTGTGCCAGAGGTGTCCATGGTGTCTGTGACATAAATACAAACATGCACAAACAGTCAATCATACAATCAATTAATTACATAAGTCACCAAGTAAGCAATCAAATAATACTCCTAGTCCCACTAGCCTCCCAGCCTCTCAGACTGCTCTTCCTAGTCCCACTAGCCAATTCTCCTAGTCCCACTAGCCAACTACCTCGATCTCCCAGACCGAGCCTCGGCCTCCAAGACCGAGCCTCAGCCTCCAAGACTGAGCCTAATAATAAATAAAATGTGCTCAACATGTGTTTATAAAAGTTTTGGATCTGGACTTAAGTGGTATGCGGTAAAAATGTTTTCGTGAGAGCCCTAGTGATCATAGTCTAGACTCGAGAAAGAATCCTAGTTCGCTATGATCAGAGCTCTGATACCAAGCTGTCACACCCTGGCTTTGCGGAAGCGTGGTTATTTTGGTGTGACTTCTTAATACCATAGCTTAACCATAACAAAGCTATATGAAATAAAACCATGCAAGATCATCCATAGATTTAAGTTTTAAAAACCAAATACAATAACGTTGTCTTAACGGAAACACATCCTAGTGACATTGTTCAACAAACATAAACATCCATATGATATATACACAGTTTAAGGACTGTGACTTGTCCAGGAAAGAGTCACGTTCCCCAAACCCGGATGACCTCGTAACCCATATGCAGCGGGAAAACATAACATACCGTGCCAGATCTTTAATTCCCTGAAATACATGTAAGTTGAAAAATCAACAATAATGTTGAGCGAGTTCATGTGTAAGTGAGTATGTAAAACACTTGTTGTAACACCTGTGCCTCCACGGCCATCAAACAAATACAAAACCAATGAAATATTATATTTCATACTTGGGATTTGTAAAAATATGTGTATCATTTGCACATATCAATTCTCGTTCAAATTCAAACTCTAAATCGCTTTCTGGAAGGTTATACGCGCACCAATGCGTAAATATAACCAGTTTAATGCAACAAACACTCCGGAATAGTGACATAGGTTTAACATACCTTAAATAACCTTTACATAACTTAGAAATAAGTTTTGAAGGCTTTGGTATGGCAAAATCAAGTTAAATCGCTTACAGGGACTAAAGTTGACAAACTGCGAAAGTATGCCAATTTGAACTGTAACGAACATTCCGGAACATGACCATAAGTTAAAAATACCATAAATATCCTTTACATAACTTAGAAATAAGCTTTGAGGGGTTCGGTATGCTAAAATAAACTTTTGGGTCATTCAGGGACTAAAAGTGTCAAAAAGTGCACAACTTTGCATTTTCGCGCATAACTTACGTTCTGAATACATCTGGACATCCAAAAATTTATGTAAGCATGACTATATTATGCTTTAGCGTTTGGCTTGTCAAAAATCCATTCGTCACGTCATCTGGATCGTTTTTCGCGCTTATGCGCATTCCGTCGTAATTAACCGAACATCGCAACTGTACGGTTAAACGAACCGACATCCAAGATATTTTTGAGCACATTTTAAGTTCCCTATACTTTAACTTCATTTTAGAGCTTTGAAATGGGGTTAACGGGCCTTAAACGTGTCGAAAATGGGCTGAATGCATGACAGGGACCAAAACTGTCAATCTGCCAAACTTAGGAGTAGCGCACCGCTACACTTATCAAGTAACGGTGCGCTAGCCTTACTCAGACCAGATTCAGTGTTTTTAAACAGCCTGTTTGCAGCTAATTAATCCACAACCACATGTTCTCTATTGCCTAGTCAGATGATAAGGACCATTTTGAGCCACCACAGCTTTCCGACACTTGTACGGATACGATTAAGGCACGTTTTCCATGAAACGATCTTAACGGTGGACCAAAAACTATAAATACCCCAACACCCCCATTGCTTAAATCACTAGAATTTTGATCTTAGAAACTCTAAGTTGAAACCATTGTTTCATACCTGAGATTCTCGGATCGAAATTAGCATTCGGGGACCCTTCATAAGTATTCTTTCGTTCTTTTATTGCTTTTCGAGTCTTTCGAGTCTGAAAGTCAAACTTTGTTTGACTTTCTACATTGACCAGTTATGGTCAATGCGAAGTTCGTTTGAACTTCGCAACGTGAGTGTAATCACGTTGGTTATAGTCCCTTGGGACTATGCCTACTGATTACCACGTTGTCTAGGGTCGTAGGGTAAGCGATCTAATAAATCGCTTATGCCTCGAACCCGACCCATTTGGTCGATCATTAGGATCCGACCAAACACATTAGGTGACCATAGTAGGTAGGGAATAACCTTCCGAGGTTATACCCAATGGTCACATCGTTTGAGTAGTTGTATGATAGGTAGTTTATATGCCTTAGGTAAATTACCATAATACCCTTTTCATGTATAATTGGTAATTAAGCATATGTAACCTAAACCTTTGTCATATAACTGATTATGTAACATGTTTAGGCATATAACACTTGTCATAGGACTAGTTAGACGATCCGAACGCGTTTCACGCGCACGACGCGTTAAAGTAGCATAAGCTACCTTAATGGGTCGCGATGGGTCGAAAGCACTTAGGTTTGGTTTCATTGTAGTATGTAGGCCTTGTTAAACCATATCATATGAGTTCCAACACTCATTTGGTTTACCAAGCCTCATCCTATCCGATCTCCCGATTTAAGTCCGGTTTATTTATATAGTTTTAGATTACCGACTGATTCCGTGCTCTCTCTAGCTTTGTTTGGTTGTTGTTCAAGACCTCCAAGCATTCTCAGGCGAGTACATTATTCCCCTCTTTTACTGTTTTCAATTGTTTTGGGGTGACTCATATGTGCTAAATGTTTTCGATGTTATAACGATGGTTTCAAAAACGATTAAAACGATTTATACAAAACTAATAACGATTTCAAAAAGTGAACAAACTTGTTGGTTGTAGTTACATAACAAATGACATTCATTAGCAATGATCAAGCCGACCAGTATTAGGTTATGGTACCATAGGATCTGACAAATCCCGTTAGTTACTACACCCGTAGTTATGTGTGGGTGTTGTGGGTAGCGACTGAATCTGTAATTTTTAATTTACTCTTTGGTAAGGGTTTATTAATGCGAGATGTTAATCTATCCTTTGGTAAGGGTTTATTAATGCGAGATGTTAATCTATCCTTTGGTAAGGGTTTATTAATGCGAATTATTAATCTATCCTTTGGTAAGGGTTTATTAATGCGAGTCAAGAAGGTTTGAATGTTATTAGCGAGACGACCATTTAAGTAGTTTCACGACCTAAAACGAATTTAACGATTGGGTAAACGATTGGTTTTGTCCCAGTGGAAATCTCGCTGCATTCCCTTGAACCGGAGCTTGAACCTGAACAGCTTGATTTTGTCCCAGACGACAAATATTGGCCAAATGCCCAAGTCTACCACATGTTGTGCATTTCTTGCAACCTCGTTGTGCAACGTGATGACCGTTGCAACGGGCACAATGTGGTGCGGCACCAGCATATGCCTTCTTTGCAAGTGGCTGAGCCGGTAGGTTCTGCAAGTTCTGAGCAGTCTGTGCTGTAACAGCAAAGTTTTGGGCACCCTTCCGCTTCTTTGATTTCTTCGAAGTCTCACCTTCCTTACCCTTCTTGTTTTGATCTTTCTTGCTATCCTCCTTGTCAGACCCCTGCTTCTTACCCTTGTCACCCTTTCTGTGTAGTTTATTCTTCCGAATCTGCGACTCAGTTAATGTCGCAGCTAACTCGATCGCTTGACGAAGTGTGGCAGGGCTACTACCAGTAAGGATGTCTTGTACCGAGTCAGGTAGGCCGTCGATGTACCTTTCGATAGCTATGTCAAGTGGGGTAACCATTCTCGGGCAAAGCAGACTCAACTCCTCAAACCTATCAGTATACGCCCTGTGCTCACCACTATCTTGCTTCAACTCATCAAATTCCTTCTCCAAAGCTCGCTGCTCATGACGAGGACAGAATTCCCTCATCATAAGGGCCCTGAGTTCAGCCCACGTCTGTGCTAGAGCAACTTCTGCACCACGATCCCTCATAATCCCGTTCCACCATGTAAGAGTCCTCTTCTGAAACACACTCGAAGAAAACTCGACCCTGCGATTGTCAGGACACTGCACGTGGCGGAAAGTATTCTCAATGCTCTCGAACCATTGAAGAAGCCCAGTCGCTCCTTCAGAACCACTAAACTTGAGTGGTTTAGCTTGGTTAAAATCCTTGTATTTACACTGCGCGTTATTGTTGTTGTTATTGTTGCCGTTGTTGTATATCTCGTGGACTTGGGTTACAACCCCGGGAACCACAGCAGCCACCTGCTGAGAGATCAGAGCTGCGAGTTCTTCAATAGTGAAAGTCCGAGCATCGGTTCGATCATCGCGTCGAGGAGGCATTGTCTAAAAGAGGAAAACATGAAATGAAACGAGTGAGAGGTTTAGACGAAATGAATGAGATGAAACAAATCTGATGAAAGCAAGGATAGTGGTCATTTGTTTGTTACTACTAAGCAACAAACGACACACGGAACTAATCAAAGTAAATGGGTAAAAATAATGTATCGCGAAGACATGCTCGCCTATAAGTGAACACTCATCCCAAGAATTCCCAGGTAAGCACAACTGGTCTCGCGTCTGATGAGATGTATACGAAGTGCTTGCCTAGACAGAAAACCCAGAATACAGGCATTCACCCTTCCAGTTTGCACGTGTTCACATTATTTAGACTCAAACTTTGACGAGATTTTGAAAACTTAAAGGGGTTCAAAACCATATAACAGAGGGTTCAAAACCTTGTAATCAATCATCCTAGAACGGATGATTAGTTTTCAAAGCGGATTCGAAAATTGTGTTCTTGTTGTGGTTGTCACCTAAGGATAAGTGACGGTATTGTTTTATGACTAAACGCAAGTAAACTCGCGTTAGGGTCCTAAGAAGGTTATAGACTAGGTCAAAGCATTACTAATTACTAATAACCTAATTCCCTATAACCATTGGCTCTGATACCATCTTTTCTGTCACACCCCGACCACGTGGAACATACAAAACATGGCGGAAACATCGGGGCGTGTTGCAACATAATTAATGTTTCATAACCATGGATATCAAAAGTGTTTCGTTTTATTAATCATTGAACAATTACATCGTTTGGAAATCTAAATACACAATTTAAACGTAATCTATCATTGTTATTTAGTCACTAAGGCCTTGTCCAGTCCTATGTGAGCATGCATCTTATCAATCGATACCATTCAACAATACCTGAAACATATGTGAAAACGAGGTCAGCAAAGAAATGCTGGCGAGTACATAGGTTTTGTAGGAGTGTCGAAATCATGGCTAGTTTAGATGTTGCAATACTTTATTTAAAAACCTTGTTTTGAAAAGAGTATAATATTGCAACTTAATTAACCAACTCGAATCAAGCGGGTTATAATTTGTAAAACCTCGTAGCCATGACTCTTAACCCGAAAACATTTGTTTTAGTAAATTTTTTGGAAAAACAATGATAAGTTCAGGTGATATGTATAACTAAGAGAATAATGCATGATTAAATGAATAACCATGTAATAATGAGTTTGTATAAGATAAGTTGTTTGTAAATAAATGTCTTGTGAAAAGTATGTTACTTGTATAAAATGTTCTATGTCTCGAGCTGAAATGATTCAAATAACACTACAATATGTAATACCATACAAACACTTATATATAGGAAGTACCAGCAGCGTATCCACCATGCTTGTATCATATTACACACGCATTGTTACTTAATCACTTAATCCAAACCAAACCACCAAAGTAATGTTCATGCCCAATGTAAAACATGTAATATGTAAACAAAACCCAATCGTATATCGCTTTGAAGCCAATCGTTTACCCAATCGTTACCCAATCGTTAAAACATCGTGTGAAAACCCTATCGTTAATCGTTTAATTCGTTTTAGGTCGTGAAACTACTTATGTGGTCGTCTCGCTAATAACATCCAAACCTTCGTGACTCATCAATCGTAGCTTCTCGTTTTCGCATTAACAAACCTCCATAGGGTAAGTTAATGTTTCAGATTCAGTCGCTACCTACCATTGCCCACACATAACCACGGGAGTAGTAAATAACGGGATTTGTCAGATCCTATGGTACCATAACCTAATACTGGTCGGCTTGATCATAGCTAATGAATGTCATTTGTTATGTAACTACAACCAACAAGTTTGTTCACTTTATGAAATCGTTATTAGTTTTTGTATAAATCGTCTTAATTGTTTTTGAAACCATCGTTATAACATCGAAAACATTTAGCACATATGAGTCACCCCAAAACAGTTGAAAACAGTAAAATAGGGGAAGAATGTACTCGCCTGAGAATGCTTGGAGGTCTTGAACAACAACCAAACAAAGCTTGAGGGAGCACGGAATCAATCGGCAATCTAAAACTATATAAATAAACCGGATCTAAATCGGGAGATCGGATAGGATGAGGCTTGGTAAACCAAACGAGTTTTGGAACTCATATGATATGGTTTAACAAGACCTACATACTACAATGAAACCAAACCTAAGTGCTATCGACCCACCGCGGCCCATTACGACCCGTTTAGGTAGCTTATGCTACTTTAACGCGTCGTTCGCGTGAAACGCGTTCGGACCGCCTAACTAGTCCTATGACAAGTGTTATATGCCTAAACATGTTACTTAATCAGTTATGTGACAAAAGTTTAGGTTACATATGCTTAATTACCAATTATACATGAAAAGGGTATTCTGGTAATTTACCTAAGGCATATAAACTACCTATCATACAACTACTTAAACGATGTGACCATAGGGTATAACCTCGGAAGGTTATTCCCTACCTACTATGGTCACCTAATGTATTTGGTCGGATCCTAATGATCGACCAAATGGGTCGAGTTCGAAGGTATAGGTGATTTATCAGATCGCCTACCCTACGACTCTAGACAACGTGGTAATCAGTGGGCATAGTCCCAAGGGACTATGACCAACGTGATTACACTCACGTTGCGAAGTTCAAACGAACTTCGCATTGACCATTACTGGTCAACGCTGAAAGTCAAACAAAGTTTGACTTTCTGACTCGAAAAGCAGTAAAAATAAGGAAAAGAACGAAAGAATACTTACCCAGGGTCCCCGAATGCTAATCCCGATTCGAGAATCTCAGGTATGAAACAATGGTTTCAACTTAGAGTTTCTAAAATCAGAATTCTAGTGCATTTGAAGTAATGGGGGGTGGGGTATTTATAGTATTCGGGTAACCGTTGAGATCGTTTCTTGGAAAAGGGGAAACGATCAAGGCCGTACATGTGTTGGAATGTTGTGGTGGCTAAATCTTGATCTTATCTTGCTGATTAGGCAAGTTTAAAACATGTGGATGGGGTTTAATCAGCTGCAAGTTGCAAAAACAAACATTGAATCTGGTCTGAAGGTGCCATGCGGCCCGCTTTAGATTCAAGCAAACACAATGCGGGCCGCTTTGGCCTGTCTGATCAGCAAACTTGTTTCAGAAATGACAGTTTCAGTCCCTGCACGTGTTTAAGGCCTTTTCCGACACTTCTAAGGCCCGTAAAGCCAACTTTAAGGCCCTAAAACGTTGCCTAAACATTGTGGACATGAAACATGTTCAAAAATATGCCGGGTGATGGTTCGTTTGGTCGTACGAACGCGATGTTCGCTTAATTACGACGGAATGCGCATAAGCGCGAAAAACGATCCAAATGACGCAACGAATGGATTTTTCTTAAAGCGAACACTAAAATATAATGTAGTCATGCTTACATAAATTTTTGGGTGTCCGGATGTATTCAGAACGTAAGTTATGCGTAAAAATGCAAACTTGTGCACTTTTTGACACTTTTAGTCCCTGAATGACACAAAAGTTTATTTTAGCATACCTAACACCTCAAAGCCTATTTCTAAACTATGTGAAGGATATTTATGGTATGTTTAACTTATGGTCATGTTCCGGAAGGTCTGTTACAGTTCAAATTGGCATACTTTCGCAGTTCGTCAACTTTAGTCCCTGTAAGCGATTAAACTTGATTTTTTGCCATACCAAAGCCTTCAAAACTTATTTCTAAGTTATGTAAAGGTTGTTTAAGGTATGTCAAGCCAATGTCACTATTCTGGAGTGTTTGTTGCATTAAACTGGTTATATTTACGCATTGGTGCGCGTATAACCTTCCAGAAAGCGATTTAGAGTTTGAAATCGAATAAGAATCGATATGTGCAAATGATACACATATTAATACAAATCCAAAGTATGAAATACAATATTTCATTGGTTCGGTATTTGTTTGATGGCCGTGGAGGCACAGGTGTTACAGTCTCCCCTACTTTAGGAAATTTCGTCCCGAAATTTATTTAGAGGAAACTTGTGAGAGCTTGAAAATATGAAGTTGAAAAGATCAAACAACATTGGTTAGGGTTCTGAACTTCTAGTAACTTTAATAACATCATGATTGCAATGTAAGAGGGATACTTATATACAAGTATATGAAGCGTCATTGGTGCGTCCACCGTACCTCTATTACATCGTTCTCATTTTGTTATTGTTGTCACTATCGGTTCTTACACAGTAACTTGCTGGTTTTCTGTGCACTAAATTTCATAATTATGTACGCGTCCATAATCAGACAATTCCTTGCACAGTTCACACAGTCTATTTTATAATGTGTAGGGGAAAACCAAATGAACAAACCTGTGATGAGTGTGACTAGACCGCCATAGAGTCCCTTAGACTAAATCAATAAATGATCTAAATAGACTATCAAGGAGTCTGTCCAGCTACATCACTAGATGTCGTTCTTTAACCAAATTGTGAAACAATCTTTTGACTAGACCACTAAAAAGAGTCTGGAGTGGTACTATATAATCCAAGGGTCTTAACTATTACATAGAAGCCCATTAAGGATTGAAGGTAGTACCTTTTGAATATCCTGCTACGAATCTCTCATATGAAGATATGAAAGATTCTATGAGGATTTGAAAATCGGATCACACAAAAACATAGAGGAGAACACATAACACTTAACCACATAGTCGCATAATCGCTTATTCGTATAATCGTTAAATCGGAAAATCGTTTAATCGTATAATTGTTTAATTTGTTATCTTTGGAGATGGGTATTTAAAGCACACTAGGAATCCAATCCGTGGATTTCATTTGGCACTTTAAATATTTTCAAGAATCTAACTATGAAGATAGGAAGATCTTAAAAGGAATTCGGTTTGTCCTAATTGAGTTGTAATGTACATTTTAAGGTGTACAAGGAATTCAATCAGGGCTTCGATATCGACGAAGGTGTTGATCGTTATCGGCTCGGGATATGAATAGACCAAGATGTCATCAATAACAACAATGACGAACTGATCCAAATAAGGCTTGCAGACTTTATTTATTAAGTCCATGAAGATGGCTGGAGCATTTGTCAATCCAAAAGGCATGACTGTAAACTCTTAATGGCCATACTTCGTGTTGAAAGCCGTTTTGGGAATATCTTCTTCGAGAATACGAAGTTGATGATACCCATAACGCAAATCGATCTTGGAAAAGCATGAAACGCTATGCAGTTGATCGGAGAAATCGTTGATTTAAGGTAGGGGGATATCGATTCTTGATGGTAAGCTTACTAGGCTTACGTTACTCGATATACATTCGAAAGGATCCATTTTTCTTTTCACAAGGAGAACAGGAGTTTCTCCAAGGTGAAAAGTTCGGATGGATGAATCCTTTATCAGACAACTCTTGAAGTTGTTTTGATAATTCTTGCATCTCGAACGGTGCAAGATGATAAGATACTTTAGATTTAGAAGAAACTAGCGTTTGAGGTTCTTAGGGAGATCTCAAGTGATCGTAAAAATGACAGAACCACACGAGTAGTTTTTGTCTTTGTGTTGACATCACAAGGTTGGATCAAACATTCATACAATTGCATTAGTTAAAAATAAAAACCACAAATTTTTATTTATATAACAACCGCATTGTCTTTAAATGTTACAAGATAACAACCAGAGGAAATCACAAAATACTAAAAGTTCACTCCTTCATCATCGATTGCCTCATTGATGTTAAACACTCGACCACGTGCTGGATTCACAATGACATTCGCATTCGGGTTTGCATCAGCATTTGCATTCCCCAGTCTCGGGCAGTTGGGGCGGAAGTGACCAATCTCTCCGCAGTTGAAACATGAACCCAGTGGAAATCTCGCTGCATTCCCTTGAACCGGAGCTTGAACCTGAACAGCTTGATTTTGTCCCAGACGACAAATATTGGCCAAATGCCCAAGTCTACCACATGTTGTGCATTTCTTGCAACCTCGTTGTGCAACGTGATGACCGTTGCAACGGGCACAATGTGGTGCGGCACCAGCATATGCCTTCTTTGCAAGTGGCTGAGCCGGTAGGTTCTGCAAGTTCTGAGCAGTCTGTGCTGTAACAGCAAAGTTTTGGGCACCCTTCCGCTTCTTTGATTTCTTCGAAGTCTCACCTTCCTTACCCTTCTTGTTTTGATCTTTCTTGCTATCCTCCTTGTCAGACCCCTGCTTCTTACCCTTGTCACCCTTTCTGTGTAGTTTATTCTTCCGAATCTGCGACTCAGTTAATGTCGCAGCTAACTCGATCGCTTGACGAAGTGTGGCAGGGCTACTACCAGTAAGGATGTCTTGTACCGAGTCAGGTAGGCCGTCGATGTACCTTTCGATAGCTATGTCAAGTGGGGTAACCATTCTCGGGCAAAGCAGACTCAACTCCTCAAACCTATCAGTATACGCCCTGTGCTCACCACTATCTTGCTTCAACTCATCAAATTCCTTCTCCAAAGCTCGCTGCTCATGACGAGGACAGAATTCCCTCATCATAAGGGCCCTGAGTTCAGCCCACGTCTGTGCTAGAGCAACTTCTGCACCACGATCCCTCATAATCCCGTTCCACCATGTAAGAGTCCTCTTCTGAAACACACTCGAAGAAAACTCGACCCTGCGATTGTCAGGACACTGCACGTGGCGGAAAGTATTCTCAATGCTCTCGAACCATTGAAGAAGCCCAGTCGCTCCTTCAGAACCACTAAACTTGAGTGGTTTAGCTTGGTTAAAATCCTTGTATTTACACTGCGCGTTATTGTTGTTGTTATTGTTGCCGTTGTTGTATATCTCGTGGACTTGGGTTACAACCCCGGGAACCACAGCAGCCACCTGCTGAGAGATCAGAGCTGCGAGTTCTTCAATAGTGAAAGTCCGAGCATCGGTTCGATCATCGCGTCGAGGAGGCATTGTCTAAAAGAGGAAAACATGAAATGAAACGAGTGAGAGGTTTAGACGAAATGAATGAGATGAAACAAATCTGATGAAAGCAATGATAGTGGTCATTTGTTTGTTACTACTAAGCAACAAACGACACACGGAACTAATCAAAGTAAATGGGTAAAAATAATGTATCGCGAAGACATGCTCGCCTATAAGTGAACACTCATCCCAAGAATTCCCAGGTAAGCACAACTGGTCTCGCGTCTGATGAGATGTATACGAAGTGCTTGCCTAGACAGAAAACCCAGAATACAGGCATTCACCCTTCCAGTTTGCACGTGTTCACATTATTTAGACTCAAACTTTGACGAGATTTTGAAAACTTAAAGGGGTTCAAAACCATATAACAGAGGGTTCAAAACCTTGTAATCAATCATCCTAGAACGGATGATTAGTTTTCAAAGCGGATTCGAAAATTGTGTTCTTGTTGTGGTTGTCACCTAAGGATAAGTGACGATATTGTTTTATGACTAAACGCAAGTAAACTCGCGTTAGGGTCCTAAGAAGGTTATAGACTAGGTCAAAGCATTACTAATTACTAATAACCTAATTCCCTATAACCATTGGCTCTGATACCATCTTTTCTGTCACACCCCGACCACGTGGAACATACAAAACATGGCGGAAACATCGGGGCGTGTTGCAACATAATTAATGTTTCATAACCATGGATATCAAAAGTGTTTCGTTTTATTAATCATTGAACAATTACATCGTTTGGAAATCTAAATACACAATTTAAACGTAATCTATCATTGTTATTTAGTCACTAAGGCCTTGTCCAGTCCTATGTGAGCATGCATCTTATCAATCGATACCATTCAACAATACCTGAAACATATGTGAAAACGAGGTCAGCAAAGAAATGCTGGCGAGTACATAGGTTTTGTAGGAGTGTCGAAATCATGGCTAGTTTAGATGTTGCAATACTTTATTTAAAAACCTTGTTTTGAAAAGAGTATAATATTGCAACTTAATTAACCAACTCGAATCAAGCGGGTTATAATTTGTAAAACCTCGTAGCCATGACTCTTAACCCGAAAACATTTGTTTTAGTAAATTTTTTGGAAAAACAATGATAAGTTCAGGTGATATGTATAACTAAGAGAATAATGCATGATTAAATGAATAACCATGTAATAATGAGTTTGTATAAGATAAGTTGTTTGTAAATAAATGTCTTGTGAAAAGTATGTTACTTGTATAAAATGTTCTATGTCTCGAGCTGAAATGATTCAAATAACACTACAATATGTAATACCATACAAACACTTATATATAGGAAGTACCAGCAGCGTATCCACCATGCTTGTATCATATTACACACGCATTGTTACTTAATCACTTAATCCAAACCAAACCACCAAAGTAATGTTCATGCCCAATGTAAAACATGTAATATGTAAACAAAACCCAATCGTTTACCCAATCGTTACCCAATCGTTAAAACATCGTGTGAAAACCCTATCGTTAATCGTTTAATTCGTTTTAGGTCGTGAAACTACTTATGTGGTCGTCTCGCTAATAACATCCAAACCTTCGTGACTCATCAATCGTAGCTTCTCGTTTTCGCATTAACAAACCTCCATAGGGTAAGTTAATGTTTCAGATTCAGTCGCTACCTACCATTGCCCACACATAACCACGGGAGTAGTAAATAACGGGATTTGTCAGATCCTATGGTACCATAACCTAATACTGGTCGGCTTGATCATAGCTAATGAATGTCATTTGTTATGTAACTACAACCAACAAGTTTGTTCACTTTATGAAATCGTTATTAGTTTTTGTATAAATCGTCTTAATTGTTTTTGAAACCATCGTTATAACATCGAAAACATTTAGCACATATGAGTCACCCCAAAACAGTTGAAAACAGTAAAATAGGGGAAGAATGTACTCGCCTGAGAATGCTTGGAGGTCTTGAACAACAACCAAACAAAGCTTGAGGGAGCACGGAATCAATCGGCAATCTAAAACTATATAAATAAACCGGATCTAAATCGGGAGATCGGATAGGATGAGGCTTGGTAAACCAAACGAGTTTTGGAACTCATATGATATGGTTTAACAAGACCTACATACTACAATGAAACCAAACCTAAGTGCTATCGACCCACCGCGGCCCATTACGACCCGTTTAGGTAGCTTATGCTACTTTAACGCGTCGTTCGCGTGAAACGCGTTCGGACCGCCTAACTAGTCCTATGACAAGTGTTATATGCCTAAACATGTTACTTAATCAGTTATGTGACAAAAGTTTAGGTTACATATGCTTAATTACCAATTATACATGAAAAGGGTATTCTGGTAATTTACCTAAGGCATATAAACTACCTATCATACAACTACTTAAACGATGTGACCATAGGGTATAACCTCGGAAGGTTATTCCCTACCTACTATGGTCACCTAATGTATTTGGTCGGATCCTAATGATCGACCAAATGGGTCGAGTTCGAAGGTATAGGTGATTTATCAGATCGCCTACCCTACGACTCTAGACAACGTGGTAATCAGTGGGCATAGTCCCAAGGGACTATGACCAACGTGATTACACTCACGTTGCGAAGTTCAAACGAACTTCGCATTGACCATTACTGGTCAACGCTGAAAGTCAAACAAAGTTTGACTTTCTGACTCGAAAAGCAGTAAAAATAAGGAAAAGAACGAAAGAATACTTACCCAGGGTCCCCGAATGCTAATCCCGATTCGAGAATCTCAGGTATGAAACAATGGTTTCAACTTAGAGTTTCTAAAATCAGAATTCTAGTGCATTTGAAGTAATGGGGGGTGGGGTATTTATAGTATTCGGGTAACCGTTGAGATCGTTTCTTGGAAAAGGGGAAACGATCAAGGCCGTACATGTGTTGGAATGTTGTGGTGGCTAAATCTTGATCTTATCTTGCTGATTAGGCAAGTTTAAAACATGTGGATGGGGTTTAATCAGCTGCAAGTTGCAAAAACAAACATTGAATCTGGTCTGAAGGTGCCATGCGGCCCGCTTTAGATTCAAGCAAACACAATGCGGGCCGCTTTGGCCTGTCTGATCAGCAAACTTGTTTCAGAAATGACAGTTTCAGTCCCTGCACGTGTTTAAGGCCTTTTCCGACACTTCTAAGGCCCGTAAAGCCAACTTTAAGGCCCTAAAACGTTGCCTAAACATTGTGGACATGAAACATGTTCAAAAATATGCCGGGTGATGGTTCGTTTGGTCGTACGAACGCGATGTTCGCTTAATTACGACGGAATGCGCATAAGCGCGAAAAACGATCCAAATGACGCAACGAATGGATTTTTCTTAAAGCGAACACTAAAATATAATGTAGTCATGCTTACATAAATTTTTGGGTGTCCGGATGTATTCAGAACGTAAGTTATGCGTAAAAATGCAAACTTGTGCACTTTTTGACACTTTTAGTCCCTGAATGACACAAAAGTTTATTTTAGCATACCTAACACCTCAAAGCCTATTTCTAAACTATGTGAAGGATATTTATGGTATGTTTAACTTATGGTCATGTTCCGGAAGGTCTGTTACAGTTCAAATTGGCATACTTTCGCAGTTCGTCAACTTTAGTCCCTGTAAGCGATTAAACTTGATTTTTTGCCATACCAAAGCCTTCAAAACTTATTTCTAAGTTATGTAAAGGTTGTTTAAGGTATGTCAAGCCAATGTCACTATTCTGGAGTGTTTGTTGCATTAAACTGGTTATATTTACGCATTGGTGCGCGTATAACCTTCCAGAAAGCGATTTAGAGTTTGAAATCGAATAAGAATCGATATGTGCAAATGATACACATATTAATACAAATCCAAAGTATGAAATACAATATTTCATTGGTTCGGTATTTGTTTGATGGCCGTGGAGGCACAGGTGTTACATAACGATGGTTTCAAAAACGATTAAAACGATTTATACAAAACTAATAACGATTTCAAAAAGTGAACAAACTTGTTGGTTGTAGTTACATAACAAATGACATTCATTAGCAATGATCAAGCCGACCAGTATTAGGTTATGGTACCATAGGATCTGACAAATCCCGTTAGTTACTACACCCGTAGTTATGTGTGGGTGTTGTGGGTAGCGACTGAATCTGTAATTTTTAATTTACTCTTTGGTAAGGGTTTATTAATGCGAGATGTTAATCTATCCTTTGGTAAGGGTTTATTAATGCGAGATGTTAATCTATCCTTTGGTAAGGGTTTATTAATGCGAATTATTAATCTATCCTTTGGTAAGGGTTTATTAATGCGAGTCAAGAAGGTTTGAATGTTATTAGCGAGACGACCATTTAAGTAGTTTCACGACCTAAAACGAATTTAACGATTGGGTAAACGATTGGTTTTCACACGATGTTTTAACGATTGGGTAAACGATTGGTTTTCACACGATGTTTTAACGATTGGGTAAATGATTGGTTTCAAAGCGATATACGATTGAGTTTTGGTTACATATTACATGATTTACATTGGGCATGAACATTACTTTGGTGGTTTGGTTTGATTAAGTGATTAAGTAACAATGCGTGTGGAATATGATACAAGCATGGTGGATACGCCGCTGGTACTTCCTATATATAAGTGTTTGTATGGTATTACATATTGTAGCGTTATTTGAATCATTTCAGTTTGAGACATAGAACATTTTATACAAGTAACATACTTTTCACAAGACATTTATTTACAAACAACTTATCTTATACAAACTCATTTTACATGGTTATTCATTTAATCATGCATTATTCTCTTATTATACATATCACCTGAACTTATTATTTTTCAAATGATTTACAAAGGCAAAGCAAATTACAAGGTTCATGACTAAACATTTTCTAAAACAGAAGTCATGAATCTTATTTTCACAAAACCTATGTACTCGCCAGCATTTCTTTGCTGACCTCGTTTTCACATATGTTTCAGGTATTGTTGAATGATATCGATTGATAAGATGCATGCTCACCTAGGACTGGACAAGGCCTTAGTGACTCAATAACAATGATAGACTATGTTTAATTTGTGTATTTAGATTTCCAGACGATGTAATTATTCAATGTTTAATAAAACGAAACACTTTTTGGTATCCATGGTTATGAAACATTAATTCTGTTGCAACACGCCCCGATGTTTCCGCCGCGATTTGTTGTTTTACGCGGTCGGGGTGTGACAGAAAAGATGGTATCAGAGCCAATGGTTATAGGGAATTAGGTTATTAGTAATGCTTTGACCTAGACTATAACCTTCTTAGGACCCTAACGCGAGTTTACTTGCGTTTAGTCATAAAACAATACCGTCACCTATCCTTAGGCGACGACCACAACAAGAACATAAATTTCAAAACCGCTTTGAAAACTAATCATCTGTTCTAGGATGATTGATTACAAGGTTTTGAACCCTCAGTTATAAGGTTTTGAACCCCTTTTGAATTTTCAAACTCTTTCCAAAGTTTTGAGTCTTAAATAATGTGAACACGTGCAAACTGGAAGGGTGAATGCCTGTATTCTGGGTTTTCTGTCTAGGCAAGCACTTCGTATATATCTCATCAGACGCGAGACCAGTTGTGCTTACCTGGGAATTCTTGGGATGAGTGTTCACTTATAGGCGAGCATGTCTTCGCGATACATTATTTTTGACCTATTTACTTTGATTTATCACCGGGGTCGTTTGTTGCTTTGTAGTAACAAACAAATGACCACTATCCTTGCTTTCATCAGATTTGTCCATCTCATTCTTTTCGTCTAATTCTCTCACTCGTTTCATTTCATGTTTCCTCTTTTAGACAATGCCTCCTCGACGCGATGATCGAACCGATGCTCGGACTTTCACTATTGAAGAACTCGCAGCTCTGATCTCTCAGCAGGTGGCTGCTGTGCTTCCCGGGGTTGTAACCCAAGTCCACGAGATATACAACAACGGCAATAATAACAACAACAACAACGTTCCATGCAAATACAAGGATTTTAACCAGGCTAAACCACTCAAGTTTAGTGGTTCTGAAGGAGCGACTGGCTTCTTCAATGGTTTGAGAGCATTGAGAATACTTTCCGCCACGTGCAGTGTCCTGACAATCGCAGGGTCGAGTTTTCTTCGAGTGTGTTTCAGAAGAGGGCTCTCACATGGTGGAACGGGGTTATGAGGGATCGTGGTGCAGATGTTGCTCTAGCACAGACGTGGGCTGAACTTAGGGCCCTTATGATGAGGGAATTCTGTCCTCGTCATGAGCAGCGAGCTTTGGAGAAGGAATTTGATGAGTTGAAGCAAGATAGTGGTGAGCACAGGGCGTATACTGATAGGTTTGAGGAGTTGAGTCTGCTTTGCCCGACAATGGTTACCCCACTCGACAAGGCTATCGAACAGTACATTGACGGCCTACCTGACACGGTACAAGACATCCTTACTGGTAGTAGCCCTACCACACTTCGTCAGGCGATCGAGTTAGCTGCGACATTGACTGAGTCGCAGATTCGGAAGAATAAGTTACACAGAAAGGGTAACAAGGGTAAGAAGCAGGGGTCTGACAAGGAGGATAGCAAGAAAGGTCAAAACAAGAAGGGTAAGGAATGCGATACATCAAAGAAATCAAAGAAGCGGAAGGGTGCCCAAAATTTTGCTGTTACAGCACAGACTGCTCAGAACTTGCAAAACCCACCGGCATAGCCAGCTGCAAAGAAGGCATATGCTGGTACCGCACCACATTGTGCCCGTTGCAACGGTCATCACGTTGCACAACAAGATTGCAAGAAATGCACAACGTGTGGTAGACTTGGGCATTTGGCCAATATTTGTCGTCTGGGATAAAATCAAGCTGCTCAGGTTCAAGCCCAGGTTCAAGGGAATGCTGCGAGATTCCCACTGGGTTCATGTTTCAATTGCGGAGAGATTGGTCATTTCCGCCACAACTGCCCAAGACTGGTGAATGCAAATGCTAACGCAAACCCGAATGCGAACGTCAACGTCAATGTGAATCCAGCACGTGGACGAGTGTATAACATCAATGAGGCAATCAATGATGAAGAACAAGTAGAATTTTGAAATTCCTCTGGTTGTTATCTTGTAACATTTAAAGACAATGCGGTTGTTATATAAATAAAAAATTTGTGGTTTTATTTTGTAACTAATGCAATTGTATGAATGTTTGATCCAACCTTATGATGTCAACACAAAGACAAACTACTCATGTGGTTCTATCATTTTCATGATCACTTGTGACTCCCTAAGAACCTCAAACACTTGTTTTTTTTAAATCTAAAGTATCTTATCGTCTTGCACCGTTCGAGATGCAAGAATTATCAAAACGACTTTCTGCACGATGTATGGCCATTACGAGTTTATAGTCATGCCTTTTGGGTTGACAAATGCTCCAGCCATCTACATGGACTTAATAAATAGAGTCTGCAAGCCTTATTTGGATCAGTTCGTCATTGTTATTAATGACATCTTGATCTAATCATATCCCGAGCCGATCACGATCAACACCTTCGTTGACATTGGAACCCCTAAAGAAGGAACAAACTTTTCGCTAAATCCTCCAAGAGGAAATTTTGGCTTAAAGAGGTTCAATTTTTGGGTCAAGTAGTCAACAAGCAAGGTATTCATGTGGATCCATCCAAATTGCTGCAATTAAGGATGTGGTTCCCAGTATGCTTTAAATACCAGTGTCCAAAGATAACAAATTAAACAATTATGCGAGTATACGATTATGCGATTATGTGTTTATGTGTTCTCCTTTATGTTTTTGTGTGTTACGATTTTCAAATCCTCATAGAATCTTTCATATCTTCATATGAGGGATTCATAGTAGGATATTCAAAAGGTACTACCTTAAATCCTTATGGGCTTTTACGTGGTAGTTAAGACCCTTGGGTTATATAGTATCATTCCATGATTCGATGAGAGACCCTTGAGTGGTCTAGTTAAAGATTGATTCAAGATCTGGTTAAGAATGGCATGTGATGATACAGCTGAAAGGACCCTATGGTGGTCCAGTCACGCTCATCACAGGTTCATTCATAATGGTTTTCCCTCTACACATTATAAAATAGACTGTGTGAACTGTGCAAGGAATTGTCTGATTATGGACGCGTACATAATTATGAAATTTAGTGCACAGAAACCTAGTAGGATTTATTATGTGTAAGAACCGATAGTGACAACAATAACAAAATGAGAACGATGTAATGGAGGTACGGTGGACGCACCAATGGCGCTTTATATACTTGTATATAAGTGTCCCTCTTACATTGGAAGCATAATGTTATTTAGGTTACTAGAAGTTCAGAACCCTAACCAATATTGTTCGATCTTTTCAACTTCCTGTTTTCAAGCTCTCACAAGTTTCCTCTAAATAAATTTCGGGACGAAATTTCCTAAAGTAGGGGAGACTGTAACACCTGTGCCTCCACGGCCATCAAACAAATACAAAACCAATGAAATATTATATTTCATACTTGGGATTTGTAAAAATATGTGTATCATTTGCACATATCAATTCTCGTTCAAATTCAAACTCTAAATCGCTTTCTGGAAGGTTATACGCGCACCAATGCGTAAATATAACCAGTTTAATGCAACAAACACTCCGGAATAGTGACATAGGTTTAACATACCTTAAATAACCTTTACATAACTTAGAAATAAGTTTTGAAGGCTTTGGTATGGCAAAATCAAGTTAAATCGCTTACAGGGACTAAAGTTGACAAACTGTGAAAGTATGCCAATTTGAACTGTAACGAACATTCTGGAACATGACCATAAGTTAAACATACCATAAATATCCTTTACATAACTTAGAAATAAGCTTTGAGGGGTTCGGTATGCTAAAATAAACTTTTGGGTCATTCAGGGACTAAAAGTGTCAAAAAGTGCACAAGTTTGCATTTTCGCGCATAACTTACGTTCTGAATACATCTGGACATCCAAAAATTTATGTAAGCATGACTATATTATGCTTTAGCGTTTGGCTTGTCAAAAATCCATTCGTCACGTCATCTGGATCGTTTTTCGCGCTTATGCGCATTCCGTCGTAATTAACCGAACATCACAACTGTACGGTTAAACGAACCGACATCCAAGATATTTTTGAGCACATTTTAAGTTCCCTATACTTTAACTTCATTTTAGAGCTTTGAAATGGGGTTAACGGGCCTTAAACGTGTCGAAAATGGGCTGAATGCATGACAGGGACCAAAACTGTCAATCTGCCAAACTTAGGAGTAGCGCACTGCTACACTTATCAAGTAATGGTGCGCTAGCCTTGCTCAGACCAGATTCAGTGTTTTTAAACAGCCTGTTTGCAGCTAATTAATCCACAACCACATGTTCTCTATTGCCTAGTCAGATGATAAGGACCATTTTGAGCCACCACAACTTTCCGACACTTGTACGGATACGATTAAGGCACGTTTTCCATGAAACGATCTTAACGGTGGACCAAAAACTATAAATACCCCAACACCCCCATTGCTTAAATCACTAGAATTTTGATCTTAGAAACTCTAAGTTGAAACCATTGTTTCATACCTGAGATTCTCGGATCGAAATTAGCATTCGGGGACCCTTCGTAAGTATTCTTTCGTTCTTTTATTGCTTTTCGAGTCTTTCGAGTCTGAAAGTCAAACTTTGTTTGACTTTCTACATTGACCAGTTATGGTCAATGCGAAGTTCGTTTGAACTTCGCAACGTGAGTGTAATCACGTTGGTTATAGTCCCTTGGGACTATGCCTACTGATTACCACGTTGTCTAGGGTCGTAGGGTAAGCGATCTAATAAATCGCTTATGCCTCGAACCCGACCCATTTGGTCGATCATTAGGATTCGACCAAACACATTAGGTGACCATAGTAGGTAGGGAATAACCTTCCGAGGTTATACCCAATGGTCACATCGTTTGAGTAGTTGTATGATAGGTAGTTTATATGCCTTAGGTAAATTACCATAATACCCTTTTCATGTATAATTGGTAATTAAGCATATGTAACCTAAACCTTTGTCATATAACTGATTATGTAACATGTTTAGGCATATAACACTTGTCATAGGACTAGTTAGACGATCCGAACGCGTTTCACGCGCACGACGCGTTAAAGTAGCATAAGCTACCTTAATGGGTCGCGATGGGTCGAAAGCACTTAGGTTTGGTTTCATTGTAGTATGTAGGCCTTGTTAAACCATATCATATGAGTTCCAACACTCATTTGGTTTACCAAGCCTCATCCTATCCGATCTCCCGATTTAAGTCCGGTTTATTTATATAGTTTTAGATTACCGACTGATTCCGTGCTCTCTCTAGCTTTGTTTGGTTGTTGTTCAAGACCTCCAAGCATTCTCAGGCGAGTACATTATTCCCCTCTTTTACTGTTTTCAATTGTTTTGGGGTGACTCATATGTGCTAAATGTTTTCGATGTTATAACGATGGTTTCAAAAACGATTAAAACGATTTATACAAAACTAATAACGATTTCAAAAAGTGAACAAACTTGTTGGTTGTAGTTACATAACAAATGACATTCATTAGCAATGATCAAGCCGACCAGTATTAGGTTATGGTACCATAGGATCTGACAAATCCCGTTAGTTACTACACCCGTAGTTATGTGTGGGTGTTGTGGGTAGCGACTGAATCTGTAATTTTTAATTTACTCTTTGGTAAGGGTTTATTAATGCGAGATGTTAATCTATCCTTTGGTAAGGGTTTATTAATGCGAGATGTTAATCTATCCTTTGGTAAGGGTTTATTAATGCGAATTATTAATCTATCCTTTGGTAAGGGTTTATTAATGCGAGTCAAGAAGGTTTGAATGTTATTAGCGAGACGACCATTTAAGTAGTTTCACGACCTAAAACGAATTTAACGATTGGGTAAACGATTGGTTTTCACACGATGTTTTAACGATTGGGTAAACGATTGGTTGTCACCTAAGGATAAGTGACGGTATTGTTTCCGCCGCGATTTGTTGTTTTACGCGGTCGGGGTGTGACACTTGTAAGTATAAAAATCCTTGGTATGTAGCAAATAAGGAAAAAGAGATCACCAATGGCTTGCAAGACCATTGATATGTGTGAAGTGCAAGTAGGAAGACTCAAACCTAGCAGATTTCGCGTTGGGGCACAAAGTCACCCCTAGGTCCGTTCTGTTTGGGCCTGGGGCTGGGCTCGCTACACCCAGATAGATCTACCGCTTACGTCCCTCGGTCCTACAATGAGGATTAATGGCCTCCAGTTTCTGCCTACCCACTCACATGATCTAAGTAGTAAACCTCCTTACGCTAACCATACCATGTATAAAGTACTTGTAATCAAAGTAACATGTATTTCACCCCCGCAGTTTAGAAAACTGAAAACAGTTAAGAGAAAAGGGGGACATGAACTCACAGTGGTGCGTCTCTACCAAGTATGTCTCCTGATCAAGCAGCTGTATGACGACCTACACGTACTAATTCTATTAGACGGACGGCCGTGCCTTAGCTTTATGGTTTAAGTTTTTTTGGGAAATAGTTAGGCAACTATTTCGTGTTTACATTCTGTATATACTTGGTAGTTATTTTCCTTCCCAAGGATGGGGGATTTAATACATGTGTGTTCGTAAAACTTTGAAATATATTATTAAGTCTCACTTAATATATTTTACTTCTAATTCCAAAATATAAATATTCTTCCCAAAAATATTATATTTTAATACATGTGATTTTCCCAAAATAATACTTAGTAATATTATTTTTACCCTAAAAATAATATTTACGTAGTCCACAAAATAATCATAAACACTTATACAAGTGATGTTGTGAAAAATATATACTAAATATATTTATGTATCACGTTTTATTTTGTGAAATCCCACCTCCGATATTTTGTAAATAAAGTCGCGGCGAAATCTATAATTTGAAAACAAGTCAAAATGTATTTCTAACACTTATAGTGAAAATATTTCTAAGTGTTAGGTTTTTGGAAAAATTTCGCCAGAGTTTCCTCTGTAACTGGAGGTGGCCACGCTTTCAAGCGTATCATTTTCTTTTACAAATCAAACCAACAATTTTCTCAATTAACATAAGCATTATTCAAACCATCAAACTAGTTAATAAACTTGTAATTTGCAAGAATCTCATGAACTTGTAGTTTTCTAATATTATGAAGTAAATCCCATTACTTTTAGTGGATCTTTACATAAAGCAATACGATTTCGTAAAAGTCTTGTTTTTAAAGAAATTCCATCTTTACAACTTCTTGTCAACTTTTATAAAAATAGTTATTTTGTCGAAACTTTGTGCTACACAAGTGTTTACACACTTGTGTGTTCTAAAAATCATTCGTGTTAGTGTAAGATCCGTTTTTAGAAAACATGATTTCTTTTGACACGTGGTCCTTTGAAAATACCGCTTGTAGATACGTAGATCTACTAGTTTTAAACACTATTTCACAAGTAAAATCGCTTTTACACAAGTTCATGGTTTGCGTGTGGTAGAGTTTCACCCTTTAACCCTTGTTACTTCCAAAACAACCTTATGTCATGATCCAAGGTCATGACCAATCCGGGTTAAACGATGATCCGAGCTACCACAACATAGATCGGGTCTAAATAATCACACAAATCAAATACTACATGATTTACACAACATATGAGCTTTTAACCAACATTTTTAGTGTTTTAAGTAGACTTTTGTGTGTCATCTTGTATGTTCATGTCTTTTAACCGTTACAAATCATATTAACCACTTTAAAATAGTTCGAGAAGGTGATTTAAGTAACATACCACTAGCTCGAGGCTAGGGAAGAATCTAAGCACAAATAGGGTGGATAAAAGCAATGTAGTGAGGTCCTTCGCCTTCCGATTGCACCAAGACTCCTTATATGCGACCCTTAACACTTGTAGATGATTGGAATGGCTTGAACTAAACTCGAAACCGGATGGATGCTCAAGGGGGTGTTCGGCCGTAGCTTCTTTAGAGAGAGGGAGAGAGTTTTGTGATCAAGTGTTGTGATGAAATGAATGGTGTGTTTAGGCTAGATCTTATAGACAAAGTTTAAGTTTATTAACCAAGGGTTAATATGTCTAATTGATATTAGACATGAAATATTAAAATAATCTTCATGGTACCATGTGTGTCCCCTTGATGGGGACGGTTTCTAAAGGGGGGGGGGGGGTCTTGGTCCGATTCCAACTAATTAGTTAGACATAAGTTAGGTTAAGTAAGTTAGTTAAGTGCTTAACCCGGTTACTAGTGTGTAGTGTGTTATGACGGGTGTTAGGGTATTCAGGGACCCTAACTGGCTCAGAAAAAGATAAATAATGAAAATAACAATATTTTCATGTTCCGGGTAAAGTCCGGTTGTTCGGTTGGATAGTAATCCGTTAAAGTGCTAACAAAGCTTTAAAGTGTCGTTAATACCCTTTTTAGTGACACAACTCATTTCTGACACTTTGGAAAGTGTCTAGTAATATTTTCCTCATGTTTTGGCACTTTATTAGTTAGCTAAAAGCTGAATTGTTTATGTAAAGTGCTGAATTTTGTACTTAGAGTACGTTTTAGGCACATCCAGTCATTGTAACTTATTCCTAGAGACGCAGTTCTACAACCCTTGTATCCCTACACTCACCACTAGTGTAGTAAAATATTTCTGGCTCATACAGGCCTTAGAGGCAGTGTCTGCCTGATGCTGGCTTTATCAGCATGTTCAATAGGTTATCCGTTTATAGTGCTACTGTGCTTTTGTGCATCATGTTTGTCACTAAGGTTCAGCATGTAAATAATGTAGTGACGGTAAGTAAAGTATGATGCAAGTAAGTACATGTATCAGTATTCAAGTAGCAGTTTATCAGTAATTTTGAACAAGCACAGTAATTATGTAGTAATTAATTATTAATTAAGTCGTACGGATACCTGGTTTAGTGAGGGTTGTCACATTCTCCCCCCGTTAGAAAAATTTCGTCCCGAAATTTTAAGTTCTGCTTGTCGATGCAGGGTTCTTAGGAAATAGGTGGGGGTATTTCTCCTTCATTTGGTCCTCACGCTCCCAGGTGTATTCAGGACCATGTCTGGCATTCCAACGAACCTTGACGAGCTTGACACTGCTCCGGCGGGTCTTGTTTTCTTTCCAATCCGTAACCTCAACTGGTTCTTCAACGAAATGGAGCGTGTCGTCAACATGAATCTCGTCGATGGGAATGGCAATGTTATCTTGAGTTGGACTTTTCTTCAGGTTGGTTACATGAAATGTATCGTGAACACCATTCAGTTCAGCAGGTAAATCCAACTTGTATGCTACCGGTCCTATTCTTTCCAAAATTCTGAAAGGACCAATGTAGCGCGGATTTAACTTTCCACGCTTTCTGAAGCGTGCCACACCCTTCCAGGGTGAAACTTTCAATAAAACCATTTCTCCAACTTGGAATTCCACATGTTTCCGGTTCGGATCCGCATAGGCCTTCTGTCTGTTGCGAGCGGCTTCGATGCGTTTTAGAATCTGCGCAATCTTGTCTGTCGTCTCTTGGACGATTTCGGGACCAGCAAGCTGTCTATCACCTGCGTCAGCCCAACATAGGGGTGATCGGCACTTGCGTCCGTAAAGAGCTTCGAATGGCGCGACACCAATACTGGTGTGGTAGCTGTTGTTGTATGAAAATTCGACCAAAGGCAAATGCTTATCCCAGCTACCGCCCAAATCCATAACACACGCTCTCAGCATGTCTTCCAAAGTCTGTATCGTTCGCTCGCTTTGACCGTCAGTTTGCGGATGAAACGCAGTGCTCAGATTTAATTGTAAGCCAAAAGCTTCTTGGAAGGATTGCCATATCCTTGACACAAACCTTCCGTCTCTATCAGAGATGATCGAGAGAGGCACTCCATGACGTGCGACGATCTCTCTCATATAAATTTCAGCCAATTTGCTAGTGTTATCCTTCTCTTTGATTGGCAGAAAGTGTGCTGACTTTGTTAATCGATCTACTATTACCCAAATAGTGTCATGGCCTCTTGGCAACTTTGTAATAAAATCCATTGAGATTTGTTCCCATTTCCACTTGGGAATCTCAGGTTGTTGCAGAAGTCCTGAAGGCTTCTGGTATTCCGCTTTCACCTTAGCGCATGTCAAACATTTGCTCACATAAACAGCAACATCGCCTTTCATCCTAGGCCACTAATAATAATCTTTGAGATCCTGGTACATCTTATCCGCTCCAGGGTGGATAGAGTACCGCGACTTGTGAGCTTCATCAAAAATAACCTTCCTTAAACCTCCAAACAAAGGAACCCAAATCCTTTTCTCAAAACATAACGTTCCTTCCTCGTTTGGTACCAGTAGCTTCTCCATCCCACGGAGATATTCTTCTTCAAGGTTTCCTTCCTTGAGAGCTTCTTTCTGCGCGGCACGAATGCGCAAGGAAAGATCGGTTCGGATAATCATTTCTAAAGCCCTAACCCTTATGGGCTTGATCCTCTCCTTTCGACTTAGGGCATCGGCGACCACATTCGCCTTCCCTGGATGATACTTTATGTCACACCCCGACCACATAGAACATACAAAACGTGGCGGAAACATCGGGGAGTGTTGTAACAGAATTAATCGTTTCAAATCCATGGCAATTGAAGTTTTGTTTTATTGATTAAAAGGGTTACAATGTCTTAACAAACAAGAAATACAACATAATTAACTAGTCTTGCATCTTTTATTGTCACTAAAGCCCAAGTCTGTCTATGTGTATCTTGATCATATTATGCAACAGCTCCTGAAAAACACATGTGAAAATAGGTACGTCAGCATAAAAATGCCTGTGAGATACATAGGTTTTGTGAAAATAAGTTTCATGACTTATGTTTGAGAAAATGTTTAGTCATGAACCTTGTAATTTGCTTTGTCTTGTAAATCATTTAATAAAAACAATGAGTTCAGATGATATGTATAAATAAGTGAATAATGTATGGTTAAATGAATAACCATGTAAACTGAGTTTGTATAAGATAAGTTGCTTGTAAAACAATGTATTATGAAAAGTATGTTACTGGTATAAAATGTTCTATGTCTCAAACTGAAATGATTCAAATAACGCTACAATATGTAATACTATACAACCACTTATATATAGGAAGTACCAGCGGCGTATCCACCATGCTTGTATCATATTACACACGCATCGTTACTTAATCACTTAATCAAACCAAACCAAACAATGTAAAATGTCTATGTTTAAATATCCATGTCAAATGTCTATGTCAAATATCCATGTCAAATGTCTATGTCAAATATCCATGTCAAATGTCTATGTCAAATATCCATGTCAAATATCCATGTCAAATGTCTATGTCAAATATCCATGTCAAATGTCTATGTCAAATATCCATGTATGGCAAGTGAAATGTCTCAACTAAACCATATGCACAAAAACAAAGTATTGAAGTAAAACTTGGTTTAAATCAAAGTTATGTTTTGTGGGAAATGCATGATCAAATGTCAATCATGTTAAAATGTCTGTGTAGAAGTGTCAAAAATCATGTACTATAATGTACTAACGAACATAGCAGGTATATGATGTGAAAACAGGAAAGCATGAAAGTAACAAGTAGGCACATGTGTTCCACCCCAAAACAGTTTGGAAAACAGTAAAAGAGGGGTCTATGTACTCACTTGAGATTGCTCAGTAGTCCTTGAGTAACAACCAAACAATGCTAGAGATCGCGGATATCAAACGGCACCTAATATAGGTAACTATGTTAATTAACCGGACCTAATTCGGAAGATCGGATAGAATGAGGTTTCGTAAACCAAACGAGTATAGAGACTCGTGTCATATGGTTTATCAAAGCCTACATGCTAAATGAAACTTAACCTAAGTGTTTACGACCCATTACGACCCGTTTAGATAGCTTATGCTACTTTAACGCGTCGTTCGCGTGAAACGCGTTCGGACCGCCTAACTAGCCCTATGACAAGTGTTATATGCCTAAACATGTTACATAATCAGTTATGTGACAAAAGTTTAGGTTACATATGCTTAATTACCAATTATACATGAAAAGGGTATTCTGGTAATTTACCTAAGGCATATAAACTACCTATCATACAACTACTTAAACGATGTGACCATAGGGTATAACCTCGGAAGGTTATTCCCTACCTACTATGGTCACCTAATGTATTTGGTCGGATCCTAATGATCGACCAAACTGGGTCTGGTTCGAAGGTATAGGCGATTTATTAGATCGCCTACCCTACGACCCTAGACAACGTGGTAATCAGTAGGCATAGTCCCAAGGGACTATAACCAACGTGATTACACTCACGTTGCGAAGTTCAAACGAACTTCGCATTGACCATTACTGGTCAACGCTGAAAGTCAAACAAAGTTTGACTTTCTGACTCGAAAAGCAGTAAAAATAAGGAAAAGAACGAAAGAATACTTACGAAGGGTCCCCGAATGCTAATCCCGATCCAAGAACTCAGGTATGAAACAATGGTTTCAACTTAGAGCTCTCAAATCAGAATTCTAGTGAGAAATAAGGTTAAGTGGGTTGGGTATTTATAGGAATACCCGAACCGTTAGGATCGTTTCATGGAAAACGTGCCATGAATCCAACCCGTACACTTGTCGGAACCTTATGGTGGCTAGAAATCCATCCTTATCAGATGACTAGACAATTACGGATGTGTGGGTGTGGTTTAATCTGCTGAAAACAGGCTGTTAAGTACTCTGCATCTGGTCTGAGCAAGGCTAGCACACCGCTACACTAAAAGTGTAGCGCACCGCTAGGCCATAGTTTGGCAGAATTACACTTTTAGTCCCTGTCATGCATTCAGCCCATTTTCGACACGTTTAAGGCCCGTTAACCCCATTTCAAAGCTCTAAAATGAAGTTAAAGTATAGGGAACTTAAAATGTGTTCAAAAATATCTCGGATGTCGGTTCGTTTGGCCGTACGGTCGCGATGTTCGCTTAATTACGACGGAATGCGCATAAGCACGAAAAACGAACCAAATGACGCGACGAATGGATTTTTCTTATGCCGAACACTAAAATAAAATATTTTAGTGCTTACATAAATTTTTGGATGTCCGGATGTATTCAGAACGTAAGTTACGCGTAAAAATGCAAACTTGTGCACTTTTTGACGCTTTTAGTCCCTGAATGACACAAAAGTTTATTTTAGCATACCGAACACCTCAAAGCCTATTTCTAAGCTATGTAAAGGATATTTATGGTATGTTTAACTTATGGTCATGTTCCGGAAGGTCTGTTACACTTCAAATTGGCATACTTTCGCAGTTTGTCAACTTTAGTCCCTGTAAGCGATTAAACTTTGATTTCACCACACCAAACCTTCCAAAACTTATATCTAAGTTATGTAAAGGTTATTTAAGGTATGTTAAGCCTATTTCACTATTCCGGAGTGTTCGTTGGATTAAACTGGTTATATCTACTCATCAGAGCGCGTATAACCCTCCAGAAAGCGATTTAAAGCTTGAAATCGAACAAGAATTGATATGTGTAAACGATACACATATTTTTACAAATCCCAAGTATGAAATACTATATTTCATTGGTTTGATGGTTGGAGTGACACAGGTGTTACAGTCTCCCCTACTTTAGGAAATTTCGTCCCGAAATTAATTCGTAGGAGTCTATCTGTGACTTTGTGTGAAGTAACCATCAAAGATAAGCAAGGCATAATCCTGTTATTTCTCTATAACGGACATTTTTCAGAATTGAAAAATGAACGGAGTTATTTTCAACAGGCATTCTTAGAAACGAAAATGAACGAAATGAGTCTTTTTCCACAACCTCTTCAGAACCGAAAATGAACGAAAAGAGTCATTTTCCACCATTTCTTCAGAACCGAAAATGAACGACAAGAGTCATTTTTCACCATTTCTTCAGAAACCAAAAATGAACGACAAGAGTCATTTTTCACCATTTCTTCAGAAACCAAAAATGAACGACAAGAGTCATTTTTCACCATTTCTTCAGAAACCAAAAATGAACGACAAGAGTCATTTTTACATCTTCAGAAACAAAAATGAACAGAATAGTCATTTTACATCTTCAGAAACAAAAATGAACAGAATAGTCATTTTACATCTTCAGAAACAAAAATGAACAGAATAGTCATTTTACATCTTCAGAAACAAAAATGAACAGATTAGTCATTTTACATCTTCAGAAACAAAAATGAACAAAACGAACTCTAGACACATGACAAAACTCACTGTGGTTTCCGTGCACTGAATTTCATAATTATGTATGCATCCATAATTACGCAATTCCTTGCATAGTCCGCACAATTTGTTTAAAATGTGAAGGGGAGGAAAAATCAAACCTGATGATAAGTGTGACTAAACTACCATAGGGTCCTTTTAATTAGATCGACAAAGGATCCTTTTAAATTAGGCCACCAAGGAGTCCTTTCAGCTATATCATCACATGATATTCCTAACCAGATTTTTTTTTGATCAATCTGTTTACCTAGACCTCTCAGGGTCTAATTATGGAATGGTACAATATAATCCAAGGGTCTTTACTATTACGTACAAGCCCGTTGAGGATTTAATATAGCACCCAAAGATATGGAAGATTCTACGAGGATTTGAATGACAAGAATTTGGATCACACCAAAAACATAAAAGGAAACACATAAGCACATAATCACATAGTTGTTTAACTTGTTATTAATTTGTTATCTTTGAACGCGGATACTTAAAGCACACCAGAAATCCAATTCGTGGATTTCATTTGGCACTTTAATCATTTCAAGAATCTATCTATGAAGATAGGATAATCTTAAAAGGAATTCGGCTTTGTCCTTATTGAATTGTGATGTACGTATTGAATCATACAAAGAATTCAATTAAGGACTCCGATGAATGATACCCATCCACAAGGATCTAATTATGAAGATAGAAAGATCCTACATGGATTTTGGAGTTTGTGTAACGGGAGTGTTCCGACACCTTGCACTAGGCGTGTTTACGTCGATACACAAGGTAGAAAGTTCATGAGGTTGAGGCGCCAGATATGTCAAGCGACATATGAAGCAGAGTTTGAAGGTTGAGCAGCAGCAGGATTTGTAACAGCTTTGCTTTGGATTGCAAAGCGGCACATGTTAACCAAATGTCTCCATCGTCCACCGTGGGTACATTTGAAACAGGGTATTTGGTTCGGATAATGGCAGTGGTATTAATTGCACCAAGGAACAGTTCCCTTTATACAGCTTCATCCCTGAGACAAGTCATGGTGATAGCTAAGTCAACGGTCCTCCGGAGTACGACGCCTATTCGCTGGGTAATTGCAGCACCTGGTTCGGACATTGTTGTTGCGATGAAGAAGCATCTTGAAGATAACGAAAGGCATAGGAGAAAACAAGCGAAAGATAGTCAAAAGAAAATGACAAGGCATGTAGATTGTGACCATTTGTTTGTTACCAAAGGCAAACAAATGAGACAGTGACTAATCAAAGTAAGCGGGTCAATATAATGTATCGCGAAGACATGCTCGCCTATAAGTGAACACTCATCCCAAGAATTCCCAGGTAAGCACAACTGGTCTCGCGTCTGATGAGATGTATACGAAGTGCTTGCCTAGACAGAAAACCCAGAATACAGGCATTCACCCTTCCAGTTTGCACGTGTTCACATTATTTAAAACCCAAAACCTTGACGAGATTTTGAAAATTCAAAGGGGTTCAAAACCATATAACAGAGGGTTCAAAACCTTGTAATAAATCATCCTAGAACAGATGATTAGTTTTCAAAGCGGTTTTGAAATTTATGTTCTTGTTGTGGTCGTCGCCTAAGGATAGGTGACGGTATTGTTTTATGACTAAACGCAAGTAAACTCGCGTTAGGGTCCTAAGAAGAGTTATAGACTAGGTCAAAGAATTACTAATAACCTAATTCCCTATAACCATTGGCTCTGATACCATCTTTTCTGTCACACCCCGACCACATAGAACATACAAAACGTGGCGGAAACGTCGGGGAGTATTGTAACAGAATTAATCGTTTCAAATCCATGGCAATTGAAGTTTCGTTTTATTGATTAAAAGGGTTACAATGTCTTAACAAACAAGAAATACAACATAATTAACTAGTCTTGCATCTTTTATTGTCACTAAAGCCCAAGTCTGTCTATGTGTATCTTGATCATATTATGCAACAGCTCCTGAAAAACACATGTGAAAATAGGTACGTCAGCATAAAAATGCCTGTGAGATACATAGGTTTTGTGAAAATAAGTTTCATGACTTATGTTTGAGAAAATGTTTAGTCATGAACCTTGTAATTTGCTTTGTCTTGTAAATCATTTAATAAAAACAATGAGTTCAGATGATATGTATAAATAAGTGAATAATGTATGGTTAAATGAATAACCATGTAAACTGAGTTTGTATAAGATAAGTTGCTTGTAAAACAATGTATTATGAAAAGTATGTTACTGGTATAAAATGTTCTATGTCTCAAACTGAAATGATTCAAATAACGCTACAATATGTAATACTATACAACCACTTATATATAGGAAGTACCAGCGGCGTATCCACCATGCTTGTATCATATTACACACGCATCGTTACTTAATCACTTAATCAAACCAAACCAAACAATGTAAAATGTCTATGTTTAAATATCCATGTCAAATGTCTATGTCAAATATCCATGTCAAATGTCTATGTCAAATATCCATGTCAAATGTCTATGTCAAATATCCATGTCAAATATCCATGTCAAATGTCTATGTCAAATATCCATGTCAAATGTCTATGTCAAATATCCATGTATGGCAAGTGAAATGTCTCAACTAAACCATATGCACAAAAACAAAGTATTGAAGTAAAACTTGGTTTAAATCAAAGTTATGTTTTGTGGGAAATGCATGATCAAATGTCAATCATGTTAAAATGTCTGTGTAGAAGTGTCAAAAATCATGTACTATAATGTACTAACGAACATAGCAGGTATATGATGTGAAAACAGGAAAGCATGAAAGTAACAAGTAGGCACATGTGTTCCACCCCAAAACAGTTTGGAAAACAGTAAAAGAGGGGTCTATGTACTCACTTGAGATTGCTCAGTAGTCCTTGAGTAACAACCAAACAATGCTAGAGATCGCGGATATCAAACGGCACCTAATATAGGTAACTATGTTAATTAACCGGACCTAATTCGGAAGATCGGATAGAATGAGGTTTCGTAAACCAAACGAGTATAGAGACTCGTGTCATATGGTTTATCAAAGCCTACATGCTAAATGAAACTTAACCTAAGTGTTTACGACCCATTACGACCCGTTTAGATAGCTTATGCTACTTTAACGCGTCGTTCGCGTGAAACGCGTTCGGACCGCCTAACTAGCCCTATGACAAGTGTTATATGCCTAAACATGTTACATAATCAGTTATGTGACAAAAGTTTAGGTTACATATGCTTAATTACCAATTATACATGAAAAGGGTATTCTGGTAATTTACCTAAGGCATATAAACTACCTATCATACAACTACTTAAACGATGTGACCATAGGGTATAACCTCGGAAGGTTATTCCCTACCTACTATGGTCACCTAATGTATTTGGTCGGATCCTAATGATCGACCAAACTGGGTCGGGTTCGAAGGTATAGGCGATTTATTAGATCGCCTACCCTACGACCCTAGACAACGTGGTAATCAGTAGGCATAGTCCCAAGGGACTATAACCAACGTGATTACACTCACGTTGCGAAGTTCAAACGAACTTCGCATTGACCATTACTGGTCAACGCTGAAAGTCCAACAAAGTTTGACTTTCTGACTCGAAAAGCAGTAAAATAAGGAAAAGAACGAAAGAATACTTACGAAGGGTCCCCGAATGCTAATCCCGATCCAAGAACTCAGGTATGAAACAATGGTTTCAACTTAGAGCTCTCAAATCAGAATTCTAGTGAGAAATAAGGTTAAGTGGGTTGGGTATTTATAGGAATACCCGAACCGTTAGGATCGTTTCATGGAAAACGTGCCATGAATCCAACCCGTACACTTGTCGGAACCTTATGGTGGCTAGAAATCCATCCTTATCAGATGACTAGACAATTATGGATGTGTGGGTGTGGTTTAATCTGCTGAAAACAGGCTGTTAAGTACTCTGCATCTGGTCTGAGCAAGGCTAGCGCACCGCTACACTAAAAGTGTAGCGCACCGCTAGGCCATAGTTTGGCAGAATTACACTTTTAGTCCCTGTCATGCATTCAGCCCATTTTCGACACGTTTAAGGCCCGTTAACCCCATTTCAAAGCTCTAAAATGAAGTTAAAGTATAGGGAACTTAAAATGTGTTCAAAAATATCTCGGATGTCGGTTCGTTTGGCCGTACGGTCGCGATGTTCGCTTAATTACGACGGAATGCGCATAAGCACGAAAAACGAACCAAATGACGCGACGAATGGATTTTTCTTATGCCGAACACTAAAATAAAATATTTTAGTGCTTACATAAATTTTTGGATGTCCGGATGTATTCAGAACGTAAGTTACGCGTAAAAATGCAACCTTGTGCACTTTTTGACGATTTTAGTCCCTGAATGACACAAAAGTTTATTTTAGCATACCGAACACCTCAAAGCCTATTTCTAAGCTATGTAAAGGATATTTATGGTATGTTTAACTTATGGTCATGTTCCGGAAGGTCTGTTACAGTTCAAATTGGCATACTTTCGCAGTTTGTCAACTTTAGTCCCTGTAAGCGATTAAACTTTGATTTCACCACACCAAACCTTCCAAAACTTATATCTAAGTTATGTAAAGGTTATTTAAGGTATGTTAAGCCTATTTCACTATTCCGGAGTGTTCGTTGGATTAAACTGGTTATATCTACTCATCAGAGCGCGTATAACCCTCCAGAAAGCGATTTAAAGCTTGAAATCGAACAAGAATTGATATGTGTAAACGATACACATATTTTTACAAATCCCAAGTATGAAATACTATATTTCATTGGTTTGGCATTTGTTTGATGGTTGGAGTGACACAGGTGTTACAGTCTCCCCTACTTTAGGAAATTTCGTCCCGAAATTAATTCGTAGGAGTCTATCTGTGACTTTGTGTGAAGTAACCATCAAAGATAAGCAAGGCATAATCCTGTTATTTCTCTTTAACGGACATTTTTCAGAATTGAAAAATGAACGGAGTTATTTTCAACAGGCATTCTTAGAAACGAAAATGAACGAAATGAGTCTTTTTCCACAACCTCTTCAGAACCGAAAATGAACGAAAAGAGTCATTTTCCACCATTTCTTCAGAACCGAAAATGAACGACAAGAGTCATTTTTCACCATTTCTTCAGAAACCAAAAATGAACGACAAGAGTCATTTTTCACCATTTCTTCAGAAACAAAAAATGAACGACAAGAGTCATTTTTCACCATTTCTTCAGAAACCAAAAATGAACGACAAGAGTCATTTTTCACCATTTCTTCAGAAACCAAAAATGAACGACAAGAGTCATTTTTCACCATTTCTTCAGAAACCAAAAATGAACGACAAGAGTCATTTTTACATCTTCAGAAACAAAAATGAACAGAATAGTCATTTTACATCTTCAGAAACAAAAATGAACAGAATAGTCATTTTACATCTTCAGAAACAAAAATGAACAGAATAGTCATTTTACATCTTCAGAAACAAAAATGAACAGAATAGTCATTTTACATCTTCAGAAACAAAAATGAACAAAATAGTCATTTTACATCTTCAGAAACAAAAAATGAACAGAATAGTCATTTTACATCTTCAGAAACAAAAATGAACAGAATAGTCATTTTACATCTTCAGAAACAAAAATGAACAGATTAGTCATTTTACATCTTCAGAAACAAAAATGAACAGAACGAACTCTAGACACATGACAAAACTCACTGTGGTTTCCGTGCACTGAATTTCATAATTATGTATGCATCCATAATTACGCAATTCCTTGCATAGTCCGCACAATTTGTTTAAAATGTGAAGGGGAGGAAAAATCAAACCTGATGATAAGTGTGACTAAACTACCATAGGGTCCTTTTAATTAGATCGACAAAGGATCCTTTTAAATTAGGCCACCAAGGAGTCCTTTCAGCTATATCATCACATGATATTCCTAACCAGATTTTTTTTTGATCAATCTGTTTACCTAGACCTCTCAGGGTCTAATTATGGAATGGTACAATATAATCCAAGGGTCTTTACTATTACGTACAAGCCCGTTGAGGATTTAATATAGCACCCAAAGATATGGAAGATTCTACGAGGATTTGAATGACAAGAATTTGGATCACACCAAAAACATAAAAGGAAACACATAAGCACATAATCACATAGTTGTTTAACTTGTTATTAATTTGTTATCTTTGAACGCGGATACTTAAAGCACACCAGAAATCCAATTCGTGGATTTCATTTGGCACTTTAATCATTTCAAGAATCTATCTATGAAGATAGGATAATCTTAAAAGGAATTCGGCTTTGTCCTTATTGAATTGTGATGTACGTATTGAATCATACAAAGAATTCAATTAAGGACTCCGATGAATGATACCCATCCACAAGGATCTAATTATGAAGATAGAAAGATCCTACATGGATTTTGGAGTTTGTGTAACGGGAGTGTTCCGACACCTTGCACTAGGCGTGTTTACGTCGATACACAAGGTAGAAAGTTGCATCAGCACACAGCCCAATCCTTGATGCGAAGCGTCACAGTATACCACGAAATCATCCGTACCTTCTGGTAGTGCTAAGATCGGTGCATTGCAGAGCTTATCCTTCAATATCTGGAACGCTTCTTCCTGTTTGATTCCCCAATCAAACTTCTTATCTTTCTGCGTGAGAAGCGTCAATGGTTGAGCGATCTTCGAAAAATCCTTAATGAACCTTCGATAATAGCCAGCCAAACCCAAGAATTGTCGAATCTCGATTGGCGTCTTTGGCGTTTCCCAATTCTTGATCGCTTCGATCTTTGTGGGATCAACATGGATTCCATTTCCATTAACCACATGTCCAAGAAATTGGACTTCTCGTAGCCAAAACTCGCACTTAGAGAACCTGGCATACAACTGTTCCTTCTTTAGCAACTCCAAAATAGCTCTTAGATGCTGATCGTGTTCAGCCTTTGTTCTTGAATAAATCAAGATGTTGTCGATGAACACAATCACGAATTTGTCCAATTACGGCTTGCAAACTCTATTCATCAAGTCCATAAAGACTGCAGGTGCGTTTGTCAAACCAAACGGCATAACAAGGAACTCGTAGTGTCCATAACGAGTTCTGAAGGCTGTCTTCGGGATACTCTCCTCTTGTATCCTTAACTGATGATATCCAGATCGCAAGTCGATCTTTGAATAAAAGATTGAGCCTTGCAGTTGATCAAACAGATCATCAATCCTTGGCAGAGGGTATCTATTCTTGATCGTCAGCTTGTTCAGCTCCCGGTAGTCAACACACATACGAAAACTACCGTCCTTCTTCTTGACAAACAGGACCGGAGCTCCCCAAGGCGAGAAGCTTGGTCGGATAAAACCCTTGTCTAACAACTCTTGAAGTTGTGTCGACAGTTCCTGCATCTCAGACGGAGCAAGTCTATAAGGTGCCTTAGCCACAAGCGCGGCGCCTGGAACTAAGTCAATACGGAACTCTACTTGTCTCTGAGGTGGCAGTCCAGGTAAGTCCTCTGGGAAGACTTCTGGATATTCCCTCATGACAGGGATGTCTTCTATTCTCGGCTCAGCAGCCTTCTTATCCACAATGTGTGCCAGGAAGGCAACACATCCCTTCTGCAAACACTTTCGCGCTTTCAGGCAGCTGATAATTCTTAACGGCGTATCACGCTTCTCCCCGTGAACCACAATTGTTTCGCCATCTTCGGTTGGGATACGAACGACCTTTTCGTGACAAACTATCTCAGCCTTGTTGCCTGATAGCCAATCCATTCCTACCACCACGTCAAAGCTTCCCAACTGGACTGGTAGTAGATCCAAAGCAAACTCACGCTCTCCCAATTCGATCACACAACCTTTGATCACTTCATTGGCTTCTACTAACTTCCCATTAGCCAATTCGATTGAGTACGGAATATCTAACTTATTAGCGGCTAAACCAAGCATATCCTTAAAGTCTAACGATACGAAGCTATAATCGGCACCAGTATCAAATAAAACGGATGCATAGCGTTGGTTTACAGGGAACGTACCAGTAACGACATTGGGGTCCTGGCGCGCTTCCCTCGCTTCGATTTGGAACACTCTTCCACGGGCTTGGTTTAACTCTGGGCAGTTCCTCTTAAAATGCCCGATATCACCGCAGTTAAAGCACCCAAGTCTTTGCCCGTTTCCACCTCCGTTCCCAGCTTGGTTATGATTCATGGCACCCGCTTGGTCAACATTGTTGCCTCGATTTCCATTACCTCCATTGTTTCCTTGTGGGCGATTCCCAATACCGCCACGATTATTATTTCTATTCCCAAATCCTCCTTGGCCTCCCCGGCCTGCACTAGCCCAACAAGAATCCTTCAAGTGGCCAGTCTTTCCACAAGCTTCACATACTTTTGGCCCGCATCGGCCAGAATGGTTATCGCATTTGGGCTGGGTGCCCATATATCCCTTCCCTTTCTTCCTACCACCAGCTGTAACCTGAGCTGGCGTGCTTGGTTCTCCTTTCTTAACAACCACACTGGCGCCCTGCTTGAAGTTTGAGAACTTCCGTTTGTTACCTCCTGATGACTCGACGTGAGTCTCTTTCTTCTTAGGCTCAACATCAGAAAACTTGTTCAGGCGAATAGCCTCCTCTGTGAGAGCCACGCTCAAATCAATTGCCTCAGTAATGGTCGCAGGCTTGGATGAGGTTACCATGCTTATGATTTGAGGAGCTAATCCCCAAATGAAACATTCAATCCGCTTGAACTCCGGAGTGACCATGTAGGGTACCACATGTGATAAGTCATGGAACCTTTGAACGTATTCTGCGATCTTTGGACCTTCCATTTTCAAGTGCCAGAACTCAGTTTCCAATCTTTGGATTTCCGCGCGAGAGCAGTACTTCCTGCGCATAAGTTCCTTCAGTTCGGTCCAGGTTAGCGCGTAGGCAGCAGCTTCACCAAGTGTATGTACTTGCAGATTCCACCAAGAGAGGGCTCCATCCAAGAATAGCCCCGAGATATAGGTGACTTGCTGGTCTGGTGCGCATTTGCTCATGCGAAGAACCGATTCAGTTTTCTCGGCCCAACGAACAAAGGCGACAGCACCTCCTGTGCCATCAAAGTTGACCGGTTTGCAGTCTAGAAACTGCTTGTAGGTGCACCCTGCACATATGTTATAACATACGATCGGCATTAGCATCGTTGCTAAAGATATCCAATTAGGTCATGGTTGTCACACCCCGACCACGAAGAATCATACAAAACATGGCGGAAATGTCGGGGAGTGTTGTAACAGAATTAATTGTTTCAAATCCATGGCAATTGAAGTTTCGTTTTATTGATTAGAAGTGTTACAATGTCTTAACAAACAAGGAAATACAACATAATTAACTAGTCTTGCATCTTTTATTGTCACTAAAGCCCAAGTCTGCCTATGTGTATCTTGATCATCTTATGCAACAGCTCCTGAAAAACACATGTGAAAATAGGTACGTCAGCATAAAAATGCCTGTGAGATACATAGGTTTTGTGAAAATAGGTTCCATGACTTATGTTTGAGAAAATGTTTAGTCATGAACCTTGTAATTTGCTTTGTTTTGTAAATCATTTGAAAAACAATGAGTTCAGATGATATGTATAAATAAATGTAAGGTTAAATGAATAACCATGTAAAATGTGTTTGTATAAGATAAGTTGTTTATAAATCAATGTCTTGAGAAAAGTATGTTATTTGTATAAAATGTTCTATGTCTCAAACTGAAATGATTCAAATAACGCTACAATATGTAATACCATACAAACACTTATATATAGGAAGTACCAGCGGCGTATCCACCATGCTTGTATCATATTACACACGCCTCGTTACTTAATCACTTACTCAAACCAAACTACCAAAGTAAAATGTTCATGTCTAATGTAAATCATGTAATATGTATCCAAAATGTAAGCCTGTGATGAATAACAAATGTACTAAGTACGCGACAATAGACATACGTAGCATGTGACCTGTACTAAGTATGCAACAATAGACATACGTAGCATGTGACCTGTACTACGTATACAACAATAGACATACGTAGCATGTGACCTGTACTACGTATACAACAATAGACATACGTAGCATGTGACCTGTACTACGTATACAACAATAGACATACGTAGCATGTGACCTGTACTACGTATACAACAATAGACATACGTAGCATGTGACCTGTACTACGTATACAACAATAGACATACGTAGCATATAATGTAATGTAAAACGATGTACTAAGTAATGCACACAATAGGCATACCTAGCATAAGATGTAATAAAATCATGTACTATAATGTACTAACAAACATAGCCGGTATATGATGTGAAAACAGGAAAGCATGAAAGTAACAAGTAGGCACACGTGTTTCACCCCAAAACAGTTTGGAAAACAGTAAAAGAGGGGTCTATGTACTCACTTGAGATTGCTTAGTAGTCCTTGAGTAACAACCGAACAATGCTAGAGATCGCGGATATCAAACGGCACCTAATATAGGTAACTATGTTAATAACCGGACCTAAATCGGATGATTGGATAGAATGAGGGTTCGTAAACCAAACGAGTATAGAGACTCGTGTCATATGGTTTAACAAAGCCTACATACTAAATGAAACCATAATCTAAGTGCTTACGACCCATTACGACCCGTTTAGGTAGCTTATGCTACTTTAACGCGTCGTTCACGTGAAACGCGTTCGGACCGTCTAACTAGTCCTATGACAAGTGTTATATGCCTAAACATGTTACATAATTAGTTATGTGACAAAAGTTTAGGTTACATATACTTAATTACCAATTATACATGAAAAGGGTATTCTGGTAATTTACCTAAGGCATATAAACTACCTATCATACAACTATTTAAACGATGTGACCATAAGGTATAACTTCGGAAGGTTATTCCCTACACTATGGTCACCTAATGTATTTGGTCGGATCCTAATGATCGACCAAACTGGGTCGGGTTCGAAGGTATAAGCGATTTATTAGATCGCTTACCCTACGACCCTAGACAACGTGGTAATCAGTAGGCATAGTCCCAAAGGACTATAACCTTCGTGATTACAATCACGTTGCGAAGTTCAAACGAACTTCGCATTGACCATAAGCTGGTCAACGCTGACTTTCTGACTCGAAAAGCAATAAAATAAAGAAAAGAACGAAAGAATACTTACGAAGGGTCCCCGAATGCTAATCTCAATTCAAGAATCTTAGGTATGAAACAATGGTTTCAACTTAGAGTTTCTCAAATCAAAATTCTAGTGATTTAAGCAATGGGGGGCATGGGGTATATATAGTTTTCGGTCCACCGTTAAGATTGTTTCATGGAAACCGTGCTTTAATCGTAACCGTACAAGTGTCGGAACCTTATGGTGGCTAAAAGTTGATCCTTATCAGCTGACTAGACAAATGAGAATGTGTGGTGGTGGATCAAACAGCTGCAATCTGCTGTTAGAAACATTTAACCTGGTCAGAAGGGGCCTCGCGGGCCGCGTGAGGATGTAAGGAAACTGAGGCGGGCCGCCTGGCCTGCACAGATCAGACATAAGTTTCAGAAATGACAGTTTCAGTCCCTGCACGTGTTTAAGGCCATTTCCGACACTTCTAAGGCCCGTAAAGCCAACTTTAAGGCCCTAAAATGTTTCCTAAACATTGTGGACATGAAACATGCTCAAAAATATCTCGGGTGTTGGTTCGTTTGGTCGTACGAACGCGATGTTCGCTTAATTACGACGGAATGCGCATAAGCGCGAAAAACGATCCAAATGACGCAACGAATGGATTTTTGGCAAGCCAAACACTAAAGCATAATATAGTCATGCTTACATAAATTTTTGGATGTCCGGATGTATTCAGAACGTAAGTTATGCGCAAAAATGCAAACTTGTGCACTTTTTGACACTTTTAGTCCCTGAATGACCCAAAAGTTTATTTTAGCATACCGAACCCCTCAAAGCCTATTTCTAAGCTATGTAAAGGATATTTATGGTATTTTTAACTTATGGTCATGTTCCGGAATGTCTGTTACAGTTCAAATTGGCATACTTTCGCAGTTTGTCAAATTTAGTCCCTGTAAGCGAATAAACTTTGATTTCACCACACCAAACCTTCCAAAACTTATATCTAAGTTATGTAAAGGTTATTTAAGGTATGTTAAGCCTATTTCACTATTCTGGAGTGTTCGTTGTATTAAAATGGTTATATCTACGCATTAGTGCGCGTATAACCTTCCAGAAAGCGATTTAGAGCTTGAAATCGAACAAGAGTTGATATGTGCAAAAGCTACACATATTTATACAAGTCCCAAGTATGAAATACAATATTTCATTGGTTTGGCATTTGTTTGATGGTCGCAGTGACACAGGTGTCACAGTCTCCCCTACTTTAGGAAATTTCGTCCCGAAATTTAATTTTAGGAGAAACTTGTGGGGACGACGGTGATGTTTTCGCTTTGAATGAACCCCTTGAACCCTAAGTAGAACTCTGGGCCATGTTAGGATTCTTAGCGAAAATGTCAACCCTCAAAGTGAAGTCATTGTAGTAACAAAACATGGAGTTTTGAACTACGGACAGAAGAACGTTTCTTATGAAGACTCATCATAGGAAATTGTGTGTGTGATTGAGATCAGAATTGGGTAGTGTGAGAATAAATGACATTGGTCAAAGTCCAAGACTTCTCCCGTATCATTACTCTTGCCACTGTTGGTCTTAACACATGACAAAAACTTCCTGTGGTTTCTATGCACTGAATTCCATAATTATGTAGGCCTCCATAATTACGTAGTTCCTTGCACAGTCCGCACAGTTCATTTCATAATGCGTGTGGGGAAAAATCAAACGAATAATCCTGTGGTGAATTAACTTGACTGCAATAGAGTCGCTTTAACTAGGTCACCAAAGGATTAGATTAACGAACAATCTCTTGATTTAGACCACCCGAGGGCCTATTTAACTACATAAACACATGATATATTTAACTAGATTGTCGAACCAATCTATTTAACTTAGATCGACGTAGGATCTCTTTAACTAAACTACCTACGGGGAAAATTTAACTACATCGACGTAGGATGTATTTAACTAGATTGTCGGACCAATCTATTTAATTTAGATCGACGTAGGATCTCTTTAACTAAACTACCTACGGGGAAAATTTAACTACATCGACGTAGGATGTATTTAACTAGATTGTCGGAACAATCTATTTAATTTAGGTCGACGTAGGATCTCTTTAACTAAACTACCTACGGGGAAAATTTAACTACATCGACGTAGGATGTATTTAACTAGATTGTCGGACCAATCTATTTAACTTAGATCGACGTAGGATCTCTTTAACTAAACTACCTACGGGGAAAATTTAACTACATCGACGTAGGATGTATTTAACTTTATCAACACATGTTGTCCTTAAACTTTGGAATAGTACTTTATAATCCAAGGGATTTAACTACAACGTTGAAGTCCATTAAGGATTTAAGATAGTACCTTTTTGAATATCCTACTACGAATCCTTCATATGAAGATAAGAAAGATTCTATGAGGATTTGGATAGCGAATATCCAGAGTATACAAAAACACAAAATGCATAAAAGAAAACACAAGATGCATAAACACATAGTCGTATAACCACAAAAATTGTTTATCTAGATCTTTAATTTGTAAGTTTTGTTTTGTTAATTACGTACATGTATTTAAAGCACACTAGGAATCCATTTCATGGATTTCATTCGGCACTTTAAACATTAACAAGAATCTAACTATGAAGATAGGAAGATCTTAATAAGAATTCGGCTTTGTCCTTATTGAATCGTAATGTACGTATTAAGGCATACGAATAATTCAATTAAGGGCTCCGATTTGAGTGATATTCATCCACAAGGATCTGATTATGAGGATAGAAAGATCCTTCATGGATTTTGGGATTTGTGTAACGAGAGATGCTTCGACACCTTGCACTAGGCGTGCTTAAGTCGATACACAAGGTAGAAAGTTTATGAGGTTGAGGCGCTAGATATGCCAAGGCGACATATGAAGCAGAACTTGAAGGTTAGGCAGCAACAGGGTTTGCAACTGCTTTGCTTTGAACAGCAAAGCGACACATGTTAACCAAATGTCTCCATCGTCCATCGTGGGTACATTTGTAACAGGGTATTTGATTTGGATGATGACGGTTGCATTGATTTCTCCAAGGAACGGTTCCCTTGCACAGCTTCATCCCTGAGATGAGTCATGGTGATAGCTAAATCAACGGTCTTCTGGAGTATGACGCCTATTTGTTGGGCAATTGTAGCACCTGGTCCGGACACTCGAGTCTTGTTGCGATGAAGAGGCATAATGAAGAAAATGGAAGACATAGAAGGAAACAAGCAAAAGATAGTCAAAAGAGAATAACAACACATGAAGATTGTGACCATTTGTTTGTTACCAAAGGCAAACAAATGAGATGGTGACTAATCAAAGTAAATGGGTCAATATAATGTATCGCGAAGACATGCTCGCCTATAAGTGAACACTCACCCCAAGAATTCCCAGGTAAGCACAACTGGTCTCGCGTCTGATGAGATGTATACGAAGTGCTTGCCTAGACAGAAAACCCAGAATACAGGCATTCACCCTTCCAGTTTGCACGTGTTCACATTATTTAAAACCCAAAACCTTGACGAGATTTTGAAAACTCAAAGGGGTTCAAAACCTTGTAATTAATCATCCTAGAACAGATGATTAGTTTTCAAAGCGGTTTTGAAATTTATGTTCTTGTTGTGGTCGTCGCCTAAGGATAGGTGACGGTATTGTTTTATGACTAAACGCAAGTAAACTCGCGTTAGGGTTCTAAGAAGGTTATAGACTAGGTCAAAGCATTACTAATAACCTAATTCCCTATAACCATTGGCTCTGATACCATCTTTTCTGTCACACCCCGACCACGTAGAATCATACAAAACGTGGCGGAAATGTCGGGGAGTGTTGTAACAGAATTAATTGTTTCAAATCCATGGCAATTGAAGTTTCGTTTTATTGATTAGAAGTGTTACAATGTCTTAACAAACAAGGAAATACAACATACTTAACTAGTCTTGCATCTTTTATTGTCACTAAAGCCCAAGTCTGCCTATGTGTATCTTGATCATCTTATGCAACAGCTCCTGAAAAACACATGTGAAAATAGGTACGTCAGCATAAAAATGCCTGTGAGATACATAGGTTTTGTGAAAATAGGTTCCATGACTTATGTTTGAGAAAATGTTTAGTCATGAACCTTGTAATTTTCTTTGTTTTGTAAATCATTTGAAAAACAATGAGTTCAGATGATATGTATAAATAAATGTAAGGTTAAATGAATTACCATGTAAAATGTGTTTGTATAAGATAAGTTGTTTATAAATCAATGTCTTGTGAAAAGTATGTTATTTGTATAAAATGTTCTATGTCTCAAACTGAAATGATTCAAATAACGCTACAATATGTAATACCATACAAACACTTATATATAGGAAGTACCAGCGGCGTATCCACCATGCTTGTATCATATTACACACGCCTCGTTACTTAATCACTTACTCAAACCAAACTACCAAAGTAAAATGTTCATGTCTAATGTAAATCATATAATATGTATCCAAAATGTAAGCCTGTGATGAATAACAAATGTACTAAGTACGCGACAATAGACATACGTAGCATGTGACCTGTACTAAGTATGCAACAATAGACATACGTAGCATGTGACCTGTACTACGTATACAACAATAGACATACGTAGCATGTGACCTGTACTACGTATACAACAATAGACATACGTAGCATGTGACCTGTACTACGTATACAACAATAGACATACGTAGCATGTGACCTGTACTACGTATACAACAATAGACATACGTAGCATGTGACCTGTACTACGTATACAACAATAGACATACGTAGCATATAATGTAATGTAAAACGATGTACTAAGTAATGCACACAATGGGCATACCTAGCATAAGATGTAATAAAATCATGTACTATAATGTACTAACAAACATAGCCGGTATATGATGTGAAAACAGGAAAGCATGAAAGTAACAAGTAGGCACATGTGTTTCACCCCAAAACAGTTTGGAAAACAGTAAAAGAGGGGTCTATGTACTCACTTGAGATTGCTTAGTAGTCCTTGAGTAACAACCGAAAAATGCTAGAGATCGCGGATATCAAACGGCACCTAATATAGGTAACTATGTTAATAACCGGACCTAAATCGGATGATTGGATAGAATGAGGGTTCGTAAACCAAACGAGTATAGAGACTCGTGTCATATGGTTTAACAAAGCCTACATACTAAATGAAACCTTAATCTAAGTGCTTACGACCCATTACGACCCGTTTAGGTAGCTTATGCTACTTTAACGCGTCGTTCGCGTGAAACGCGTTCGGACCGTCTAACTAGTCCTATGACAAGTGTTATATGCCTAAACATGTTACATAATCAGTTATGTGACAAAAGTTTAGGTTACATATACTTAATTATCAATTATACATGAAAAGGGTATTCTGGTAATTTACCTAAGGCATATAAACTACCTATCATACAACTATTTAAACGATGTGACCATAAGGTATAACCTCGGAAGGTTATTCCCTACACTATGGTCACCTAATGTATTTGGTCGGATCCTAATGATCGACCAAACTGGGTCGGGTTCGAAGGTATAAGCGATTTATTAGATCGCTTACCCTACGACCCTAGACAACGTGGTAATCAGTAGGCATAGTCCCAAAGGACTATAACCCTGGTGATTACAATCACGTTGCGAAGTTCAAACGAACTTCGCATTGACCATAAGCTGGTCAACACTGAAAGTCAAACAAAGTTTGACTTTCTGACTCGAAAAGCAATAAAATAAAGAAAAGAACAAAAGAATACTTACGAAGGGTCCCCGAATGCTAATCTCAATTCAAGAATCTCAGGTATGAAACAATGGTTTCAACTTAGAGTTTCTCAAATCAAAATTCTAGTGATTTAAGCAATGGGGGGCATGGGGTATATATAGTTTTCGGTCCACCGTTAAGATTGTTTCATGGAAACCGTGCTTTAATCGTAACCGTACAAGTGTCGGAACCTTATGGTGGCTAAAAGTTGATCCTTATCAGCTGACTAGACAAATGAGAATGTGTGGTGGTGGATCAAACAGCTGCAATCTGCTGTTAGAAACATTTAACCTGGTCAGAAGGGGCCTCGCGGGCCACGTGAGGATGTAAGGAAACTGAGGCGGGCCGCCTGGCCTGCACAGATCAGACATAAGTTTCAGAAATGACAGTTTTAGTCCCTGCACGTGTTTAAGGCCATTTCCGACACTTCTAAGGCCCGTAAAGCCAACTTTAAGGCCCTAAAATGTTTCCTAAACATTGTGGACATGAAACATGCTCAAAAATATCTCGGGTGTTGGTTTGTTTGGTCGTACGAACGCGATGTTCGCTTAATTACGACGGAATGCGCATAAGCGCGAAAAACGATCCAAATGACGCAACGAATGGATTTTTGGCAAGCCAAACACTAAAGCATAATATATTCATGCTTACATAAATTTTTGGATGTCTGGATGTATTCAGAACGTAAGTTATGCGCAAAAATGCAAACTTGTGCACTTTTTGACACTTTTAGTCCCTGAATGACCCAAAAGTTTATTTTAGCATACCGAACCCCTCAAAGCCTATTTCTAAGCTATGTAAAGGTTATTTATGGTATGTTTAACTTATGGTCATGTTCCGGAATGTCTGTTACAGTTCAAATTGGCATACTTTCGCAGTTTGTCAAATTTAGTCCCTGTAAGCGAATAAACTTTGATTTCACCACACCAAACCTTCCAAAACTTATATCTAAGTTATGTAAAGGTTATTTAAGGTATGTTAAGCCTATTTCACTATTCCGGAGTGTTCTTTGTATTAAACTGGTTATATCTACGCATTAGTGCGCGTATAACCTTCCAGAAAGCGATTTAGAGCTTGAAATCGAACAAGAGTTGATATGTGCAAAAGCTACACATATTTATGCAAGTCCCAAGTATGAAATACAATATTTCATTGGTTTGGCATTTGTTTGATGGTCGCAGTGACACAGGTGTCACAATGGTAGGTCTAAATGACTTAGTATTACCATGAGGTGGATTATTGTTGCCATTGTTGTTTGAGCTGCTTCCGCTGGGTCCTCCTTGCGAAGCGGCGTATTGTGCGATGGCAGCAGCGATGACTTGTTGGAGTTCTGCCTCATTGGTGGGCATGCGTGTCTCACGTCTCGGCGGCATATTCTAAAAGATGTGTTTACGTCGGTCAGGTCATAGTTATAATATATACGCTTTATGATAGTAATAGTACATAAAATCTCATGTTATAATCATATCAGTCACACAACATCCCATGTCACAAACATCAATCACACAACATCCCACGTCATAAAATACAAATAACCAAATCAAGCATCAAGTATGGTGAGAATACTGCGATTGCCATATATTGAGACCACATAGTAAGCGTACAAGTACATCACAGTGTTATACAACATCAGTCGACTAAGGGCTACATCACCCTAGTCCACAAACTATATCAAATCAGTGTCAATACATTAAATACATGTCAACAAAAGTCAGAATCATAATGTAGTCTCCAAAAATGCTGTGCAGTCAAAAGCAATCGCCGTCTTCTCACCAACGTCTACCCATACGGTACTGAAGAGCTCTACACGGATGGCGGTGGAGGAGGGGGAAAGTGAGTGTAAAACAAGCGGCGCAAATGGAGCCAGTCCTCCTCCATGGCTCTCTGGGTACGCAACCAAGAAGCAACCTGCTGCTCAAGTGCCAAAAGGCGTGCAGCATAGTCTGGTGGTAAAGGTCGAGAGGGCTGCAAAGGAGAGTGGGTCTGACCCTGGCACTGACACGGCGGCGGCTGGGCTCTTTCAAGCTCCTGAATGCGCTGCGTGTGTGCCTCGTGCTGGGCGACAAAAGACATCAAAACGTCCTCAATAGTATACCCCATATGGAAAGAATGGTAGGGGTCGGTCGGTGGCATAACAGATGGTGATGACCAGAGAAACGGCTCACTGGCTGGATCAAAAGGTGCCACATGAAATGGAGAAACAGGGGGAAAAGTAGTAGATGGTGGTATAGCAGGGATAGATACCGGTACATGTCCAAAAGGGTGAGCCGAAGAACCTTCTCCAGGTCGTGCTGGAGGTGTGTACTGTGCAAAAGAAAAAGGGAAATCAACGTGACGTGCATCAGTGGTATGAGGAGGAATAGGTGGAACCTCATCATCAGCAGGACTCCACCCACACTGGGCGTGCTCATCTCGTGGGTCAATCTGTGCCTCAAAAAGTGCTCGATCAAACTGAACAGGCATAGATCATGGTGAGGTGCAACAAGAGGGTCAACTGGTGCATCAGCAATAAGTGGGGGATCAACATGATCAGCAGCAATGACATGATCGCCCTCCAACAATGGAGCATCAACAGGGTGATCATCGATAGGTGGGTCAGCAATGACAGGCTCAATAAACATGCCAGCATGAGCAGGGTCATGCTCAAGCACTGGGTCAGGAGCAGGGTCTAGTGGCTGCTCGGGATCAGCGAAGGCCATCTCAAAATCAAACTCAGGGTCGATGGGATCAACTGGGTCAAATGGGTCGACTGGATCCTCCATAGGCTGATCCATGGGTATAAACTCTATATCCTCATCTGGGTCGAATCCTGGGGGAAAGACAGGATCGGAATCCTCCAAATCATCGTGGTCAAAAGCAAAGCTAGGAATAGGGGCAACAGAGGATGCCTGGTCGGGATCTGATCCAGGAGAAAAGTGCTGCGCACTCTGAGTGCGTGAAGGTGCGGAGGCCACAGACTCGAAAGAGTCTGGGACCGGAGAGTGAGCAGGTGACTCCTCGGCGGGAGCATCTGCGATCATCAAAAGATCACCAGCAGCAAGAAGGGCCTCGCCCTGAACATCATCCTCTAAGGGCTCGTCATCAAACAGATCGACGTCGCCATCATCGTCAGCGTCGAGAAGCAAATTCTAAGCAGGATATGAAGCAAGTGGTATGGGAGCAGGGATCACCACTAACGGTAGGTCCCCGGCCAAAGGGCCATCAGCGAGCGCATCAGCACCATCAGGTAAAGCAAAGGGCTGAAAGTCATCCTCGTCCGTGCTAGTAACGTCGGATGTGTGGACCTCGCGCTCCGAAGACTCTAGGTCATCTGATACTATAGGTCTAGGTCCTGTGGTGTCTGAGTCACCTGTGCCAGAGGTGTCCATGGTGTCTGTGACATAAATACAAACATGCACAAACAGTCAATCATACAATCAATTAATCACATAAGTCACCAAGTAAGCAATCAAATAATACTCCTAGTCCCACTAGCCTCCCAGCCTCTCAGACTGCTCTTCCTAGTCCCACTAGCCAATTCTCCTAGTCCCACTAGCCAATTCTCCTAGTCCCACTAGCCAATTCTCCTAGTCCCACTAGCCAACTACCTCGATCTCCCAGACCGAGCCTCGGCCTCCAAGACCGAGCCTCAGCCTCCAAGACTGAGCCTAATAATAAATAAAATGTGCTCAACATGTGTTTATAAAAGTTTTGGATCTGGACTTAAGTGGTATGCGGTAAAAATGTTTTCGTGAGAGCCCTAGTGATCATAGTCTAGACTCGAGAAAGAATCCTAGTTCGCTATGATCAGAGCTCTGATACCAAGCTGTCACACCCTGGCTTTGCGGAAGCGTGGTTATTTTGGTGTGACTTCTTAATACCATAGCTTAACCATAACAAAGCTATATGAAATAAAACCATGCAAGATCATCCATAGATTTAAGTTTTAAAAACCAAATACAATAACGTTGTCTTAACGGAAACACATCCTAGTGACATTGTTCAACAAACATAAACATCCATATGACATATACACAGTTTAAGGACTGTGACTTGTCCAGGAAAGAGTCACGTTCCCCAAACCCGGATGACCTCGTAACCCATATGCAGCGGGAAAACATAACATACCGCGCCAGATCTTTAATTCCCTGAAATACATGTAAGTTGAAAAATCAACAATAATGTTGAGCGAGTTCATGTGTAAGTGAGTATGTAAAACACTTGTAAGTATAAAAATCCCTGGTATGTAGCAAATAAGGAAAAAGAGATCACCAATGGCTTGCAAGACCATTGATATGTGTGAAGTGCAAGTAGGAAGACTCAAACCTAGCAGATTTCGCGTTGGGGCACAAAGTCACCCCTAGGTCCGTTCTGTTTGGGCCTGGGGCTGGGCTCGCTACACCCAGATAGATCTACCGCTTACGTCCCTCGGTCCTACAATGAGGATTAATGGCCTCCAGTTTCTGCCTACCCACTCACATGATCTAAGTAGTAAACCTCCTTACGCTAACCATACCATGTATAAAGTACTTGTAATCAAAGTAACATGTATTTCACCCCCGCAGTTTAGAAAACTGAAAACAGTTAAGAGAAAAGGGGGACATGAACTCACAGTGGTGCGTCTCTACCAAGTATGTCTCCTGATCAAGCAGCTGTATGACGACCTACACGTACTAATTCTATTAGACGGACGGCCGTGCCTTAGCTTTATGGTTTAAGTTTTTTTGGGAAATAGTTAGGAAACTATTTCGTGTTTACATTCTGTATATACTTGGTAGTTATTTTCCTTCCCAAGGATGGGGGATTTAATACATGTATGTTCGTAAAACTTTGAAATATATTATTAAGTCTCACTTAATATATTTTACTTCTAATTCCAAAATATAAATATTCTTCCCAAAAATATTATATTTTAATACATGTGATTTTCCCAAAATAATACTTAGTAATATTATTTTTACCCTAAAAATAATATTTACGTAGTCCACAAAATAATCATACACACTTATACAAGTGATGTTGTGAAAAATATATACTAAATATATTTATGTATCACGTTTTATTTTGTGAAATCCCACCTCCGATATTTTGTAAATAAAGTCGCGGCGAAATCTATAATTTGAAAACAAGTCAAAATGTATTTCTAACACTTATAGTGAAAATATTTCTAAGTGTTAGGTTTTTGGAAAAATTTCGCCAGAGTTTCCTCTGTAACTGGAGGTGGCCACGCTTTCAAGCGTATCATTTTCTTTTACAAATCAAACCAACAATTTTCTCAATTAACATAAGCATTATTCAAACCATCAAACTAGTTAATAAACTTGTAATTTGCAAGAATCTCATGAACTTGTAGTTTTCTAATATTATGAAGTAAATCCCATTACTTTTAGTGGATCTTTATATAAAGCAATACGATTTCGTAAAAGTCTTGTTTTTAAAGAAATTCCATCTTTACAACTTCTTGTCAACTTTTACAAAAATAGTTATTTTGTCGAAACTTTGTGCTACACAAGTGTTTACACACTTGTGTGTTCTAAAAATCATTCGTGTTAGTGTAAGATCCGTTTTTAGAAAACATGATTTCTTTTGACACGTGGTCCTTTGAAAATACCGCTTGTAGATACGTAGATCTACTAGTTTTAAACACTATTTCACAAGTAAAATCGCTTTTACACAAGTTCATGGTTTGCGTGTGGTAGAGTTTCACCCTTTAACCCTTGTTATTTCCAAAACAACCTTATGTCATGATCCAAGGTCATGACCAATCCGGGTTAAACGATGATCCGAGCTACCACAACATAGATCGGGTCTAAATAATCACACAAATCAAATACTACATGATTTACACAACATATGAGCTTTTAACCAACATTTTTAGTGTTTTAAGTAGACTTTTGTGTGTCATCTTGTATGTTCATGTCTTTTAACCGTTACAAATCATATTAACCACTTTAAAATAGTTCGAGAAGGTGATTTAAGTAACATACCACTAGCTCGAGGCTAGGGAAGAATCTAAGCGCAAATAGGGTGGATAAAAGCAATGTAGTGAGGTCCTTCGCCTTCCGATTGCACCAAGACTCCTTATATGCGACCCTTAACACTTGTGGATGATTGGAATGGCTTGAACTAAACTCGAAACCGGATGGATGCTCAAGGGGGTGTTCGGCCGTAGCTTCTTTAGAGAGAGGGAGAGAGTTTTGTGATCAAGTGTTGTGATGAAATGAATGGTGTGTTTAGGCTAGATCTTATAGACAAAGTTTAAGTTTATTAACCAAGGGTTAATATGTCTAATTGATATTAGACATGAAATATTAAAATAATCTTCATGGTACCATGTGTGTCCCCTTGATGGGGACGGTTTCTAAAGGGGGGGGGGGGTCTTGGTCCGATTCCAACTAATTAGTTAGACATAAGTTAGGTTAAGTAAGTTAGTTAAGTGCTTAACCCGGTTACTAGTGTGTAGTGTGTTATGACGGGTGTTAGGGTATTCAGGGACCCTAACTGGCTCAGAAAAAGATAAATAATGAAAATAACAATATTTTCATGTTCCGGGTAAAGTCCGGTTGTTCGGTTGGATAGTAATCCGTTAAAGTGCTAACAAAGCTTTAAAGTGTCGTTAATACCCTTTTTAGTGACACAACTCATTTCTGACACTTTGGAAAGTGTCTAGTAATATTTTCCTCATGTTTTGGCACTTTATTAGTTAGCTAAAAGCTGAATTGTTTATGTAAAGTGCTGAATTTTGTACTTAGAGTACGTTTTAGGCACATCCAGCCATTGTAACTTATTCCTAGAGACGCAGTTCTACAACCCTTGTATCCCTACACTCACCACTAGTGCAGTAAAATATTTCTGGCTCATACAGGCCTTAGAGGCAGTGTCTGCCTGATGCTGGCTTTATCAGCATGTTCAATAGGTTATCCGTTTATAGTGCTACTGTGCTTTTGTGCATCATGTTTGTCACTAAGGTTCAGCATGTAAATAATGTAGTGACGGTAAGTAAAGTATGATGCAAGTAAGTACATGTATCAGTATTCAAGTAGCAGTTTATCAGTAATTTTGAACAAGCACAGTAATTATGTAGTAATTAATTATTAATTAAGTCGTACGGATACCTGGTTTAGTGAGGGTTGTCACATTCTCCCCCCGTTAGAAAAATTTCGTCCCGAAATTTTAAGTTCTGCTTGTCGATGCAGGGTTCTTAGGAAATAGGTGGGGGTATTTCTCCTTCATCTGGTCCTCACGCTCCCAGGTGTATTCAGGACCATCTCTGGCATTCCAACGAACCTTGACGAGCTTGACACTGCTCCGGCGGGTCTTGTTTTCTTTCCAATCCGTAACCTCAACTGGTTCTTCAACGAAATGGAGCGTGTCGTCAACATGAATCTCGTCGATGGGAATGGCAATGTTATCTTGAGTTGGACTTTTCTTCAGGTTGGATACATGAAATGTATCGTGAACACCATTCAGTTCAGCAGGTAAATCCAACTTGTATGCTACCAGTCCTATTCTTTCCAAAATTCTGAAAGGACCAATGTAGCGCGGATTTAACTTTCCACGCTTTCCGAAGCGTGCCACACCCTTCCAGGGTGAAACTTTCAATAAAACCATTTCTCCAACTTGGAATTCCACATGTTTCCGGTTCGGATCCGCATAGGCCTTCTGTCTGTTGCGAGCGGCTTCGATGCGTTTTAGAATCTGCGCAATCTTGTCTGTCGTCTCTTGGACGATTTCGGGACCAGCAAGCTGTCTATCACCTGCGTCAGCCCAACATAGGGGTGATCGGCACTTGCGTCCGTAAAGAGCTTCGAATGGCGCGACACCAATACTGGTGTGGTAGCTGTTGTTGTATGAAAATTCGACCAAAGGCAAATGCTTATCCCAGCTACCGCCCAAATCCATAACACACGCTCTCAGCATGTCTTCCAAAGTCTGTATCGTTCGCTCGCTTTGACCGTCAGTTTGCGGATGAAACGCAGTGCTCAGATTTAATTGTAAGCCAAAAGCTTCTTGGAAGGATTGCCATATCCTTGACACAAACCTTCCGTCTCTATCAGAGATGATCGAGAGAGGCACTCCATGACGTGCGACGATCTCTCTCATATAAATTTCAGCCAATTTGATAGTGTTATCCTTCTCTTTGATTGGCAGAAAGTGTGCTGACTTTGTTAATCGATCTACTATTACCCAAATAGTGTCATGGCCTCTTGGCATTCTTGGCAACTTTGTAATAAAATCCATTGAGATTTGTTCCCATTTCCACTTGGGAATCTCAGGTTGTTGCAGAAGTCCTGAAGGCTTCTGGTATTCCGCTTTCACCTTAGCGCATGTCAAACATTTGCTCACATAAACAGCAACATCGCCTTTCATCCTAGGCCACCAATAATAATCTTTGAGATCCTGGTACATCTTATCCGCTCCAGGGTGGATAGAGTACCGCGACTTGTGAGCTTCATCAAAAATAACCTTCCTTAAACCTCCAAACAAAGGAACCCAAATCCTTTTCTCAAAACATAACGTTCCTTCCTCGTTTGGTACCAGTAGCTTCTCCATCCCACGGAGATATTCTTCTTCAAGGTTTCCTTCCTTGAGAGCTTCTTTCTGCGCGGCACGAATGCGCAAGGAAAGATCGGTTCGGATAATCATTTCTAAAGCCCTAACCCTTATGGGCTTGATCCTCTCCTTTCGACTTAGGGCATCGGCGACCACATTCGCCTTCCCTGGATGATACTTTATCTCGCAATCGTAATCATTTAACAACTCAACCCATCGTCTTTGCCTCATATTCAGCTCCTTCTGGTTGAATATGTGTTGTAGGCTCTTGTGATCTGTGAAGATTGTACACTTTGTACCATAAAGGTAGTGTCTCCAGATCTTTAATGCAAAAACCACTGCGCCTAGCTCCAAATCGTGCGTGGTATAGTTCTTTTCGTGCACTTTCAATTGGCGTGATGCGTAAGCAATAACCTTTTGGCGTTGCATCAGCACACAGCCCAATCCTTGATGCGAAGCGTCACAGTATACCACGAAATCATCCGTACCTTCCGGTAGTGCTAAGATCGGTGCATTGCAGAGCTTATCCTTCAATATCTGGAACGCTTCTTCCTGTTTGATTCCCCAATCAAACTTCTTATCTTTCTGCGTGAGGAGCGTCAATGGTTGAGCGATCTTCAAAAAATCCTCAATGAACCTTCGATAATAGCCAGCCAAACCCAAGAATTGTCGAATCTCGGTTGGCGTCTTTGGCGTTTCCCAATTCTTGATCGCTTCGATCTTTGTGGGATCAACATGGATTCCATTTCCATTAACCACATGTCCAAGAAATTGGACTTCTCGTAGCCAAAACTCGCACTTAGAGAACCTGGCATACAACTGTTCCTTCTTCAGCAACTCCAAAATAGCTCTTAGATGCTGATCGTGTTCAGCCTTTGTTCTTGAATAAATCAAGATGTCGTCGATGAACACAATCACGAATTTGTCCAAGTACGGCTTGCAAACTCTATTCATCAAGTCCATAAAGACTGCAGGTGCGTTTGTCAAACCAAACGGCATAACAAGGAACTCGTAGTGTCCATAACGAGTTCTGAAGGCTGTCTTCGGGATACTCTCCTCTTGTATCCTTAACTGATGATATCCAGATCGCAAGTCGATCTTTGAATAAAAGCTTGAGCCTTGCAGTTGATCAAACAGATCATCAATCCTTGGCAGAGGGTATCTATTCTTGATCGTCAGCTTGTTCAGCTCCCTGTAGTCAACACACATACGAAAACTACCGTTCTTCTTCTTGACAAACAGGACCGGAGCTCCCCAAGGCGAGAAGCTTGGTCGGATAAAACCCTTGTCTAACAACTCTTGAAGTTGTGTCGACAGTTCCTGCATCTCAGACAGAGCAAGTCTATAAGGTGCCTTAGCCACAGGCGCGGCGCCTGGAACTAAGTCAATACGGAACTCTACTTGTCTCTGAGGTGGCAGTCCAGGTAAGTCCTCTGGGAAGACTTCTGGATATTCCCTCATGACAGGGATGTCTTCTATTCTCGGCTTAGCAGCCTTCTTATCCACAATGTGTGCCAGGAAGGCAACACATCCCTTCTGCAAACACTTTCGCGCTTTCAGGCAGCTGATAATTCTTAACGGCGTATCACGCTTCTCCCCGTGAACCACAATTGTTTCGCCATCTTCGGTTGGGATACGAACGACCTTTTCGTGACAAACTATCTCAGCCTTGTTGCCTGATAGCCAATCCATTCCTACCACCACGTCAAAGCTTCCCAACTGGACTGGTAGTAGATCCAAAGCAAACTCACGCTCTCCCAATTCGATCACACAACCTTTGATCACTTCATTGGCTTCTACTAACTTCCCATTAGCCAATTCGATTGAGTACGGAATATCTAACTTATTATCGGCTAAACCAAGCATATCCTTAAAGTCTAACGATACGAAGCTATAATCGGCACCAGTATCAAATAAAACGGATGCATAGCTTTGGTTTACAGGGAACGTACCAGTAACGACATTGGGGTCCTGGCGCGCTTCCCTCGCTTCGATTTGGAACACTCTTCCACGGGCTTGGTTTAACTCTGGGCAGTTCCTCTTAAAATGCCCGATATCACCGCAGTTAAAGCACCCAAGTCTTTGCCCGTTTCCACCTCCGTTCCTAGCTTGGTTATGATTCATGGCACCCGCTTGGTCAACATTGTTTCCTCGATTTCCATTACCTCCATTGTTTCCTTGTGGGCGATTCGCAATACCGCCACGATTATTATTTCTATTCCCAAATCCTCCTTGGCCTCCCCGGCCTGCACTAGCCCAACAAGAATCCTTCAAGTGGCCAGTCTTTCCACAAGCTTCACATACTTTTGGCCCGCATCGGCCAGAATGGTTATCGCATTTGGTCTGGGTGCCCATATATCCCTTCCCTTTCTTCCTACCACCAGCTGTAACCTGAGCTGGCGTGCTTGGTTCTCCTTTCTTAACAACCACACTGGCGCCCTGCTTGAAGTTTGAGAACTTCTGTTTGTTACCTCTTGATGACTCGACGTGAGTCTCTTTCTTCTTAGGCTCAACATCAGAAAACTTGTTCAGGCGAATAGCCTCCTCTGTGAGAGCCACGCTCAAATCAATTGCCTCAGTAATGGTCGCAGGCTTGGATGAGGTTACCATGCTTATGATTTGAGGAGCTAATCCCCAAATGAAACGTTCAATCCGCTTGAACTCCGGAGTGACCATGTAGGGTACCACATGTGATAAGTCATGGAACCTTTGAACGTATTCTGCGATCTTTGGACCTTCCATTTTCAAGTGCCAGAACTCAGTTTCCAATCTTTGGATTTCCGCGCGAGAGCAGTACTTCCTGCGCATAAGTTCCTTCAGTTCGGTCCAGGTTAGCGCGTAGGCAGCAGCTTCACCAAGTGTCTGTACTTGCAGATTCCACCAAGAGAGGGCTCCATCCAAGAATAGCCCCGAGATATAGGTGACTTGCTGGTCTGGTGCGCATTTGCTCATGCGAAGAACCGATTCAGTTTTCTCGGCCCAACGAACAAAGGCGACAGCACCTCCTGTGCCATCAAAGTTGACCGGTTTGCAGTCTAGAAACAGCTTGTAGGTGCACCCTGCACATATGTTATAACATACGATCAGCATTAGCATCGTTGCTAAAGATATCCAATTAGGGCATGGTTGTCACACCCCGACCACGTAGAATCAAACAAAACATGGCGGAAATGTCGGGGAGTGTTGTAACAGAATTAATTGTTTCAAATCCATGGCAATTGAAGTTTCGTTTTATTGATTAGAAGTGTTACAATGTCTTAACAAACAAGGAAATACAACATAATTAACTAGTCTTGCATCTTTTATTGTCACTAAAGCCCAAGTCTGCCTATGTGTATCTTGATCATCTTATGCAACAGCTCCTGAAAAACACATGTGAAAATAGGTACGTCAGCATAAAAATGCCTGTGAGATACATAGGTTTTATGAAAATAGGTTCCATGACTTATGTTTGAGAAAATGTTTAGTCATGAACCTTGTAATTTGCTTTGTTTTTATAAATCATTTGAAAAACAATGAGTTCAGATGATATGTATAAATAAATGTAAGGTTAAATGAATAACCATGTAAAATGTGTTTGTATAAGATAAGTTGTTTATAAATCAATGTCTTGTGAAAAGTATGTTATTTGTATAAAATGTTCTATGTCTCAAACTGAAATGATTCAAATAACGCTACAATATGTAATACCATACAAACACTTATATATAGGAAGTACCAGCGGCGTATCCACCATGCTTGTATCATATTACACACGCCTCGTTACTTAATCATTTACTCAAACCAAACTACCAAAGTAAAATGTTCATGTCTAATGTAAATCATGTAATATGTATCCAAAATGTAAGCCTGTGATGAATAACAAATGTACTAAGTACGCGACAATAGACATACGTAGCATGTGACCTGTACTAAGTATGCAACAATAGACATACGTAGCATGTGACCTGTACTACGTATACAACAATAGACATACGTAGCATGTGACCTGTACTACGTATACAACAATAGACATACGTAGCATGTGACCTGTACTACGTATACAACAATAGACATACGTAGCATGTGACCTGTACTACGTATACAACAATAGACATACGTAGCATGTGACCTGTACTACGTATACAACAATAGACATACGTAGCATATAATGTAATGTAAAATGATGTAATAAGTAATGCACACAATGGGCATACCTAGCATAAGATGTAATAAAATCATGTACTATAATGTACTAACAAACATAGCCGGTATATGATGTGATAACAGGAAAGCATGAAAGTAACAAGTAGGCACATGTGTTTCACCCCAAAACAGTTTGGAAAACAGTAAAAGAGGGGTCTATGTACTCACTTGAGATTGCTTAGTAGTCCTTGAGTAACAACCGAACAATGCTAGAGATCGCGGATATCAAACGGCACCTAATATAGGTAACTATGTTAATAACCGGACCTAAATCAGATGATTGGATAGAATGAGGGTTCGTAAACCAAACGAGTATAGAGACTCGTGTCATATGGTTTAACAAAGCCTACATACTAAATGAAACCTTAATCTAAGTGCTTACGACCCATTACGACCCGTTTAGGTAGCTTATGCTACTTTAACGCGTCGTTCACGTGAAACGCGTTCGGACCGTCTAACTAGTCCTATGACAAGTGTTATATGCCTAAACATGTTACATAATCAGTTATGTGACAAAAGTTTAGGTTACATATACTTAATTACCAATTATACATGAAAAGGGTATTCTGGTAATTTACCTAAGGCATATAAACTACCTATCATACAACTATTTAAACGATGTGACCATAAGGTATAACCTCGGAAGGTTATTCCCTACACTATGGTCACCTAATGTATTTGGTCGGATCCTAATGATCGACCAAACTGGGTCGGGTTCGAAGGTATAAGCGATTTATTAGATCGCTTACCCTACGACCCTAGACAACGTGGTAATCAGTAGGCATAGTCCCAAAGGACTATAACCTTCGTGATTACAATCACGTTGCGAAGTTCAAACGAACTTCGCATTGACCATAAGCTGGTCAACGCTGAAAGTCAAACAAAGTTTGACTTTCTGACTCGAAAAGCAATAAAATAAAGAAAAGAACGAAAGAATACTTACGAAGGGTCCCCGAATGCTAATCTCAATTCAAGAATCTCAGGTATGAAACAATGGTTACAACTTAGAGTTTCTCAAATCAAAATTCTAGTGATTTAAGCAATGGGGGGCATGGGGTATATATAGTTTTCGGTCCACCGTTAAGATTGTTTCATGGAAACCGTGCTTTAATCGTAACCGTACAAGTGTCGGAACCTTATGGTGGCTAAAAGTTGATCCTTATCAGCTGACTAGACAAATGAGAATGTGTGGTGGTGGATCAAACAGCTGCAATCTGCTGTTAGAAACATTTAACCTGGTCAGAAGGGGCCTCGTGGGCCGCGTGAGGATGTAAGGAAACTGAGGCGGGCCGCCTGGCCTGCACAGATCAGACATAAGTTTCAGAAATGACAGTTTCAGTCCCTGCACGTGTTTAAGGCCATTTCCGACACTTCTAAGGCCCGTAAAGCCAACTTTAAGGCCCTAAAATGTATCCTAAACATTGTGGACATGAAACATGCTCAAAAATATCTCGGGTGTTGGTTCGTTTGGTCGTACGAACGCGATGTTCGCTTAATTACGACGGAATGCGCATAAGCGCGAAAAACGATCCAAATGACGCAACGAATGGATTTTTGGCAAGCCAAACACTAAAGCATAATATAGTCATGCTTACATAAATTTTTGGATGTCCGGATGTATTCAGAACGTAAGTTATGCGCAAAAATGCAAACTTGTGCACTTTTTGACACTTTTAGTCCCTGAATGACCCAAAAGTTTATTTTAGCATACCGAACCCCTCAAAGCCTATTTCTAAGGTATGTAAAGGATATTTATGGTATTTTTAACTTATGGTCATGTTCCGGAATGTCTGTTACAGTTCAAATTGGCATACTTTCGCAGTTTGTCAAATTTAGTCCCTGTAAGCGAATAAACTTTGATTTCACCACACCAAACCTTCCAAAACTTATATCTAAGTTATGTAAAGGTTATTTAAGGTATGTTAAGCCTATTTCACTATTCTGGAGTGTTCGTTGTATTAAAATGGTTATATCTACGCATTAGTGCGCGTATAACCTTCCAGAAAGCGATTTAGAGCTTGAAATCGAACAAGAGTTGATATGTGCAAAAGCTACACATATTTATACAAGTCCCAAGTATGAAATACAATATTTCATTGGTTTGGCATTTGTTTGATGGTCGCAGTGACACAGGTGTCACAGTCTCCCCTACTTTAGGAAATTTCGTCCCGAAATTTAATTTTAGGAGAAACTTGTGGGGACGACGGTGATGTTTTCGCTTTGAATGAACCCCTTGAACCCTAAGTAGAACTCTGGGCCATGTTAGGATTCTTAGCAAAAATGTCAACCCTCAAAGTGAAGTCATTGTAGTAACAAAACATGGAGTTTTGAACTACGGACAGAAGAACGTTTCTTATGAAGACTCATCATAGGAAATTGTGTGTGTGATTGAGATCAGAATTGGGTAGTGTGAGAATAAATGACATTGGTCAAAGTCCAAGACTTCTCCCGTATCATTACTCTTGCCACTGTTGGTCTTAACACATGACAAAAACTTCCTGTGGTTTCTATGCACTGAATTCCATAATTATGTAGGCCTCCATAATTACGTAGTTCCTTGCACAGTCCGCACAGTTCATTTCATAATGCGTGTGGGGAAAAATCAAACGAATAATCCTGTGGTGAATTAACTTGACTGCAATAGAGTCGCTTTAACTAGGTCACCAAAGGATTAGATTAACGAACAATCTCTTGATTTAGACCACCCGAGGGCCTATTTAACTACATAAACACATGATATATTTAACTAGATTGTCGAACCAATCTATTTAACTTAGATCGACGTAGGATCTCTTTAACTAAACTACCTACGGGGAAAATTTAACTACATCGACGTAGGATGTATTTAACTAGATTGTCGGACCAATCTATTTAATTTAGATCGACGTAGGATCTCTTTAACTAAACTACCTACGGGGAAAATTTAACTACATCAACGTAGGATGTATTTAACTAGATTGTCGGACCAATCTATTTAATTTAGGTCGACGTAGGATCTCTTTAACTAAACTACCTACGGGGAAAATTTAACTACATCGACGTAGGATGTATTTAACTAGATTGTCGGACCAATCTATTTAACTTAGATCGACGTAGGATCTCTTTAACTAAACTACCTACGGGGAAAATTTAACTACATCGACGTAGGATGTATTTAACTTTATCAACACATGTTGTCCTTAAACTTTGGAATAGTACTTTATAATCCAAGGGATTTAACTACAACGTTGAAGTCCATTAAGGATTTAAGATAGTACCTTTTTGAATATCCTACTACGAATCCTTCATATGAAGATAAGAAAGATTCTATGAGGATTTGGATAGCGAATATCCAGAGTATACAAAAACACAAAATGCATAAAAGAAAACACAAGATGCATAAACACATAGTCGTATAACCACAAAGATTGTTTATCTAGATCTTTAATTTGTAAGTTTTGTTTTGTTAATTACGTACATGTATTTAAAGCACACTAGGAATCCATTTCATGGATTTCATTCGGCACTTTAAACATTAACAAGAATCTAACTATGAAGATAGGAAGATCTTAATAAGAATTCGGCTTTGTCCTTATTGAATCGTAATGTACGTATTAAGGCATACGAATAATTCAATTAAGGGCTCCGATTTGAGTGATATTCATCCACAAGGATCTGATTATGAGGATAGAAAGATCCTTCATGGATTTTGGGATTTGTGTAACGAGAGATGCTTCGACACCTTGCACTAGGCGTGCTTAAGTCGATACACAAGGTAGAAAGTTTATGAGGTTGAGGCGCTAGATATGCCAAGGCGACATATGAAGCAGAACTTGAAGGTTAGGCAGCAACAGGGTTTGCAACTGCTTTGCTTTGAACAGCAAAGCGACACATGTTAACCAAATGTCTCCATCGTCCATCGTGGGTACATTTGTAACAGGGTATTTGATTTGGATGATGACGGTTGCATTGATTTCTCCAAGGAGCGGTTCCCTTGCACAGCTTCATCCCTGAGATGAGTCATGGTGATAGCTAAATCAACGGTCTTCTGGAGTATGACGCCTATTTGTTGGGCAATTGTAGCACCTGGTCCGGACACTCGAGTCTTGTTGCGATGAAGAGGCATAATGAAGAAAATGGAAGACATAGAAGGAAACAAGCAAAAGATAGTCAAAAGAGAATAACAACACATGAAGATTGTGACCATTTGTTTGTTACCAAAGGCAAACAAATGAGATGGTGACTAATCAAAGTAAATGGGTCAATATAATGTATCGCGAAGACATGCTCGCCTATAAGTGAACACTCACCCCAAGAATTCCCAGGTAAACACAACTGGTCTCGCGTCTGATGAGATGTATACGAAGTGCTTGCCTAGACAGAAAACCCAAAATACAGGCATTCACCCTTCCAGTTTGCACGTGTTCACATTATTTAAAACCCAAAACCTTGACGAGATTTTGAAAACTCAAAGGGGTTCAAAACCTTGTAATTAATCATCCTAGAACAGATGATTAGTTTTCAAAGCGGTTTTGAAATTTATGTTCTTGTTGTGGTCGTCGCCTAAGGATAGGTGACGGTATTGTTTTATGACTAAACGCAAGTAAACTCGCGTTAGGGTCCTAAGAAGGTTATAGACTAGGTCAAAGCATTACTAATAACCTAATTCCCTATAACCATTGGCTCTGATACCATCTTTTCTGTCACACCCCGACCACGTAGAATCATACAAAACGTGGCGGAAATGTCGGGGAGTGTTGTAACATAATTAATTGTTTCAAATCCATGGCAATTGAAGTTTCGTTTTATTGATTAGAAGTGTTACAATGTCTTAACAAACAAGGAAATACAACATAATTAACTAGTCTTGCATCTTTTATTGTCACTAAAGCCCAAGTCTGCCTATGTGTATCTTGATCATCTTATGCAACAGCTCTTGAAAAACACATGTGAAAATAGGTACGTCAGCATAAAAATGCCTGTGAGATACATAGGTTTTGTGAAAATAGGTTCCATGACTTATGTTTGAGAAAATGTTTAGTCATGAACCTTGTAATTTGCTTTATTTTGTAAATCATTTGAAAAACAATGAGTTCAGATGATATGTATAAATAAATGTAAGGTTAAATGAATAACCATGTAAAATGTGTTTGTATAAGATAAGTTGTTTATAAATCAATGTCTTTTGAAAAGTATGTTATTTGTATAAAATGTTCTATGTCTCAAACTGAAATGATTCAAATAACGCTACAATATGTAATACCATACAAACACTTATATATAGGAAGTACCAGCGGCGTATCCACCATGCTTGTATCATATTACACACGCCTCGTTACTTAATCACTTACTCAAACCAAACTACCAAAGTAAAATGTTCATGTCTAATGTAAATCATGTAATATGTATCCAAAATGTAAGCCTGTGATGAATAAAAAATGTACTAAGTACGCGACAATAGACATACGTAGCATGTGACCTGTACTAAGTATGCAACAATAGACATACGTAGCATGTGACCTGTACTACGTATACAACAATAGACATACGTAGCATGTGACCTGTACTACGTATACAACAATAGACATACGTAGCATGTGACCTGTACTACATATACAACAATAGACATACGTAGCATGTGACCTGTACTACGTATACAACAATAGACATACGTAGCATGTGACCTGTACTACGTATACAACAATAGACATACGTAGCATATAATGTAATGTAAAACAATGTACTAAGTAATGCACACAATGGGCATACCTAGCATAAGATGTAATAAAATCATGTACTATAATGTACTAACAAACATAGCCGGTATATGATGTGAAAACAGGAAAGCATGAAAGTAACAAGTAGGCACATGTGTTTCACCCCAAAACAGTTTGGAAAACAGTAAAAGAGGGGTCTATGTACTCACTTGAGATTGCTTAGTAGTCCTTGAGTAACAACCGAACAATGCTAGAGATCGCGGATATCAAACGGCACCTAATATAGGTAACTATGTTAATAACCGGACCTAAATCGGATGATTGGATAGAATGAGGGTTCGTAAACCAAACGAGTATAGAGACTCGTGTCATATGGTTTAACAAAGCCTACATACTAAATGAAACCTTAATCTAAGTGCTTACGACCCATTACGACCCGTTTAGGTAGCTTATGCTACTTTAACACGTCGTTCGCGTGAAACGCGTTCGGACCGTCTAACTAGTCCTATGACAAGTGTTATATGCCTAAACATGTTACATAATCAGTTATGTGACAAAAGTTTAGGTTACATATACTTAATTACCAATTATACATGAAAAGGGTATTCTGGTAATTTACCTAAGGCATATAAACTACCTATCATACAACTATTTAAACGATGTGACCATAAGGTATAACCTCGGAAGGTTATTCCCTACACTATGGTCACCTAATGTATTTGGTCGGATCCTAATGATCGACTAAACTGGGTCGGGTTCGAAGGTATAAGCGATTTATTAGATCGCTTACCCTACGACCCTAGACAACGTGGTAATCAGTAGGCATAGTCCCAAAGGACTATAACCCTCGTGATTACAATCACGTTGCGAAGTTCAAACGAACGTCGCATTGACCATAAGCTGGTCAACACTGAAAGTCAAACAAAGTTTGACTTTCTAACTCGAAAAGCAATAAAATAAAGAAAAGAACGAAAGAATACTTACGAAGGGTCCCCGAATGCTAATCTCAATTCAAGAATCTCAGGTATGAAACAATGGTTTCAACTTAGAGTTTCTCAAATCAAAATTCTAGTGATTTAAGCAATGGGGGGCATGGGGTATATATAGTTTTCGGTCCACCGTTAAGATTGTTTCATGGAAACCGTGCTTTAATCGTAACCGTACAAGTGTCGGAACCTTATGGTGGCTAAAAGTTGATCCTTATCAGCTGACTAGACAAATGAGAATGTGTGGTGGTGGATCAAACAGCTGCAATCTGCTGTTAGAAACATTTAACCTGGTCAGAAGGGGCCTCGCGGGCCACGTGAGGATGTAAGGAAACTGAGGCGGGCCGCCTGGCCTGCACAGATCAGACATAAGTTTCAGAAATGACAGTTTCAGTCCCTGCACGTGTTTAAGGCCATTTCCGACACTTCTAAGGCCCGTAAAGCCAACTTTAAGGCCCTAAAATGTTTCCTAAACATTGTGGACATGAAACATGCTCAAAAATATCTCGGGTGTTGGTTTGTTTGGTCGTACGAACGCGATGTTCGCTTAATTACGACGGAATGCGCATAAGCGCGAAAAACGATCCAAATGACGCAACGAATGGATTTTTGGCAAGCCAAACACTAAAGCATAATATATTCATGCTTACATAAATTTTTGGATGTCCGGATGTATTCAGAACGTAAGTTATGCGCAAAAATGCAAACTTGTGCACTTTTTGACACTTTTAGTCCCTGAATGACCCAAAAGTTTATTTTAGCATACCGAACACCTCAAAGCCTATTTCTAAGCTATGTAAAGGATATTTATGGTATGTTTAACTTATGGTCATGTTCCGGAATGTCTGTTACAGTTCAAATTGGCATACTTTCGCAGTTTGTCAAATTTAGTCCCTGTAAGCGAATAAACTTTGATTTCACCACACCAAACCTTCCAAAACTTATATCTAAGTTATGTAAAGGTTATTTAAGGTATGTTAAGCCTATTTCACTATTCCGGAGTGTTCGTTGTATTAAACTGGTTATATCTACGCATTAGTGCGCGTATAACCTTCCAGAAAGCGATTTAGAGCTTGAAATCGAACAAGAGTTGATATGTGCAAAAGCTACACATATTTATACAAGTCCCAAGTATGAAATACAATATTTCATTGGTTTGGCATTTGTTTGATGGTCGCAGTGACACAGGTGTCACAATGGTAGGTCTAAATGACTTAGTATTACCATGAGGTGGATTATTGTTGCCATTGTTGTTTGAGCTGCTTCCGCTGGGTCCTCCTTGCGAAGCGGCGTATTGTGCGATGGCAGCAGCGATGACTTGTTGGAGTTCTGCCTCATTGGTGGGCATGCGTGTCTCACGTCTCGGCGGCATCTTCTAAAAGATGTGTTTACGTCGGTCAGGCCATAGTTATAATATATACGCTTTATGATAGTAATAGTACATAACATCTCATGTTATAATCATATCAGTCACACAACATCCCATGTCACAAACATCAATCACACAACATCCCATGTCATAAAATACAAATAACCAAATCAAGCATCAAGTATGGTGAGAATACTGCGATTGCCATATATTGAGACCACATAGTAAGCGTACAAGTACATCACAGTGTTATACAACATCAGTCGACTAAGGGCTACATCACCCTAGTCCAAAAACTATATCAAATCAGTGTCAATACATTAAATACATGTCAACAAAAGTCAGAATCATAATGTAGTCTCCAAAAATGCTGTGCAGTCAAAAGCAATCGCCGTCTTCTCACCAACGTCTACCCATACGGTACTGAAGAGCTCTACACGGATGGCGGTGGAGGAGGGGGAAAGTGAGTGTAAAACAAGCGGCGCAAATGGAGCCAGTCCTCCTCCATGGCTCTCTGGGTACGCAACCAAGAAGCAACCTGCTGCTCAAGTGCCAAAAGGCGTGCAGCATAGTCTGGTGGTAAAGGTCGAGAGGGCTGCAAAGGAGAGTGGGTCTGACCCTGGCACTGACACGGCGGCGGCTGGGCTCTTTCAAGCTCCTGAATGCGCTGCGTGTGTGCCTCGTGCTGGGCGACAAAAGACATCAAAACGTCCTCAATAGTATACCCCATATGGAAAGAATGGTAGGGGTCGGTCGGTGGCATAACAGATGGTGATGACCAGAGAAACGGCTCACTGGCTGGATCAAAAGGTGCCACATGAAATGGAGAAACAGGGGGAAAAGTAGTAGACGGTGGTATAGCAGGGATAGATACCGGTACATGTCCAAAAGGGTGAGCCGAAGAACCTTCTCCAGGTCGTGCTGGAGGTGTGTACTGTGCAAAAGAAAAAGGGAAATCAACGTGACGTGCATCAGTGGTATGAGGAGGAATAGGTGGAACCTCATCATCAGCAGGAATCCACCCACACTGGGCGTGCTCATCTCGTGGGTCAATCTGTGCCTCAAAAAGTGCTCGATCAAACTGAACAGGCATAGATCATGGTGAGGTGCAACAAGAGGGTCAACTGGTGCATCAGCAATAAGTGGGGGATCAACATGATCAGCAGCAATGACATGATCGCCCTCCAACAATGGAGCATCAACAGGGTGATCATCGATAGGTGGGTCAGCAATGACAGGCTCAATAAACATGCCAGCATGAGCAGGGTCATGCTCAAGCACTGGGTCAGGAGCAGGGTCTAGTGGCTGCTCGGGATCAGCGAAGGCCATCTCAAAATCAAACTCAGGGTCGATGGGATCAACTGGGTCAAATGGGTCGACTGGATCCTCCATAGGCTGATCCATGGGTATAAACTCTATATCCTCATCTGGGTCGAATCCTGGGGGAAAGACAGGATCGGAATCCTCCAAATCACCGTGGTCAAAAGCAAAGCTAGGAATAGGGGCAACAGAGGATGCCTGGTCGGGATCTGATCCAGGAGAAAAGTGCTGCGCACTCTGAGTGCGTGAAGGTGCGGAGGCCACAGACTCGAAAGAGTCTGGGACCGGAGAGTGAGCAGGTGACTCCTCGGCTGGAGCATCTGCGATCATCAAAAGATCACCAGCAGCAAGAAGGGCCTCGCCCTGAACATCATCCTCTAAGGGCTCGTCATCAAACAGATCGACGTCGCCATCATCGTCAGCGTCGAGAAGCAAATCGTAAGCAGGATATGAAGCAAGTGGTATGGGAGCAGGGATCACCACTAACGGTAGGTCCCCGGCCAAAGGGCCATCAGCGAGCGCATCAGCACCATCAGGTAAAGCAAAGGGCTGAAAGTCATCCTCGTCCGTGCTAGTAACGTCGGATGTGTGGACCTCGCGCTCCGAAGACTCTAGGTCATCTGATACTATAGGTCTAGGTCCTGTGGTGTCTGAGTCACCTGTGCCAGAGGTGTCCATGGTGTCTGTGACATAAATACAAACATGCACAAACAGTCAATCATACAATCAATTAATCACATAAGTCACCAAGTAAGCAATCAAATAATACTCCTAGTCCCACTAGCCTCCCAGCCTCTCAGACTGCTCTTCCTAGTCCCACTAGCCAATTCTCCTAGTCCCACTAGCCAATTCTCCTAGTCCCACTAGCCAATTCTCCTAGTCCCACTAGCCAACTACCTCGATCTCCCAGACCGAGCCTCGGCCTCCAAGACCGAGCCTCAGCCTCCAAGACTGAGCCTAATAATAAATAAAATGTGCTCAACATGTGTTTATAAAAGTTTTGGATCTGGACTTAAGTGGTATGCGGTAAAAATGTTTTCGTGAGAGCCCTAGTGATCATAGTCTAGACTCGAGAAAGAATCCTAGTTCGCTATGATCAGAGCTCTGATACCAAGCTGTCACACCCTGGCTTTGCGGAAGCGTGGTTATTTTGGTGTGACTTCTTAATACCATAGCTTAACCATAACAAAGCTATATGAAATAAAACCATGCAAGATCATCCATAGATTTAAGTTTTAAAAACCAAACACAATAACGTTGTCTTAACGGAAACACATCCTAGTGACATTGTTCAACAAACATAAACATCCATATGACATATACACAGTTTAAGGACTGTGACTTGTCCAGGAAAGAGTCACGTTCCCCAAACCCGGATGACCTCGTAACCCATATGCAGCGGGAAAACATAACATACCGCGCCAGATCTTTAATTCCCTGAAATACATGTAAGTTGAAAAATCAACAATAATGTTGAGCGAGTTCATGTGTAAGTGAGTATGTAAAACACTTGTAAGTATAAAAATCCCTGGTATGTAGCAAATAAGGAAAAAGAGATCACCAATGGCTTGCAAGACCATTGATATGTGTGAAGTGCAAGTAGGAAGACTCAAACCTAGCAGATTTCGCGTTGGGGCACAAAGTCACCCCTAGGTCCGTTCTGTTTGGGCCTGGGGCTGGGCTCGCTACATCCAGATAGATCTACCGCTTACGTCCCTCGGTCCTACAATGAGGATTAATGGCCTCCAGTTTCTGCCTACCCACTCACATGATCTAAGTAGTAAACCTCCTTACGCTAACCATACCATGTATAAAGTACTTGTAATCAAAGTAACATGTATTTCACCCCCGCAGTTTAGAAAACTGAAAACAGTTAAGAGAAAAGGGGGACATGAACTCACAGTGGTGCGTCTCTACCAAGTATGTCTCCTGATCAAGCAGCTGTATGACGACCTACACGTACTAATTCTATTAGACGGACGGCCGTGCCTTAGCTTTATGGTTTAAGTTTTTTTGGGAAATAGTTAGGCAACTATTTCGTGTTTACATTCTGTATATACTTGGTAGTTATTTTCCTTCCCAAGGATGGGGGATTTAATACATGTGTGTTCGTAAAACTTTGAAATATATTATTAAGTCTCACTTAATATATTTTACTTCTAATTCCAAAATATAAATATTCTTCCCAAAAATATTATATTTTAATACATGTGATTTTCCCAAAATAATACTTAGTAATATTATTTTTACCCTAAAAATAATATTTACGTAGTCCACAAAATAATCATAAACACTTATACAAGTGATGTTGTGAAAAATATATACTAAATATATTTATGTATCACGTTTTATTTTGTGAAATCCCACCTCCGATATTTTGTAAATAAAGTCGCGGCAAAATCTATAATTTGAAAACAAGTCAAAATGTATTTCTAACACTTATAGTGAAAATATTTCTAAGTGTTAGGTTTTTGGAAAAATTTCGCCAGAGTTTCCTCTGTAACTGGAGGTGGCCACGCTTTCAAGCGTATCATTTTCTTTTACAAATCAAACCAACAATTTTCTCAATTAACATAAGCATTATTCAAACCATCAAACTAGTTAATAAACTTGTAATTTGCAAGAATCTCATGAACTTGTAGTTTTCTAATATTATGAAGTAAATCCCATTACTTTTAGTGGATCTTTATATAAAGCAATACAATTTCGTAAAAGTCTTGTTTTTAAAGAAATTCCATCTTTACAACTTCTTGTCAACTTTTACAAAAATAGTTATTTTGTCGAAACTTTGTGCTACACAAGTGTTTACACACTTGTGTGTTCTAAAAATCATTCGTGTTAGTGTAAGATCCGTTTTTAGAAAACATGATTTCTTTTGACACGTGGTCCTTTGAAAATACCGCTTGTAGATACGTAGATCTACTAGTTTTAAACACTATTTCACAAGTAAAATCGCTTTTACACAAGTTCATGGTTTGCGTGTGGTAGAGTTTCACCCTTTAACCCTTGTTACTTCCAAAACAACCTTATGTCATGATCCAAGGTCATGACCAATCCGGGTTAAACGATGATCCGAGCTACCACAACATAGATCGGGTCTAAATAATCACACAAATCAAATACTACATGATTTACACAACATATGAGCTTTTAACCAACATTTTTAGTGTTTTAAGTAGACTTTTGTGTGTCATCTTGTATGTTCATGTCTTTTAACCGTTACAAATCATATTAACCACTTTAAAATAGTTCGAGAAGGTGATTTAAGTAACATACCACTAGCTCGAGGCTAGGGAAGAATCTAAGCGCAAATAGGGTGGATAAAAGCAATGTAGTGAGGTCCTTCGCCTTCCGATTGCACCAAGACTCCTTATATGCGACCCTTAACACTTGTAGATGATTGGAATGGCTTGAACTAAACTCGAAACCGGATGGATGCTCAAGGGGGTGTTCGGCCGTAGCTTCTTTAGAGAGAGGGAGAGAGTTTTGTGATCAAGTGTTGTGATGAAATGAATGGTGTGTTTAGGCTAGATCTTATAGACAAAGTTTAAGTTTATTAACCAAGGGTTAATATGTCTAATTGATATTAGACATGAAATATTAAAATAATCTTCATGGTACCATGTGTGTCCCCTTGATGGGGACGGTTTCTAAAGGGGGGGGGGTCTTGGTCCGATTCCAACTAATTAGTTAGACATAAGTTAGGTTAAGTAAGTTAGTTAAGTGCTTAACCCGGTTACTAGTGTGTAGTGTGTTATGATGGGTGTTAGGGTATTCAGGGACCCTAACTGGCTCAGAAAAAGATAAATAATGAAAATAACAATATTTTCATGTTCCGGGTAAAGTCCGGTTGTTCGGTTGGATAGTAATCCGTTAAAGTGCTAACAAAGCTTTAAAGTGTCGTTAATACCCTTTTTAGTGACACAACTCATTTCTGACACTTTGGAAAGTGTCTAGTAATATTTTCCTCATGTTTTGGCACTTTATTAGTTAGCTAAAAGCTGAATTGTTTATGTAAAGTGCTGAATTTTGTACTTAGAGTACATTTTAGGCACATCCAGTCATTGTAACTTATTCCTAGAGACGCAGTTCTACAACCCTTGTATCCCTACACTCACCACTAGTGTAGTAAAATATTTCTGGCTCATACAGGCCTTAGAGGCAGTGTCTGCCTGATGCTGGCTTTATCAGCATGTTCAATAGGTTATCCGTTTATAGTGCTACTGTGCTTTTGTGCATCATGTTTGTCACTAAGGTTCAGCATGTAAATAATGTAGTGACGGTAAGTAAAGTATGATGCAAGTAAGTACATGTATCAGTATTCAAGTAGCAGTTTATCAGTAATTTTGAACAAGCACAGTAATTATGTAGTAATTAATTATTAATTAAGTCGTACGGATACCTGGTTTAGTGAGGGTTGTCACATAAAGGATCAAGTGTTCAAGTGTTCAAGTGGCTCCTAGTGTATCGGATAACTATATGTTAGTGTGTCGAAACTTGAAAATGGGAGGTCGGATAGAATGAAGTCTTATAAACCAATCGAGTGTTGGAACTCATGTGCTATGGTTTAATAAACTTAACATTCTGATTTGGAAAGGATCCTAAGTGCTTTTGACCCGTTATGACTCGTTAAGATAGTTTACGCCACTTTAACGGGTCATTTGCGTAAATATGTGATCGGATGGTCAAATATGTCCTATGACAAGTCTTATATGCCAAAACATGTTTGATAATGTTGTAACGTCAGTTTATATGTCAAAACTTTGGTTACATATGCTTAAAATTGATTTATGCGCAAAAGGGGCATTTTGGTCATTTTTAAAGAACATAGAAGCGACTTATCATAACACTTACCAAACGACGTGATCATAAGGTATAACCTCAGTAGGTTATTCCCGATACAACTACGATCACAAACATGTGTTTGGTTGAATCCTAAGATCGACCAAACGGGTCGGATTCGAAAGTCAAAGCGGTGGTCAAGACCGCTCGACTTACGACCCAAGTAAGGCACTAAACTTGAAGTGACGAGTTAGACATGTTAAAACATGTCTAACTAAGTTATTAAACTGATTTGGTATCAAAACTTGGAGTTTTGATACCTGAAAATAGTTTTGTCGTAAAATGCACATTTTGCGCATTTTTGACCAAAACTTTGACTCATCACTTCGACTAGTAAACGTGGTAATCAGGAGGTGTAATCGCAAGGGATTATAACCTTCATGATTACGATCACGTTGCAAAGTTCAATTGAACTTTGACTTGACCAATTAAGGTCATAACCGAAAGTCAAACAGAAAGTCAAACTATTTGACTTTTAGCTAAAAATGACTAAATAAATGAAAGAACTAAGGAAGAGTACTTACTTGTGTTTGAGAAACACTTAAGAACACAGATAGGAGGTTTCCATAAGCTGGAAACAACTCCATAGCTATGTTGTCAAAAGCGCAAAAAGCGCGCGCCTAGGCGCTCGGGCGCAGCGAGGCGCAAGTTTAGTGCCTGGTGGCAGCCTAGGCGCAAATATGGGCTTTTTTTTTTGGTAAAAGCGGTAATCAGGCGCGCGCCCGGATCTAGGCGCAACTAGTAAAAAGCGCAGGCTTTTGTTGTATCAGGCGCATTTTTCTTTTTTATGTTATTTTTTAAAGTTTTTACAGCTGTAATCCACTTCCTTTTTAACCACTGCCACTCCCTTTTTAACCACTGGATAAAGACTTCTTATCCTTTTTAACCCTAATCCCTAATCAGCCACCACAACAACCTCGATCTTTTCTGAAAAATTAAAAACCCCCCAAATGCTCTCTTCTTCTCCAAGAAACTCAAGAAGCCAAGTCGTCTGCAGCATTTAATCTGGTGAGTTGTTTTCGATTTTTGTATCTTTTCAACATTTAATGTTGCTTCTAGTTTCCATTTCATTGTAGTTGACTGTAAATGTTGTTAAATTATTCTGACTCTAGTTAGTTTTTTGACCGAACTTGACTTGAAGTTGTAGCTGCATTTAATTTCCCACTATAATTGACATAAATTGCTGATGATTTTTACTGCACTGTTACTTTTTTCTTCTGTGTAATTGTTCCAGCAGCCTATTCTCACACAACTTTTCAATACAAATCACAATTACATAGACTAATTGCATAGTAAATTAGTAATTACTTTTTATAATTAATCTATTTTACTCACTTAGTTTAAACTGGTCATGTGATATTCAATTTTGTAACTACACTTGGTAGTTTTTACTTATCAAAATTCAAAACAGTTAATCACTTTAGGCCGTTGATCAATCTTTTGATATTTCGTTGTTTGTTTTCCCTACAGAATATGTCTTCTGATGCACCTGAAGCATCATCACAATTAAGAAAAGATCCCGGGTGGAAGTATAATTTTATTAAAGACAAAAATGACCCAAATTGTGTCACTTGCGTATTCTGCAACTTCTCTTTCAAAGGAAGAATTTATTGAGCTAAACAACATCAAATTGGAGGTTATAGAAATGCAAAAGCATGTACCAAGTGTCGTACAAATGTTAGAGATGAATTGAAAGCGTACGTGGAAAGTCAAAAGGCAAAGAAGAATGTTATTGCCGATGGTTTCGATGACTTAGATTTTGTTGGGGATGAAGAGGATAATGAAGTAATCGAGATATCGAATGTTCAAAAGAAGAGGAGTGGAATTAATATTGGTGGGGTAAACAAAAATATGAAGTCAAACACAAAAGGCCCGATTGATATGCATGTAACAAGAAGTAAAGGAAACTCAACAAGTCTGAGACAAACAAGAATAAATGATGCTTGTGACAAAGAACTCCGAGGAAGAACAATTCAAACAATAGTTGCGTTTTTTTACCAAGCGGGAATAGCATTCAATGTCGCTAAGTTAGATGCTTTCAAAGAGATGATCGCTGCTATCGGAAACTATGGGCCAAATCTCAAGCCGCCTTCTTATCATGAGTTGCGAGTTCCACTTCTAAAGAACGAGGTAGACAATGTGGAAAAGTGGATCGAAAAGCAAAAGGTGGAGTGGTAAAAAACTGGGTGTTCGATTATGTCGGATGGTTGGACAGATCGGAGGCGTAGAACATTGATCAACTTTTTGGTCAATAGTTCTAAAGGAACCGTGTTTATGGAATCGACTGATGCTTCTTCTTATATGAAGACAGGGGAAAAGGTGTTTGATCTACTTGACAAATTTGTGGAGCAAGTCGGGGAATCAAATGTTGTTCAAGTTATCACCGATAATGGAAGCAACTTTAAAAAAGCTGGTTAGTTTTATGTTCTTTATCAGATTACAATTTTTCGAAACTTGATTTTTAAGTAATAAATACTAATCATTGTTTTTATATCTCATGTTTTTAGACAACTTATTGATGGACAAAAGGAAACACTTGTTTTGGACCCCTTGTGCGGCGCATTGCTTAGATCTAATGCTTGAAGATGTTGGAAAGATTCCTAAAGTCAAACAAACCATTGAAAAAGGAATTTTTCTTGTTGGTTATATTTACAACCATTGTGGTGTTTTGAACATGATGAGAGAGTTCACAAAGAACAAGGAGTTGACAAGAAGTGGAGTTACAAGATTTGCAACAACATATCTTACTTTACAAAGTTTGCATAAGCAAAAGTCGGCTTTGAGAACCATGTTTGCTAGTGATAAATGGAAGGAAAGTAAATGGGCAAAACAACCTAAAGGAAGGCAGGCTAAGGATGTTGTTCACACATATGCTTTTTGGACCAATGTGACTTTCACTCTTAAAGTTATGGGTCCTATTGTACGCGTACTTTGCCTTGTTGATAATGAGAAAAAACCCGCGATGGGTTATCTATATGAGGGTATGGAAAGAGCTAAGATAACAATTGCAAAGGCTTTAGGCGAAAATAGCGTTGATTACCAAGTGGTGTCGGCTATTATTGACAAAAGATGGGATTGTCAACTCCACCATCCATTGCATGCGGCAGGTTACTACTTTAACCCGGAGTTCTATTGCTATAGGCCTGAAATTTAGCAAGATCAAGAGGTGACGGATGGGATGATCAAGTGTGTTCAAAGACTTGTTCCTTCAAAGGACAAACAAGACTTAATCATGAAGGAGATGGTGAAGTGGGTAAACCAAGAGGGCCGTTTTGCTTTAGATATTGCAAAGCGAGCACATTGCACAATAGCTCCTGGTAAGTTAACTTACTTTGATTTTTTATCTTGTTTTTTAGGTATACTACATTAATACTTGCTAAGTTTTACATTTGTAGCTCAATGGTGGAATTTGAATGGGAAAGAAGTCCCAAATATCCAACAATTAGCTATTAAAGTGCTTAGTCTAACATGTAGTTCATCGGGATGTGAAAGGAACTGGAGCACATTTGAGCAAGTAATTTATCTTTCAAAAGTTTGATGATAATATGAAGTTTATTTATGTTTTAATAATTTAAAATATATTATTTTTAATAATAGATCCATTCCAAGAAAAGGAACCGATTAGAACACAAGAAGTTGCAAGATCTTGTGTTTGTCAAGTACAACAAGACACTCAAGAACCGTCGTGATAAACAGGTTGTGTACGATCCGATATCTTTAGATAACATTGATGATTGTAATGAGTGGATGACTGGAAGGATGGAAGAAGAACGAGTTTTTGAGGATGAAGACTTGACATGGGAAGTTGTAGGAGATGCAAGTGGGGCTGGAGAAGTAAGGGCAACAAGATCATCACAACCATCATCCTCAAGAGCTTTAGTGGATGAAGATTCTGAAAAAGACGATCTTGATGAATCCGAAGCTGAATATGCAATTGATGTTGATGGAAGTTCTGATGATCAGTTTGATAATGGTCTTGATGATTGATGATGAACTACTAGTTTAAATGTTTTAGACTTAGTGACCGCAAACGTTTGTATAAGTCCTAGACTCCTAGTAAATTTTGGTATAACTTTTGGTTAGTGACCGCAAAGGTTTATATAAGTCCTAGACTCCTAGTAACTTTTGGTATCACTACGTGTGTATAAGCCCTAAACTTTTGCTACTAACTATTAGCTACACGATCTTAAATGACATATATAAAAGTTTTTTTTTTATTTTATATGTGGAATCTTATTTATTTTCAAAGCATACATATTTTTTATATTTTTTTTTATTTATGTGCGCTTTTCTTAAAAAAGCCCACGCTTTTTTTGCGCCTTGCGCCTAGGCTCCGGGCGAGGCCGTTGCGCCTCGCCTAAGCCTTGCGTCTTTGACAACATAGCTCCATAGATGTGGGAGAAAGAAAGTATGAAATGAGCAGAGAATTTGGTGGATGAAGATTATTATTTATAGTATTTTAAGGTGTTTGAGATCATTCCAAGTGTCCCAACATATGTCTTGATCAGAGGATGGGTGTAACACATGTCAAAAGCAGGAACAAGCATGGAAAAATCGAGTTCTTGGGCTCCAAGCAAAGGAAACCATGTGCTGCACACATTCTGGTTGCTTGGCACCCCTTACGGACCATAAGGGGGCCCTCATATGGTCCGCAAGGCATGGGGCAGGGGCATAAGTTTGGTGTTTTGGCAGATTTGGCCCCTGGACTTGTTTCGTCGTGTTTTTTCACTTTTAACCTAATTTTAAGGCTCTATAAAGGTGTCAAGGCATATGTAAGTTGGATTTTGCCCGGAAATGTCGTGGATGTTGGTTCATTCGGTTGTACGGTTATGCGTTTCGCAAAATTACGTAAAACGCTTTAACGAACGTGAAAATGATCGAAATTTCGCAACGATTGAACTTTTTACATTCTCCTCAATAAAATACAGGATTTTATTGAATACAAAAATATTTGGATTTGTATATGCGGTTCGTATTCAAAATACGAGAATTGGCAGACTTTCGAAGTTTGTCAGAAATAGTCCCTGAACTTGTATAAACGTGTTTTTGTCATTCCTAACCCTTCAAGACTTATTTCTAAGTTATGTAAAGGGTATTTAGGGTATGTGTAGCTTATGTCCTTGTCCTAGTGTGTACGTTGCATTAAACAGGTTACGTTTAAGTATCGGTTAATGAATTGCTTCCAAAAGAAAAAGTATTTGAAAGCCCGAACTTTTGCACAAGGGTTACAAGACATAGCCCTGGGAGAGGGGCTTCTAATCATACTTTTAATTGAAATGTTTGTTTCATGGTGTGGTATCCATGTGCTTACAACATGATCCTTTTGTGAGGATTCATGAGGAGTTTGCTTGGGTGGAGATCTTACCAACTGTTGTGAGGAAGTAGCAACAGTGGTTTCACAGGGTTATCCTCTGGGATCTCATCTTCCAGAGGCCCCTTTTTATGTTGTTTTGTTTTGGCGTTTTTTTTGGAATGGGGGGGGGGTTTCTTTTGGGTTTTGCAGGTGTGGGTTTCACAACATCGGTTATGGTGTCACGATCACCAGGAGCAGTGGGCTCAACAACAGAGGTTTGAGCAGATGTGGACGCATCCCCCTTTGTTTGTGTTTTTTGAAACTTTTGACTCTTTGTCCATCAGTCTAGTAAAAGTTTCACTTGTAAGACTATTTATTTATAAAGCTACACCTTGTTGAAATCTTGTTGTGACACTTACTTTTGAAGGTAATAGCTTAAGTCTTGGGTACATGAGAAAAGCATTACTAGAACTCTTTTTAACATTCTTCACATTTGCCACCAAATCCGAAAACAGTTCTTGGGATAAATTGTAATCATATTTTGTTAAAATGGCATATCCCAAGTACTGAATTTTTTGTTGAATTTCATTAAATGAGGTGGTCTTGGCAGAGAGACAAATCAAAAGGGTATGGAAAAAATATTTCATCTCAATAGGAAAGTTTGGTTTAAAAATAGTAACTACTTTCAGTTGGCCATCATACCCCCTTTCAATGAACTCTGTGTGAAGTTCCTGTTTTTCAAAAGAGGTTTTACCTGCCTGGTCGTCCAATGCAAATGTTGTGGATATTGAGGATGGGGAAATTTGAACAAGGGTCTTTCCGATTGTAGACATGATAGCATAGGGCTGTTTATTTTGTGATTGAATTTCGGCATTTGCCCAAAATTGTCGGAGTGTTTCCACATGAATTGGATTTCAGGTGCTTTCGAGATCAAGACCCTTTCGACTTATACCCAACAGGGACTCTTATCAGATTCTTGTCGTTTTTATATTGACCGGTTATCTCCGCAAATCTATCCTTAGTACTAGCGGGAGGAGTAACATTCTACATATCTTGAACCTTCTTCATATAAGATTGAACATGATCCTTGTATAGGATAGCTCCTCCTTATTACCAGATAAACAGTTCAAAGTATACTCCGTTGAAAAAATAATTTCTCACATCATACTTTGCACATCGGGATCAAGCTAGGTCATATATTCACGACTAATTGAGTATTCGAAAGAGCAGTTTGGGGAAGCCTCTTTACGTAATCTATTCAAAATGTATTGTTTTGGAAATTACCTAATGTCCAAACTTCTCAAAACATATAATATATGTCTACATAGCAAACCAAGCTGTTCAAAATGCCTGCATGAGCAACTGCATGTGCAATCAGACTTATGGTACATTACCTGAAAAACGCCAAAAACAATATCTCTATAACGCCGCCATGCAGAGGATGTTTGTATAAAAAACAAATAAAAAAAACCAAAACAACTGGATAGAAAAACAAATTAAATGTTATAAAAGATTATGATAAACACCATATACAGAAAATGCCATATAAAAAAAACAAAAACGCCATTGTTTACCTCAAATAAGGATGTACAAAGCTGCTGGAAATCATTTATGTAAAACTTAACAAACCCATCGGGCTGATCTTCGTAACGTTGATTTATGCAATCCTCAATTCCGATTAGCTCAGCTTGAACGTCACAAAAATATTTTTCGTGTATATGTCAGCAGCTTGGCCCTCCAACACTTGGTAATTGCTTTTCAACTGGGGGCGTTTGTATCAAGATTCATGATCATTTTTCCAGTGCGTGTGGCGCTGTGCTTCTATTGCAGTTTCGTAATGAGTCATGAACTCAACCAGAGTAGCTTTTGAATTGCACATTTGACCAAAAAAATGATTCTCACTCTCCGACCTCGATGTCGTTCGCATAAGGCCCGACATCTCTTCCATTCTATAGTATACATGGATCCAAGATTCCCTGAGTTGAAAAATATTAGAGAGCCAGACATTATCTGCTAAATTGAACTCTCCGATAACCACTTCCCCTTCTGATTCAAACTCTTCGGGTGTAAGAATATCCGTCCACACAACACCACAAATACGTTCTTTGAAATTGGTGGAATTTCATAGCCTAACACCAACCTATGTATAACACAAAAACGCCATGCAAAAAAACATATATATTAGACACAGACAAACTTACATGAAAAACAGTAACGAGGTACAGAACGCCATATATTTTAAAACGTAGTATCTCTTAAAACGCCAAACATAAAAATAAGAAAATCAACCATCAGAGAAAGTTTATGCATCACATGCCACATGCATAACTGATGCTTCGTGTTAACAAATACAGTAGAAATAGCCTTCTTCATTGCTGGATTTTGGTCAGTGACAACCACTTTTGGTTGAGAACCAACAACTTTTAGAAAAACTCTCAACAACCAAATATACGTATCAGCAGTTTTTGACGCCAATAATGTAGCACCAAATGTAACATTGCAGTGGTGATTGTCTATACCAGTGAACGGTACAAACACCATAGTGTATCTGTATATGAAAACGCCATGAGAAATGAAACGATAATAAAACGCCATTGCATGTAAACTCAGAAAAACGCCAATGCATGTAACCAGTGAAAATGCCAAAAGAACACAAAAAATTGAATTATAAAATATTACTTGTTGGAACGATACGTGGCGTCAAAAGAAATCACATCACCAAACACGTGGTAGTTACGTTTCACTTGATCATCACACCAAAAAAGTCCCTTCAAACTATTCTCTTCGTCTGTGATGTAACCGTACGAGAAATTAGGCTGTGGATGTTTTTTTTTTCATCCAAATGTCTCACAACCATCTCAGCGTCGTCTTCCCCTATAAACAAGTTAATTTGCCTCTTGTAGTTCTTAAATTCAACTTTACTTGCACCCACGTCTTCAAAACCCCCAAAACAAGTCTTCATAACACTAAACGCCTTAACTGGACACAAATTTAACTTAGACATGTTGTGTATAACATGCTTCTGGAGCTGAGTGAGGTGTCGTTCAGTTGGGAGAAAATGCTTATCAGGACGTTCAACAAGATCATGGTTGCGCTCCTCAACAAACTTATAGACCTTCCATGATCCAGCCGCAAAAATTACGCATAACAGTGCACCACAATCAGTCCTCTTTGAAAAGTTGGATTGCACAATCTGTTCCTTTTGATTGGGGTCCAACGTATCAACATTCTTGTCCTTATATACCCCAGCTCTCGTACACATGTAATACTTAATATGTTTTTCACCTTTGGCGTTTATCTTTTCAGTCCCTTTCCTGATTGAAAAACCACAAGCCTTGGCATACGTAACATACATTGAATAACAATCATCGAGGCTTGTGAATATCATGTCCATTCTAGGCTTTGTTTCTTCACTAACGTCAGGAATGATAAATGGTAAACCAGTTTTGGGGCAAAACCTTTCATTTGAGGAAACACCTTCGTCTGAGAAAACACAGTGAGGAACAATTTCAGAAAAACGCCATTAAAATAGAAAATGTCTCCTGATATCATTATCGATGAAAACGCTATTAATTGAATAATAAACAAGACCTAATAAACATATAGTTGAAAACGCCATAATAAAAACACCAATAATACAAACACCATTACTTGATTGATTAACAAATATGATGAATTAAAAATATTATTGCAACGTGATAATCAAAACGCCATCAGATGAATAATTAAAAATATTAACAACAGGATTAATTAACAAATATAACATGATAATGAAAATGCCATAGTTAACAAAACTGATGTTTACAAATTAACTAATAGTAATAACTGATGTTTACAAATACTACTCAATAATATTCAAAACTAATCAGGTGTAAAACACCAATGATCGTAGAACATAAGAAATATATTAGATCCCAAACGACAATTAAAATTAATAATGAAAACTCCAATTATCAGTTCTTACTAATTGTTTAACTACAAATGAAAACGCGAATAAATTGGATACATAAACAATGCCATTGAAAGCATACAACACATTATGAAATATTAATTTGAAAAAAAAAAACAATGAAACAAGCATAAAAGAACAAAACGCCATATCTGTTATATATGTGTTGCATGATTTTCTGGAACAAAAATATGAAACGTCATCAAATATTACTTTGTCGAACAGAATCCACGTTAGACGCCATAGATCTGAGAAAGCTTGGAAAGGAGGTAACAGCTAATTCGAAATCTTTGCAGTTTTAATTTGAAACAAATTTATAACGCGAATAAGGAGGGAACGTACAAAAGGACAATCGTACCCCTATATATCATTTAGCGCCCCCGGCCACGTGTTCGGTCAGGATCTGTTCTCACCGTTCTCACACTTTAGGGTGTTTTCTCCTGATCCCGTATATATATATATATATATATATATATATATATATATATATATATATATATATATATATATCTATAGTGGAGGGTTCAAATGAGAAGAATTTTTTTGTAAGAAGAAAAAATAAGTTTCAACCAATAAGAATACTTCTTTTTACTTCATTTAATATTTGCATTTAATTTTACTATAAGGGTATATTGGTAAACTTACAAAAATCATTAATTTTATTCTTCCCATTTAATAACTAACTAAATAGAATTTGTAACTCCTTTTCAAAATATATACTTTTTCCAAATTAAAAAAACAACTTAATTTAAAGTGTAGAATGAATTACTAGTTGTGTAGGATAAATTATGAGTTGTGTAGGATATATTTCAACGTGTGTAGGATAAATTTCGACTGTGTAGGATAAAATTCTATAATGTGTAGGGTATATGTAGGGAAATTTTGATATGTGTAGGTTTTGTAGATTATATGTAGGATAATTAATGATTAGTTGACTAATTAATTAAATAGTTAAAAATTAATGATATGAGTTATAAATGAAATAGTATTTTACTAATATGCCCTTTCTTCTTTTTCTTCTCACATTAAATTTCTTCTCAAATGAACCATCCCCTATATATATATATATATATATATATATATATATATATATGGGACCGTTAAAATAGAAACCACCCCCAATTGTGAGAACCACTCTCCACCAATCAGATTATGCCACTTATACTATTATTTTAAAACCAAAAGGGTATTTAGGTAATTTACTTTATATGTCATTTCCATCTCAGTCTATCTCTATCTCTTTTTAAAGTCATTCCTACTTTCTCTCTCTTCACACATTTTTGAAGCCTTCATCCTCACATCTCCTTCTCTTCATCTCTAATGAAGAAAATCATCATCTTCATCATCTTCAGCTTATGAACAATCTCTGTTACCGGCACCACACTCACACCGGCGACCCTGAAACACCACACCCGTACCGGCAACCCCCTCGTTTTCTCCGGCGACCCCCAAACACCACCGTCAAACACTCGCAACTCCCTAGATCATTGAGAAACTGATGTCTCCGGCCACCCACAGGTTTTTTCAACTGGTGAGTTTCTCGGATCCACCACCGGAGCACTTCTGGTAGCACTGTGAGTGCAGTATGTCTATCACTTCCGTCAATCACGTATCGTAGCAGGAAATTGATCAAGACAAGGTTTAACAATGTTAAATATAAGGGAAAGTCCACTTGGAGTCCATCCTTAATGTCTTTGCCTATAAATAGGGAGCTTATATTAGAAGTTTAGGACTTTTGCTATTTTGGAGATCTAGAGAGAGAAACTATCTCCAAGTGTTTCAAGGTGCTTGTAATTGTCAAATCTTCAATAGAAACGCATGATAATTACGTTCTTATGTTCTATCCACACACGTACACGGATTCCACACGTGATACGTGTTCTTCGCAATCATCGGGATTACGAATTCGATCTAGAAACGCACGTTCAAGAGGTAACAGAGCGGGAGATCGATTGCACAGATTAGAGATGCAAGTTTTCACGAAACTTCAGCAGATTCAGAGCCAAATTCGTCACTTTTCAACTTCTACTCATCTTCTTCACGTTTTACACTTTAAAACTCAGATTTACAAAGATTTAACGGATAAAAATGTTTGAATTTTTTATATGATGTGCGAAAAACTTTTTTGAATAACCCTACAAAGTTTCAGAACAAAATTCAAAGGATTTCTAGTTCAATTTGACAAAAAAACTGCCAAAAAGTTGTGTAGCGCGCTGAACCTGTTCGTACGAAGCCAGGTTTTCTACGAAGCCAAGAAGCCAGACCTTCTACGAAGTCATAGCTTCGTACGAAGCTACTTGTGTGAACCCAAGTCTGTAACTACGAACCCAGCTGTTGCAAAGCTGTTTTTTACGAAGCTGGGTTGGTCAGATTTTTAGCTTCATACGAACCCATTAAGTGTTGATCAGATTTTTACGAAGCCACAATATTACGAACCCATAAACATTGATATTACGAAGCTACGTTTTTACGAAGCCAGAAACATCATATGAGTAGCTTCGTACGAAGCTACTACTAGTTACGAACCGGGAACATTATTACGAACCCACTGGTTCTACGAATGAAGATTTTAGTACGAACCCAGTAATCAGGATCTAAATCTGGGTTTGCACGAATTTGTTTGATATATGGATTTGTACTGGTTTCAGTGGATTGAATTACGAATCAATTGTGTCACGAATCAACTGCACTTTATTTACACAGATCTGTTTCAGTGGTTTTAGTGGTTGTTCACGAGTTTGCTGTTCACGAATCCATAAGAACTGGGATTAACTCCCACAGAATTTGACCCATTTGCTGTTACTTGTTAATCTGAGCAGAATTGAGTTTGTTTATTTGCTGCAGATTCAGGTTCATTTGCTGCAATCACTTGCAAAAATATTTCATTTGCGCAGAATTTCTGTTCAGTCGCAGAAAATCGTTCTTAATTTGCGCAGAATCTGTTGAGCTGCAAAATTTATCCATCCGTACTGAGCTTAAGGCAGAATTTGATTGCAGATTCACTTCCATTCGCTGCAGAGAACAGAATCAGTCCATTTTACTGAAATCAGTCGCTGCAGAATCAGATAATCTGCACATTTGTTTTAGTTCAGTTTGGTGTTAATTCAAACGAACCCAGAACTACATTCGCAGTCCTGTTCATTCGAATCAACTTAGGTGCACGAATCAGAGTTTTTGTGTTTGTTCGCAGTCAACTGTTTATATACGAATCAACAGATTTATCTTCATTCGCAGAATTCTGTATAATCGAAATAACTCAGATCTGTTCTGCTGAAAACAAAATTACATTTGCAGAATCTGGTTCATCAGTTAGAAACTGTCCGTTCGTTGTTAATTTACGCAGAATTGCATTCGCTGATATTATAATTCATTCGCTAAAACGCTGAATCTGTTCCATCCGTAGAATCTGGATACGAATCGTTTCATTCGCTGAAACGAGTTTTTGTCCATCCGGAGAAACAAGTCAAGAAACAAACCGGAACTGTTGTTGCAAAAAAAATTATTAACAAAAACTTTTGGAACTGTTTCGGAACAGATTTTGAGTTGGTTATTTTCACGGATCAACTTTGTATTTGAACGGATCAAGTGTCTGTTGTTATCCTTGATCCGCACGAACCGAGTTTTAAAATCTTTGTTCATCCACAAATATTCTACAATATCCCACATTCGCACTTATCAGTTTCAAAAGTTTGGAAACTGTTTGTTGATTGAATCGAGACTCAGAGCCGGCCCTGAAGGAGGGCGGGGAGGACAACCGAACAGGGCCCTTGATTTCGTAGGGCACGTAATTTAAAAAAAAAAAAATCCGATATTATTTATGTAAAAATTTTTTTTAATAGGGTATAACCAAAAAAAATATTAACATAGGCCCACTTAAAAAAATAATATTGTTTAAACTATTTAGCCCATTAGGTTAGTGAGCCCATTACCCAATTATTTTCTAAAAACTAATAAAAAAAAAAGAATTCTCAATTCTGGGCGGCAACTCTTTGTGGGACTGGACACTGGGTAATGAAACGTCGCACACTGCAAGCCTTCGACGCACAGGAATCAGGATAATCGAGATCAGACTGCAGGCCTTCGATCATCATTCTGCAATTTTTAGGTGTTGTTCGATCAGACATCAGAGACACAGCCAGCAGTAGGCCTTCGATTTCAGTTCACAGGAGATAAAAAACTAAAAATCAATTGTCGAATTCAGTTTACTTATGATTTAGGATTGATTTACGATTTCAGTTATTATATCGAATTCATTTAACTTATGTCGAAATCACTTAACTTATGATTTAGGATTGATTTTCGATTTCAGTTATTATCTCGAATTCATTTATTCAGTTAACTTTTGTCGATTTCAGTTAAGTTATGTCGATTTCAGTTAAGTTATGTCGAATTCAGTTCATTTATGTTGTCGAACATTATTTAGGCGTTAACTTAATTTGATACAACCTTTGTCGATTAATGATTATTTAGGCGTTAATGGCTCCTAAACAAGCATCCGGATGGCAAAAATGTCAAAAGAGGAAACGACAAGATGAATTGGTGAAGTCACAAAAGGGTGCTATGCAAAACTTTTGACGCCTAATCCGCCTATTGTTGATGTGGAAATACCACAAGAACAAGAACATGTTGAAGAGCAACAAGAACATGTTGAACAAGAGGAAGTAGAACAAGAGCAAGAACGTGTGGAAGTAGAAGACGAGCAAGACGAAGAACATGTTGAAAAGCAACAAGAACAAGAACATGTTGAAGAGCAACAACAAGAAGAGCATGTTGATTATATATTTGATCCAAGAAGGTGGGAAGGACTAAATGCGGATGAGATTAAACTATTGGTCACGAAAGGTCCTAAAAGAGATACTAGTATTGAATTTGGTCCACATGATAAATTTAATAGACGATTTTCAGCAACTATTTATACAAGAACATTATCAAACTTGGAGAAGTGTGATAGAGAATGGCTAGTATATTCGAAAGAGCTAGATAAGATGTTTTGTTTTTGTTGCAAAGTGTTTAGAAATGGGGCGCTAAAAGGTAGATTGGGAGGTGTAGGTTTTGACGATTGGCACCATGCTACCGGTAGAGTGAGAGAACATGAAGTTTCTTTAGATCATCTCATAAATATGAAAAAGTGGTTTGATTTGCGTAAAAGATTGAAATCGGACGACACAATTGATAAATTTCAACATGAGCAATTCAAGAAGGAAACGGATTATTGGAAACAAGTCCTTTTTAGAATCATTGCACTAATCAAGTTTCTTGCTAAGCATAATTTAGCATTTCGTGGAAATAAGGAAAAGTTGTATGAAAAAGGTAATTGAAATTGTTTTATTTTAGTTCCATTTATTCTTACTTAATTGTTATAACTGAGTTCACTTAATTTTTTGTTGATTGTATTTAACAGGTAATGGAAATTTCTTGGGTCTAGTTGAGATGTTAGAAGAGTTTGATCCGGTTATCAAAGAGCATGTTCGGCGGATCACTAGTGACAATATTCATGTGCATTATCTTGGACACAAGACCCAAAATGAGATAATAGTTATGCTTGCTGATGAAATTAAAAAAGAACTCATTAAGAACATAAAAGAAGCAAAGTACTACTCAATCATACTAGATTGTACCCCCGATTCTAGTCACAAAGAACAGATGACTATAATAGTGAGGTATGTAAAGTTCTCATCTAATTCTGTTATTGTTGAGGAGTCATTTTTGGGGTTTTTGAATGCTAATGATACCACTGGGAAGGGACTATTTGATGTAACTTATGCAGAGTTACAAAATCTTGGTCTTGAAATTGATGACATGCGTGGCCAAGGATATGACAATGGGGCAAACATGAAAGGGTCACACCAAGGAGTCCAAACGAGATTTTTAAAAGAAAATCCAAGAGCATTTTACACTCCTTGTGGTAGCCATTCACTTAACCTTACATTATGTGATGTGGCTTATAGTTGTGTTAAAGGAAAGAGTTTTTTTGGACACGTCCAACGGATTTTTACTATTTTTGCAAATTCTATCAATAGTTGGCAAATTTTGAAAGATAATGTGAAAAACTGGAGTCTAAAGTCATTGTCTCAAACTCGTTGGGAAAGTCATTTTGAGAGTGTTAAGGCAATCAAATTGCAACTTGATGATGTGCGGGAAGCTTTGCTTGAAGTTGGAGAGACAGATAGTGATGCTGCAATTGTAGAGGCATTAGCTTTAGCAGAAAATCAACATAGTGGATTTGATTTTTTGGTATCAATTGTCATTTGGTATGAAGTGTTAAACCGGGTGAATATTGTGAGCAAAAAATTACAAGCAAAGGATATGCATCTTGAAATTGCTATTCAAGAAATAAACAATTTGATTGGGTACTTTAAGGATTATAGAGAAACAGGTTTTCCTAAAGCGATTGATGAAGCTACGGAGATTGCTAGGGAAATGGAAATCGATCCCATATTTAAAGAAAAACGTAAGATTAAAAGGAAAAAAAGAAAGATGAGACTTCTAGTAGCGAAGAAGTTGCATTTACAGTAGAAGAGAATTTCAGAGTAAACTTTTTCTTATATATTGTGGATCAAGCTATTGCTTCTTTAGAGAAAAGATTTGAACAATTTAAATGGTACGAGGGTTTATTTGGTTTTTTGTTTCCACGTACGTTGAGGATTATTAAAGATGAAGATCTTAAGTCGTCTTGTCATCGTCTTGAAAATGCACTCAGGTTTAAAGAAAAATCGGATATTGATGGCGAGGCACTTTATACAGAGCTTAATTTGTTTCGTGAATCAGTAACCAATAAATTTAGCAGTCATGTAGATGTTTTGGAGTATATGAAAGAAGACGGTTATTCCCCAGAAGCATGTATTGCATATAGAATATTGTTGACTATTCCAGTCACTGTGGCATCTGCAGAAAGAAGTTTTTCGAAGTTGAAGTTATTGAAATCTTACCTACGATCTTCAATGTCCCAAGAAAGACTTAGTGGGTTGGCGATGATTGCTATCGAGAACGAAGTCTTAGATGATATAAACTGTGAAGAGTTGATTCACCAATTTGCTATCAAGAATGCAAGGAGAGCTTCACGAATCATTGGTTAGCTATTAGCTTATTAGTTTTTACGGTATGTCATTCATTCGAATACTATATTTTGTATTTTGTTAATTGCATTGTTTATCGAATGCTACATTTTTGTCAATGGTTCAAAGTTGTATGAAAAACTAGTTTAAATTTTTTTATTTAGTTAAGACCTAAGGGCACGTTTTTTCGAGCACGAACAGGGTACATGAATTCTCAGGGCCGGCCCTGTCGAGACTCATACACATTCACACGAATTAGCAAGTCACATCATTTCATACCTGCACAAAATTAGAGTTTTTACGTATTTGATTTGTAAAATCTAATCAAGTGTTTGTTTGTTTGATTGCAGGGGTTATTTTCAAAGATCAAGATCATGGCTGACGAGTTCTATAACGAGTTTGATAACGCCTTCACGTCCGAAATGACTTCCGCAACGAAAAGTTTATCGAACACGATTTCAGAAAGCTAGAATTACAACAACGTGTACGGAAACCATCAGAAACCACCGAGACTTATGAATATCGAGGACTATAACTGGTGGAAAAAACGATTTGAGGGTTGGGTAAAAGCGTTTGCTTATAATAGTTGGGTAACATTAAAATTGGGATATAAAAAACCAACTAAAGATGGTGGAGTTTTATTAACACTGGAAGAATATACTGAAATAGATGTAAAAAATGTTCCTGCTGAACAAAAAATGATTGCATTGTTATATCAATCTGTTCGAGACGATATTATTTCACTGCTTCATTATGATGAAACTTCAAAAGGTTTATGGGAAGCGCTTGAGAAAAAATGTACGGGTGGTGATGAAATTGTTAAAAACAAACGATCTTTATTGAGAAGGAGTTTGATTTGTTTACATGCTTAAAAGGAGAAAACATTCGTCAAATGATTGAAAGAGTTTGCCATCTTAAACTAGAACTTGAAAGGCTTGGGGTTTTCAAAGACAACGAAGAGATCGTTGACAAGCTGATCGAAGCACTTCCAAATGAAAACGGTTGGCCATACTGTCACACCCCGACCGCGTTAAAACAACAAAACCGCGACGGAAACGTCGGGGAGTGTCGTGGCAGAATTATCGTTTCATAACCATGGATACAAAAAGTGTTTCGTTTTATTGATAATATTAAACATTAACATTGTCTTAACACAAAACAAACAAGTTACATATCGACTAATATTGTTATTATGTCACTAAGGCCTCGTCCAGATCCTATGTGACTCATGCATCCTAGTAATCCTCATCAAACATCAACACCTGAAACATATGTGAAAACAAAGTCAGCAAAGATATGCTGGCGAGTACATAGGTTTTATAGGAGTGTCGGATTCATGGCTAGTTTAAATGTTGCAATACTTATTAAAAACCTTGTTTTGAAAAGAGTATAGTATTGCAACTTAATTAACCAACTCAAATCAAGCGGGTTATAGTTTATAAAACCTCGTAGCCATGATTCTTAATCCAAAAACATTTGTTTTAGTAAAGCAATTTGTAAAACATCTCGTATTAAATCGTTAATAAAATTCGTTAATAAATCTCGTTAATAAAACTCGTATGGTTTATATCATTTCGAAAACCTCGTTTGTGTGACATCGTTCCAAAATCGTTTACCCAAGTGAACTAAATAACGCCACGGTATGTAATATGTTGAAAACACTTATATATAAGAAGTACCAGCGGCGTATCTACCATGTTTTCATCACATTACACCCGTCCCGTTATCTAAACACTTAACCAAAAACCAATCGTTTATCCAACTCGTTTAATCTTGTATGAATCGTTCCCAAATCGTTAATTCCTTTAAAGCGTTTAAATCATCCTCGTTTTAAGTGTGAAAACTATTTATGGTTGCCTCGCTAATAACATTCAAACCTTCGTGACTCGACTACCTCGCTTCTCGCATTAATAAACCACCAAAGGGTAAATTAACATTCAGATTCAGTCATTACCCACCTAACCCACACATAACCATGGGTGTAGTACGATAATGGGATTTGTCAGATCCTATGGTACCATAACCTAATACTGGTCGGCTTGATCAATGCTAATGAATGCCATTCGTTATGTAAATACAACCAACTAGTTTATTCACTTTATTGAAATCGTTATTAGTTTAGTATAAACCATCTTAATCATTTTTGAAATCATCGTTATAATATCGAAAATCGTTTTGAAAACCATCGTTAAAACCTTGAAAACATTTAGCACATATGAATCACCCCAAAACAATTGAAAACAGTAAAATAGGGGAACTATGTACTCACATGGAGTGCAAAGTATCCTCAATCAATAGAACTTCAACAAACTCGAGCAAACCAGAGAAATCAAACAGCACCTAGTAATCGAATCACTAGTCAAACAATAGACGCCTAAATCGGAAGATCGGACAGAATGAGGTTTTGTAAACCAAATGAGTGTTGGAACTCATGTGATATGGTTTGACAAAGCCTACATTCTAAATCGGAACCTAACCTAAGTGCTTTCGACCCATCACGACCCATTAAGGTAGCCTACGCTACTTTAACGCGTCGTGCGCGCAAAAGCGCGTTCGAGATGTCTAACTAGTCCTATGACAAGTGTTATATGCCTAAACATGTTTAAATATGTTGCATAATCAGTTACGTGACAAAAGTTTATGTTACATATGCTTAATTACCAATTATGCATGAAAAGGGCATTTTGGTCATTTACCTAAGGCATATAAACTACTTATCATACAACTAATTAAACCTAAGTGACCATAAGGTATAACCTCGAAAGGTTATTCCCTATGCTACTATGATCACTAAACATGTTTGGTCGGATCCTAATGATCGACCAAACGGGTCGTGTTCGAAAGTCTAAGCGGGTGTTTAGTCCGCTTGACTTACGACTCTACACAAGCACAAATCTAAAAGTGACGAGCTAAACATGCTAAAACATGTTTAGTTAAGTTAGAAAACAGGTTTTGATATCAAAACAAACAGTTTTGATACCCAAGAGTAGTTTGGTTACAAAATACGCGTAAACACGCATTTTGGCCGAAACTACGACTCGTCACTACACCTAGTCAATGTGGTAATCAGTAGGCATAGTCACAAGGGACTATAACCATCGTGATTACGCTCACGTTGCAAAGTTCAACGGAACTTTGTGTTGACCATTGACTGGTCAAAGCTGAAAGTCAAACTTGTTTGACTTTCATGCTTGAAATACAAGAACAAGCAAGAAGAGGACTTACAAAGGGTCCAAGAAGGATGTTTGATCTAAAATAGCTCAGGTATGAAGTGCAAACACCCCAACTTAGAGCTGATTTCAGATTCAAGTGTGAGAAATGAGCAAGAGGGCCTTGCTATTTATTGTAAATTAGGAGTTCTAGGATCATTCCAAGTGTTGTGAAGCTCAAATCTTGGCCATACACTTGTTAATCTGAGGTTGGGCACTAGCAAAACAGGCAAACAAGTCCATAGATTGCAAAAACCATGTCTAAAACCAGTTGCAACAGCTGGAATAGAAGTTTCTGAATTCTGTGGTGCTGGCACAAGCTTACGGACCGTAAGCTTATGGTCCATACGGTCCGTAAGGGACCTGCAGACCAGCCACTTTCACTTATTTACAGTTTAGCCCCTGCACCTAGTTTCGTTGCGTATCGGCACTTCTAACATCCGTCAAACCCATTTTCAAGCTCCACAATGATGTTAAAACATAGGGAACATGAAATATGCTTGAAAACATCTCGGGTGTCGGTTCGTTTGGCCGTACGGTTGCGTTGTTCGGTTAATTACGACGGAAGTCGTAACGAACGCAAAAACGATCCGAATTGCGAGACGAATGAAGTTTTAGCATCCCAATCACTAAAATAAAATGTTTTAATGATTACATAAATTTTTTGTTGTCCGGATATATTCAGAACGTAAGATATGCGCGAAAATGCAAACTTGTGCACTTTTTGACGCTTTTAGTCCCTAAATGACCAATAAAGTTTGTTTTAGCATACCGAACTCCTCAAAGCCTATTTCTAAGCTATGTAAAGGATATTGATGGTATGTTTAACTTATGATCAAGTTCCGGAGTGTTCGTTACTATACAAATCAGTATAGTTTTGCAGTTTGACACAAATAGTCCCTGCGATCGAACAAACTTAATTTCAACACACCAAACCATCCAGAACTTATTTCTAAGTTATGTGGAGGTTATTTAAGGTATGTTAAGCCTATTTAACTATTCCGGAGTATTTGTTTCATTACACCGGTTATATTTACGCTTCGGTGCGTGTATAACCTTCCAGAAAGCGATTTAAAGCTTGAAATCGGAATCGAATCGAATTGAAAATTCACCAAACACAAATACACACATAATAACATCAAAACACATATAATAACACCAAATTACATTGTTTTATTAATAATCAACAGTGTTTTATATTGTACATCGATTACAGAGTACAGTTGTCACAGTCTCCCCTACTTCAGGAAATTTCGTCCCGAAATTTTATTTAGAGGAAGCTTGTGAAAAAAAATGCGGATATTTCGCCTTCATTTGGTCCTCATGTTCCCAAGTAAACTCTGGGCCACGTTTGGATTCCCAGCAAACTTTGACCAAATGAATCCGTTTGTTCTTCAACTGTTTGAAAGTACGGTCCACGATCTCCACTGGTTTCTCGACAAAGTGCATCGTTTCATCGATTCGGATCTCGTCGAGAGGAATGTGAAGATCAGCGTCAGCTAAACACTTTCGCAAATTGGACACGTGAAAAGTCGGATGAATATTTCCAAGCTCTGGAGGTAGCTCTAGTCGATAGGCCACCTTCCCAATTCTTTCCACAATCTTGAATGGTCCCACATATCGAGGTGCAAGTTTTCCTTTCTTTCCAAATATCACCACTCCCTTCCAAGGTGACACCTTGAGTAGGACACGGTCTCCGACTTGAAATTCTTAGGGCTTGCATCCCAAATCCGCATAACTCTTTTGACGGCATCTAGCTGTCACAAGATTATCGCGAATTTTCTTGATTTTGTCTGTTGTTTCCAAACGAGCTCAGGTCCAGTAGGTTGAGCTTCTCCGGTCTCGTTCCAATAGACAGGTGAACGACATTTTCGACCGTAGAGAGCTTCGAATGGTGCCATTTTAATGCTAGCATGATAACTATTGTTGTAAGAGAACTCGATCAATGGCAGATGAGAATCCCAATTACCACCAAAGTCTATCACGCATGCTCTAAGCATATCCTCCAAAGTTTGAATCCTTCTCTCAGATTGGCCATCTGTTTGGGGATGATAAGCAGTGCTTAGATTCAGTTAGGTTCCCAAAGCAGATTGCATGGTCTTCCAAAAATGAGATGAAAATCGAGGATCACGATCAGAAATGATATCCAAAGGAACACCATGTCGAGATACTATCTCATCAACATAAATCTTTGCAAGTTTATCAGCAGATAGATCCTCACGAATCGGAATAAAATGAGCTGATTTCGTTAATCGATCGATAACAACCCAAATAGCATCATGACCTTTAGACGTACGCGATAACTTAGTGATGAGATCCATCGCAATCTCCTCCCACTTCCAAACCGGTATCTCTGGTTGTACAAGCAAACCAGAAGGTCGTTGATGTTCAGCCTTGACTTTGAGACAAGTTAGGCATTTCGATACATACAAGGCAACATCCTTCTTCATACCAGGCCACCAGTACTGAGTACGAAGATCCTTGTACATTTTATCAGCACCAGGATGGATAGAATATCAAGACTTGTGAGATTCGTCCATCACTAGGGTGCGAAGATCGTCTTGTTTCGGAATCCACAAACGATCCTTGAAGTAGAGTAAACCATCGTCTTTCCTTTCGAGCTTAAGCTCAAGTTGAAGAGGTAGCTCATTTTTCAATAAGCCTTTGATCACACAAGATCGTTGAGCTTGAAGGACACGAGATTGAAGGTCAGATAGAGTGTGAACAGAATGAAACTTGACTCACTCTTTTCGACTAAGCGCATCGGCTACGACATTCGCCTTACCAGGATGGTAGCGAATCTCGCAATCGTAATCGCTTAAGAGTTCAACCCAACGTCGTTGCCTCATGTTCAACTCCTTCTGATTAAGAATATGCTGGAGACTTTTGTGGTCTGTGAAAACCACACACTTCATTCCATAGAGGTAGTGTCTCCAGATTTTAAGCGCGAAAACCACAGCTCCTAACTCAAGATCATGAGTCGTATAGTTCTTCTCGTGAACTTTCAATTGTCTAGATGCATATGCTATAACCTTACTGATGTGTGTGAAGTGTTATATATATTAGGTGTATATTTTAAGCCCCTTTAACACTTATTTTAGCCAAGTTTTAAATTTATAAAACACGATATTTTACTAACACTAAACACACATATGGGCAAGTGCACCCATCGTGAGCGTAGTATAGCGTTGGTAAGATACCGAGGTCGTCCAAGGACACAAGAGCTTTTAGTACCGGTTTATCCTCAACGTCTAATCAAAATAAAAAGGGTAGAAAAATGTTTTAATCTATGAAAAATAAAAACTAACTAAAATGCTGAAAATAAAAATAAAAGTAAAAACAGATAGACAAGATGAATCACTTGGTTCCGACTCGTATCTAGTATAACCTTTGATTATTTCCGCACTTTTGCACATAATTAAGAGATTATCTTAGTTATTGTAGTAGGCCCCTCTTTTGAAGGTGACGTTACCCTCACCCCAGTAGTTTGAGTCAGCAAGGATACAATCCTAAAAGGGTGGATTATTGGAAGATAATGAATTAAGTTATTAATGCAGTATTATGGTAGGCCCCGCTTTTGGCGGTGACGTTACCCTCGACTAAGTAGTCTGAGTCAGCAGGGATACAGTCCTAAATAGCCGGGTTATAGTATTAATAGTAGTTAACTTATGAGGGGATCAAAGAGTTTGGACCCCCGCCATCCAATACCGTGAAGCATTGAAGGAGGCCCTACTAAATTTGACCCAGGTCCATTGCAGGACCTCTAAACGCTGAACAATGGCAAGACCTTTACCAAACCGTTCCCTTAACCCCCGACCAGGTAGCCAACATACCTCCATATAGACCGTGGAGATATGAATGGTGAAAATCTTTTATTTTATATAGACAGTAAAATAATGCCAAGACACCACGGACAAACGATAAGGAAAGATCACCTTCAACATAAGTAACTAGTTATTAAAGTCATTAATACAAAACCAAATAAAAAGTGCAAAAGATTAGAAATAAAAAGTATTATACTAGACACTTTGTCTTCACCAAGTGATGTAAGAGACTTAGGCAAACATGGCCTTGATTGTCAAGAACTCTTACGATCAATCTTGGATCCCGAGACGACTCACACACTCTATGATGGACAATGGATGATGGTGGTGGATGATGGTGTTGTGATGGTGGTGGGTGGTGGATGAAGTGTGAGAGAGGTGGTGTGCCAAGGGATGAGTTGAAATGAAACCAAGCACTCCTATTTATAGGCTGAACAGAGGGCTGGGCACGGCCCCGTGTCCGCTGGGCACGGCCCCGTGCCTGTCTGACACTCTCTCTCCTCATTAATTGTAATTCGCAATTACAATTAATGCGCCTGCTGTACTTTCGCCACGCCCCCGTGTTCACTGGGCACGGCCCCGTGGTGGGCAATAGAAGCTTCTATAGGTTTGTCTTTTCTGCTACTTCTTGGGCACGGCCCCGTGCTGGCTGAGCACGGGGGGTGTTCAGTCTTCTGCCTTCTCTATTTTGCTTTGGAAGATGTCGTTGAGGGGTCGGGCAGTCCACTTATGTTCCTTTCCTTGTATTTATGTTGGATTTAGCTGTCTTTTTGCTTCTTTTGTGTTTTTGAGCTCATTTAATCCTGAAAATACAAAAGGAAGAAAAAAACACTCTTTTTCCAATATTAGTACTTAAAAAGGGTTAGTTTTATGCCTCATTTGATGTAATTTATATGTTGCATTTTACACACATCAAATACCCCCACACTTGAACTTTTGCTTGTCCTCAAGCAAAACTCTTTAATATGTGGCTTACACTCCCAAATGGAATAGGTAGAAGAGAAGGTTTTGGGCTTGTCGTAGAGTGTCGGGATTTCCAAGATTCTTTAGGAAGTTTTATTTTTATTTATTTACAATCCTATTCGTCATGATTTATTTACAACTTTTCATAAGAGAAATTATTTATTAGGGCATAGCATGCCTTTTTAAAATTCTATTTATATACAAGTTCACATACCTCACGGGAGAAATCACTCACACTCGGCCGAAGGTGTATTTTTAGTGAATCACTCGAGAGCGGCATGGAACTTATTCCTACCATAAGCTTGCTAAGCAATCAATCCTCCTCCTTTTTAACTTATATACCTTTGTAAATATCAAGAGGACTTTGTGGGTTAAGGGTTAGGCTTGGGTTAAAGGTAGGTGGTTGGGTTAGTGGTTAGTAGCAAAAAGGGTGAAAAAGCGTAACAAGTGTCGGTTTTCGTAGGACTTTCTATTTTTGTAACTCGTATTTTGATGAAGCTATTATTAAAACAAAGTTATTTTTGATAAACTTGTTTGTTTATTTTCTTTTGCTTCATCATCAACACATTTTTTTTTTATCATACGAAAAACCGAACTTGTTACTAAAACAAAGGGTAAAAAATGAAAAAGGTTTTGGTGGGTAAAAGGTTGTTTGAATTGGGGTATGAAATGAAAAGGTTTAGGCTCAAAGGTGCTAACTAGGGGGATTTTTTTTGGGTATGTGGTAAAGGAAAAAGAAAAAATAATGGTGTAGAAATAAAAAGGGTTAGTCCTAATGCCTCCATCATTTACTTACTCGGGTTTAAGTTGATAAGGACCGGGAATGTATCGTCATGGCAAGTTCTAGAGTCGTAAGAACCAAGCGGCTATTCACACAAGAAACGAAAAATGAGCATTTAGTCTAAAGATGTAATTTTGTATGCTCAATAAAGGCTCAAAACTCACTTTTGTGGGAATGGGTTTTTATGTGACCAAGTATATATAATCAAATTTTAACTAAGCTTGTCATGCCCTTTTTTTATAATTTTCTTATGTTGGTTCTTTTTATCACGACGCTATCGGTTGTAAATTCGTAAAAATATAACCCTTTTGAGAACTTGGATTTCCCGAGTTAAACCTAGACAAGTAAAAAAAAATGAAATTTTTGAAAAAATTTGGGGTGATTAGCGGTTCCAATAGAGTTTTGTGTAAGGCTTGTTATTAGGACTTGCAAAATTCAAGGTTTTAGCATCCCCCCCACACTTAAATTACACATTGTCCTCAATGTGTCCCAAAAATAAATTTTTAGGTTGATTAGATGTGTAAAATGGTTTAAAAAGCAAAAATTTTGTGTTACTGGGCGCTGAACACGGCCCCGTGTTGTCCGGGCACGGCCCCGTGTTCAAGTGCCAGTAACAAATTTAAATCAAGAGAAACAGAAGCCTGGACACGGGGGCGTGTTGGGTGAACACGGCTCATGTCCAGTTACCTGAACTGGGCAGTTTTCTGCAGGGGGTTCAGCACGGGGCCGTGTTGGTTGGGCACGGCCCGTGTTGAACCTTCTGTAATGGAGAAAATTGTCGGGTTGCCTTGTTCTTGTGCATGAAGTCATTTTTCTCGTTCCCCTTTTCATCCCTTATCACCATGAGTGTGTTTTATTCCTGAAAATTAAAACTAACTAGAAAACATAAAAATTAATCTAAATTAAACTAAGGATAGTTCCGCGGAATGCCTCCGTGGTGCGCCACGTTTATAAGGGTCCTTGGCTAGACCCAAAGTCGGTCATATGTCACCCAAGTGGGATGTCTTGCATCCCATATTATACCATCGGAGAGCATCATCCAAGCTTGAGTCTATGACTTGCATGTAGTTGACCGGGTCTTCGTCCTCAATTCTTTTTCCACATTCAAACTTCACCTCCTCATCCCCAAACTTCAACGTTAACGTTACGTCATTCATGTCTACCACCGCTTGGGCGGTGGCTAGAAATGGCCTCCCGAGGATGAGAGGGACATCGGTGTCTTCTTCCATGTCTAGGATGACAAAGTCGGTTGGAAAAACGAAGTTGTCAACTTTTACCAACAAATTCTCAGCGACACCTTGTGGAAATTTGACGGATCTGTCGGCGAGTTGTATGCTCATCTTTGTAGGGCTTGTTGTTCCTAGGCCGAGTCGTTTGAACATTGATGTGGGCATGAGGTTAATGCTAGCCCCAAGATCGGCTAATGCATTACGAAAGGGAGATTCCCCAATCGAGCAAGGAATTGTGAAGCTTCCGGGATCGATTTTCTTTTGTGGAAGTTTGTTGAGCACTAAGGCGGAGCATTCTTCGCCTAAGTTAACTAATTGCAATGATTCAATTTTCCTTTTGTTTGTGAGGAAATCCCTCATAAACTTTGTGTATTTAGGCATTTGGGTTAGGACCTCGATAAAAGGAATATTAACATGCAATTGTTTTAGTAAATTTTCGAATTTAGCGAATTGCTCATCGGTCTTCTGACGATTTAACCTACCGGGGTACGGAATTGGAGGAGTCTTGGTGGGCTCTTGAGTTGGTAGAGAAGCCTTTTCTGGCGCAGGAGGAGTCACAGGCTAGCTAGAATGGCTTCTTTCATTTGGCGGCAATGGAGCATCCTCGGGACCCACGGTTCGATTTCTTAATGTGATGAGATGTACTTGTGCCTTCGGGTTGGTTTCGGTATTACTAGGTAACGCGCCTGGTGGTCTCTCGGAGAAATTTTGAGCTAGTTGATTTAATTGTTTTTCAACGTTTTGAATGCTAGCTTGTTGATTTCTAAAATTCGATTCCAATTGTTGAAATCGATCCGAGTTTTTCTTTTCAGTGTCAGAGATGAGGCGAGATACAGTATCTTCAAGCCTTTCTCTTCCACCTTGTTGTTGAGAGAAATTTTGTGGTTGTTGAAAATTAGTTCGTTGGTTTTGTTGGTTACTACTATTGCCGGGATCTCTCCAACCAAGATTTGGGTGGTTACGCCATCCTTGGTTGTAGGTACCCGTTGGAGGACCCGACGGCCTAGGTCTATTATCAATGTAGTTTACCGTTTCTGCTTGTTCATCTAACTCTTTCATACAACTCCAATTTTCATGTGACCCACCACACCCTTCACAAGCCATAACCGAGGCCGTTTTTGTCATTTCTAGCGTTTTGATTTTTGAAGAGAGGGCCTCGATTTGGGCTTGTAAAGAGGTTCTTTCATCAACCTTATGGGCGCCCGGGGCAATAGATTTATTACCTCGGGGAGTGTGCCATTGAAAATTGGTTAAAGCAATTTCCTCAATTTGGTTATATATTTCATTTGGGCGACGATTACCTAAAAGTCCCCCGGAGCTTGAGTCGAGTGTTTGTCTTGTGTGTGGCAACAACCCATTGTAGAAAGTGGATACTTGTTGCCACACCGCTAGACCGTGATGAGGACACTTTCTTAGAAGCTCCTTGAACCTTTCCCAAGTTTCATATAAGGATTCCCCATCCTCTTGTGAGTATGTATTAATTTCAGTCATTAATTTAGCCGTTTTAGCAGGAGGGAAATACTTATATAAAAACTTTTGAGCAAGTTCATCCCAAGTGTTTACCGATCCAACTGGGAGGGTGTTAAGCCAAGCCTTAGCTCGATCTTTTAGTGAAAATGGAAACATTCGAAGGCGGATGGCGTCATTTGATGCTCCATTGATCCGAAAGGTATCACATATTTCTAAGAAGTTAGTAATATGTAGATGGGGATCCTCGTCCGCAAGCCCGTGGAAGGTTGCGGAGTTTTGGAGCATTTGTATCAAATGCGGCCGAAGTTCGAAGTTGTTGGCTTCGACATTCGGTGCATTGATAGCGGCGCCGAGATTGCCTACGGTGGGCCGTAGGTAATCCATGAGGGTACGTTGATCCGCCATTGGAAGTTGGTCCCCCGAAACTTTCTCTTGATTTTTGGCTTTAAGTCTTTTTCTGAGAAAGCGTTCGGGTTCTTCTAGAGGTTCTTTTATGTCTTTACTAGAACTGGAGCTCATGCACTACGTAGGAGGTTCAGATGTGGCGCCTAGGTTCCAAGTCCTGCAATAAAAACAGAAAAGAACGTTGGTCAGAATATTCACCACGACCCCGTGCTCAGCGAACACGGCCCGTGGTCAGAGGTACAGTGATTGTTTTCTGGATCCCTGTTACTGGGAGTTGGACACGACCCCGTGTTGCACTGACACGGCCCCGTGTTCAGCTCTCTGTAACTCAGAAAATAAAAATTGCCAGTGATGATGCTGGGCACGGCCCGTGTCTGACCGGGCACGACCCGTGCTGAGCTCTGCAGAAGCTGAAAAACTAAGAAAATCCTAAAAAATAAAAAAGAAAAATAAAAGATGATTAGGCCGTTGATTCCTAACTTTCTTAAAATCCTTGTGTCCCCGGCAACGGCGCCAAAAACTTGATGCGTGTGAAGTGTTATATATATTAGGTGTATATTTTAAGCCCCTTTAACACTTATTTTAGCCAAGTTTTAAATTTATAAAACACGATATTTTACTAACACTAAACACACATATGGGCAAGTGCACCCATCGTGAGCGTAGTATAGCGTTGGTAAGATACCGAGGTCGTCCAAGGACACAAGAGCTTTTAGTACCGGTTTATCCTCAACGTCTAATCAAAATAAAAAGGGTAGAAAAATGTTTTAAACTATGAAAAATAAAAACTAACTAAAATGCTGAAAATAAAAATAAAAGTAAAAACAGATAGACAAGATGAATCACTTGGTTCCGACTCGTATCTAGTATAACCTTTGATTATTTCCGCACTTTTGCACATAATTAAGAGATTATCTTAGTTATTGTAGTAGGCCCCTCTTTTGAAGGTGACGTTACCCTCACCCCAGTAGTTTGAGTCAGCAAGGATACAATCCTAAAAGGGTGGATTATTGGAAGATAATGAATTAAGTTATTAATGCAGTATTATGGTAGGCCCCGCTTTTGGCGGTGACGTTACCCTCGACTAAGTAGTCTGAGTCAGCAGGGATACAGTCCTAAATAGCCGGGTTATAGTATTAATAGTAGTTAACTTATGAGGGGATCAAAGAGTTTGGACCCCCGCCATCCAATACCGTGAAGCATTGAAGGAGGCCCTACTAAATTTGACCCAGGTCCATTGCAGGACCTCTAAACGCTGAACAATGGCAAGACCTTTACCAAACCGTTCCCTTAACCCCCGACCAGGTAGCCAACATACCTCCATATAGACCGTGGAGATATGAATGGTGAAAATCTTTTATTTTATATAGACAGTAAAATAATGCCAAGACACCACGGACAAACGATAAGGAAAGATCACCTTCAACATAAGTAACTAGTTATTAAAGTCATTAATACAAAACCAAATAAAAAGTGCAAAAGATTAGAAATAAAAAGTATTATACTAGACACTTTGTCTTCACCAAGTGATGTAAGAGACTTAGGCAAACATGGCCTTGATTGTCAAGAACTCTTACGATCAATCTTGGATCCCGAGACGACTCACACACTCTATGATGGACAATGGATGATGGTGGTGGATGATGGTGTTGTGATGGTGGTGGGTGGTGGATGAAGTGTGAGAGAGGTGGTGTGCCAAGGGATGAGTTGAAATGAAACCAAGCACTCCTATTTATAGGCTGAACAGAGGGCTGGGCACGGCCCCGTGTCCGCTGGGCACGGCCCCGTACCTGTCTGACACTCTCTCTCCTCATTAATTGTAATTCGCAATTACAATTAATGCGCCTGCTGTACTTTCGCCACGCCCCCGTGTTCACTGGGCACGGCCCCGTGGTGGGCAATAGAAGCTTCTATAGGTTTGTCTTTTCTGCTGCTTCTTGGGCACGGCCCCGTGCTGGCTGAGCACGGGGCGTGTTCAGTCTTCTGCCTTCTCTATTTTGCTTTGGAAGATGCCGTTGAGGGGTCGGGCAGTCCACTTATGTTCCTTTCCTTGTATTTATGTTGGATTTAGCTGTCTTTTTGCTTCTTTTGTGTTTTTGAGCTCATTTAATCCTGAAAATACAAAAGGAAGACAAAAACACTCTTTTTCCAATATTAGTACTTAAAAAGGGTTAGTTTTATGCCTCATTTGATGTAATTTATATGTTGCATTTTACACACATCACTTACCTTGTTGCATGAGGATGCAACCAAGGCCTAAGTTGGACGCATCACAATAGACAATGAAATCATCTCTTCCCTCGGGTAGAGATAGAACAGGAGCATTACATAACTTCTGCTTCAGCGTTTGGAACGCTTCTTCTTGCTTGGGTCCCCACTCAAAAGGCTTATTCTTCTGAGTCAAAGCAGTGAGTGGAACCGCAATCTTCGAGAAATTAGAAATGAATCGACGATAATAACCAGCAAGACCAAGAAAAGATCGAATCTCTGTAGGTGTCGTCGGCGTACTCCAATCCTTAATAGCAACAATCTTGGATGGATCCACATGAATACCCTGCTCGTTGACTATATGACCCAGAAACTGAACTTCTTTAAGCCAGAATTCACACTTGGAGAATTTAGCGAAAAGTTGTTCCTTCTTAAGGAGTTCCAACGTTAAGCGAAGGTGTTGCTCATGATCGGCTCGAGTCTTCGAATAAATGAGAATATCGTCGATGAACACAATAATGAACATGTCTAAATAAGGTTTACAGACCCTATTCATTAAGTCCATAAAGATAGCTGGGGCATTCGTCAAACCAAAAGGTATGACAGTGAACTCGTAATGCCCATATCTCGTTTGGGAAGCAGTTTTGGGAATATCTTCTTCGAGAACACGAAGTTGATGATACCCAGAACGCAAATCGATCTTAGAAAAACACGAAGCACCTTGTAGCTGGTCAAAGAGATCATCAATTCGAGGTAGGGGATATCGATTCTTGATGGTAAGCTTATTAAGCTCACGATAATCGATACACATTCGAAAAGACCCATCTTTCTTTTTCACGAAGAGGACAGGAGCTCCCCAAGGTGAAAAGCTCGGACGGATGAATCCTTTATCAGATAACTCTTGAAGCTGTTTCAATAACTATTGCATCTCCGACGGTGCAAGACGATAAGGTGCTTTCGAAATCAGGTTGGCATTGGGTACAAGGTCAATATGAAACTCGACTTGACGAACTGGAGGCAAACCAGGCAGTTCATCAGGAAACACCTCCGGATAATCCCGAACAATCGGAATATCCTGAATACTCTTGCTCTTGCTTTTCTCCTCGGTGACATGTGCCAGAAAAGCAACATAACCTTTTCGTAGATACCTTTGGGTTTCCAAACACGACATAAGCTTCAAACCACCTGAAGGTTTCTTGCCATGAATTTCCAAAACATCGCCAGAAGACAAGGGAATACGAACAATCTTATCGAAACAAACCACCTCAGCGTGATGTTTGGTTAACCAATCCATTCCAATGATAATATCGAAACTCCCAAGTTGCATCGGTGTGAGGTCAATAGGAAAAAGATGGTTATCAAGGTTCAACTGACAATCACGAATAACAGAATCGAGAACAAGAGGTTTACCAGTAGCAACTTCGACAGATAAGGGTTTCCTCAGTTTGGTTCTAGGCATCGCAAGCAAAGGCTCAAAAGACAAAGAAACAAAACTTCTATCGGCACCAGAATCAAAAAGAATAGACGCAGGTCGATTTAACAAGAAACGTACCGTTAACCACTTTGTTGTCGGCCCTCGCTTCGTTTGCATTCAAATTGTACACTCGCCCACGAGCGGGATTCACATTGACGTTGACGTTCGCATTCGGGTTCGCGTTAGCATTCACCAGTCTCGGACAGTTGTTGCGGAAGTGACCATACTCCCCACAATTAAAACATGAACCCGGTGGGAATCTCACAGCAATCCCCTGACCCAGAGCTGGAACCTGAGCAACCTGATTCTGTCCCAAACAACAAACATTGGCCAAATGCCCAAGTTTACCACACGTTGTGCATTGTTTGCAAGCTTGTTGTGCAACGTGATGACCGTTGCAACGAGCACAATGAGGTGCGGTACCAGCATACGCTTTCTTTACAGGTGGCTGAGCCGGTGGGTTCTACGGGTTCTGAGCAGTCTGTGCTGTAACAGCAAAATTCTGGGCACCCTTTCGCTTCCTCGACTTCTTCGATGACTCAGCTTCCTTACCCTTACCCTTTTTCTTGTCCTTCCCTGAATCAGTCGCCTTCTTTTTATCACCCTTGCGGGTGAGTTTACCCTTCCTGACTTGAGTCTCAGTCAGGGTAGCAGACAACTCGATTGCTTGTCGAAGGGTAGTAGGGTTAACACCGGTCACAATATCCAGCATAGAATCGCGTAGACCATCGATATATCTCTCGATTGCTTTCTCTGGTGGGGTAACCATGGTGGGACACAATAGAATGAGTTCCTTAAAACGATCCATGTACGCATGGTGCTCAGCCCCATCTTACTTTAAATCGTCAAACTCTCATTCCAAAGCTCGAACCTCGTGACGGGGATAAAACTCTTTCATCATGAGAGCTCGAAGCTCTTCCCATGTTGTGCCAACGCCACTTCGGCACCCCTATCGCGCATAATACCATTCCACCAGGTGAGCGCTCGCTTCTCAAACACGCTTGATGCAAACTCAACCTTACGCGCATTCGGACACTGCACATGCCTGAATGTGCTCTCGATACTCTCAAACCATTGCAGGAGCGCAGTTGCTCCTTGCGACCCAGAAAACTTAAGCGGCTTAGCAGAATTGAAATTCTTGAAATTACACTGTGCATTATTGTTGTTATTATTATTGTTGTTGTTGTATATCTCGTGGACTTGGGTCACAACACCGGGAAGCATAGCAGCCACTTGCTGAGAGACCAGGGCTGCGATTTCTTCAATAGTAAAAGATTGTGCTTCACGTCGAGGAGGCATGGTCTAACAAGGAGATATGAGAAACGAGTGAGGTTGATAATTAGAGAAAGCAAAAGAGGTATCGACAAAACACAAGGAAGGCGATCATTTGTTCGTTACCTCGAATAAACAAACGACACGCAGTGACTAATCAAAGTAAATGGGTCAATATAATGTATTGCCGAAGACATGCTCGCCTATAAGTGAACACTCACCCTAAGAGTTCCCAGGTAAGAGTGACTGGTCCGATTATGTGGATTTATACGAACACTCTAGCCTTAGACAGAAAACTCAGGGTACAGGCATTCACCCTTCCAGTTTGCACGTGTTCACATTATTTAGACCCAAACTTTGACGAGATTTTGAAAACTTAAAGGGTTCAGAACCTTATAACAAAGGGTTCAAAACCTAGTAATCAATCATCCTAGAACAGATGATTAGTTTTCAAAGCGGATTCGAAAATTGTGTTCTCGTTGTGATTATCACCTAAGGGTAGGTGACAGTTTTGTTTTTAAAAAAATCTAAACGCAAAATTCTTTGCGTTAGGGTCCTAGGAGTTATAGTCTAGGTCAAAGCATTACTAATAACCTAATTACCTATAACCATTAGCTCTGATACCAACTCTTCTGTCACACCCCGACCGCGTTAAAACAAGAAAACCGCGGCGGAAACGTCGGGGAGTGTCGTGGCAGAATTATCGTTTCATAACCATGGATACAAAAAGTGTTTCGTTTTATTGATAATATTAAACATTAACATTGTCTTAACACAAAACAAACAAGTTACATATCGACTAATATTGTTATTATGTCACTAAGGCCTCGTCCAGATCCTATGTGACTCATGCATCCTAGTAATCCTCATCAAACATCAACACCTGAAATATATGTGAAAACAAAGTTAGCAAAGAAATGCTGGCGAGTACATAGGTTATATAGGAGTGTCGGATTCATGGCTAGTTTAAATGTTGCAATACTTATTAAAAACCTTGTTTTGAAAAGAGTATAATATTGCAACTTAATTAACCAACTCAAATCAAGCGGGTTATAGTTTATAAAACCTCGTAGCCATGATTCTTAATCCAAAAACATTTGTTTTAGTAAAGCAATTTTTAAAACATCTCGTATTAAATTGTTAATATAATTTGTTAATAAATCTCGTTAATAAAACTCGTATGGTTTATATCATTTCGAAAACCTCGTTTGTGTGACATCGTTCCAAAATCGTTTACCCAAGTGAACTAAATAACGCCACGGTATGTAATATGTTGAAAACACTTATATATAAGAAGTACCAGCGGCGTATCTACCATGTTTTCATCACATTACACCCGTCCCGTTATCTAAACACTTAACCAAAAACCAATCGTTTATCCAACTCGTTTAATCTTGTATGAATCGTTCCCAAATCGTTAATTCGTTTAAAGCGTTTAAATCATCCTCGTTTTAAGTGTGAAAACTATTTATGGTCGCCTCGCTAATAACATTCAAACCTTCATGACTCGACTACCTCGCTTCTCGCATTAATAAACCACCAAAGGGTAAATTAACATTCAGATTCAGTCATTACCCACCTAACCCACACATAACCATGGGTGTAGTACGATAATGGGCTTTGTCAGATCCTATGGTACCATAACCTAATACTAGTCGGCTTGATCAATGCTAATGAATGCCATTCGTTATGTAAATACAACCAACTAGTTTATTCACTTTATTGAAATCGTTATTAGTTTAGTATAAACCATCTTAATCGTTTTTGAAATCATCGTTATAATATCGAAAATCGTTTTGAAAACCATCGTTAAAACCTTGAAAACATTTAGCACATATGAATCACCCCAAAACAATTGAAAACAGTAAAATAGGGGAACTATGTACTCACATGGAGTGCAAAGTATCCTCAATCAATAGAACTTCAACAAACTCGAGCAAACCAGAGAAATCAAACAGCACCTAGTAATCGAATCACTAGTCAAACAATAGACGCCTAAATCGGAAGATCGCACAGAATGAGGTCTTGTAAACCAAATGAGTGTTGGAACTCATGTGATATGGTTTGACAAAGCCTACATTCTAAATCGGAACCTAACCTAAGTGCTTTCGACCCATCACGACCCATTAAGGTAGCGTACGTTACTTTAACGCGTCGTGCGCGCAAAAGCGCGTTCGAGACGTCTAACTAGTCCTATGACAAGTGCTATATGCCTAAACATGTTTAAATATGTTGCATAATCAGTTACGTGACAAAAGTTTATGTTACATATGCTTAATTACCAATTATGCATGAAAAGGGCATTTTGGTCATTTACCCAAGGCATATAAACTACTTATCATACAACTAATTAAACCTAAGTGACCATAAGGTATAACCTCGAAAGGTTATTCCCTATGCTACTATGGTCACTAAACATGTTTGGTCGGATCCTAATGATCGACCAAACGGGTCGTGTTCGAAAGTCTAAGCGGGTGTTTAGTCCGCTTGACTTACGACTCTACACAAGCACAAATCTAAAAGTGATGAGCTAAACATGCTAAAACATGTTTAGTTAAGTTAGAAAACAGGTTTTGATATCAAAACAAACGGTTTTGATACCCAAGAGTAGTTTGGTTACAAATTACGCGTAAACATGCATTTTGGCCGAAACTACGACTCGTCACTACGACTCGTCACTACGCCTAGTCAACGTGGTAATCAGTAGGTATAGTCATAAGGGCTATAACCATCGTGATTACGCTCACGTTGCAAAGTTCAACGGAACTTTGTGTTCGCCATTGACTGGTCAAAGCTGAAAGTCAAACTTGTTTGACTTTCATGCTTGAAATACAAGAACAAGCAAGAAGAGGACTTACAAAGGGTCCAAGAAGGATGTTTGATCTAAAATAGCTCAGGTATGAAGTGCAAACACCCCAACTTAGAGCTGATTTCAGATTCAAGTGTGAGAAATGAGCAAGAGGGGCTTGCTATTTATAGTAAATTAGGAGTTCTAGGATCATTCCAAGTGTTGTGAAGCTCAAATCTTGGCCATACACTTGTTAATCTAAGGTTGGGCACTAGCAAAACAGGCAAACAAGTCCATAGATTGCAAAAACCATGTCTAAAACTAGTTGCAACAGCTGGAATAGAAGTTTCTGAATTCTGTGGTGCTGGCACAAGCTTACAGACCGTAAGCTTATGGTCCATACGGTCCTTAAGGGACCTGCAGACCAGCCACTTTCACTTATTTACAGTTTAGCCCCTGCAACTTGTTTCGTTGCGTATCGGCACTTCTAACATCCGTCAAACCATTTTCAAGCTCCAAAATGATGTTAAAACATAGGGAACATGAAATATGCTTGAAAACATCTCGGGAGTCGGTTCGTTTGGCCGTACGGTTGCGTTGTTCGGTTAATTACGACGGAAGTCGTAACGAACGCAAAAATGATCCAAATTGCGAGACGAATGAAGTTTTAGCATCCCAATCACTAAAATAAAATATTTTAATGATTACATAAGTTTTTGGATGTCCGGATATATTCAGAACGTAAGATATGCGCGAAAATGCAAACTTGTGCACTTTTTGACGCTTTTAGTCCCTGAATGACCAATAAAGTTTGTTTTAGCATACCGAACCCCTCAAAGCCTATTTCTAAGCTATGTAAAGGATATTTATGGTATGTTTAACTAATGATCAAGTTCCAGAGTGTTCGTTACTATACAAATCAGTATAGTTTTGCAGTTTGACACAAATAGTCCCTGCGATCGAACAAACTTGATTTCAACACACCAAACCATCCAGAACTTATTTCTAAGTTATGTGGAGGTTATTTAAGGTATGTTAAGCCTATTTCACTATTCCGGAGTGTTTGTTGCATTACACTGGTTATATTTACACTTCGGTGCGTGTATAACCTTCCAGAAAGCGATTTAAAGCTTGAAATCGGAATCGAATCGAATTGAAAATTCACCAAACACAAATACACACATAATAACATCAAAAAACATATAATAACACCAAAGCATATTGTTTTATTAATAATCAACATTGTTTTATATTGTACATCGATTACAGAGTACAGTTGTCACACATACTATGTCATGATTCTCAAAAACTGCAATGATACTAAAACAATGACTCTTAATTGGTTGATCGAAAAGCTTGAAGGCCACGAACTGGAAATAAAAAAACAAAACAAAACGGCTAATGAAAATTATCAACAAAATGTCGATTTGTACTACAGAAGAAGGATGCTGTTGAGCAACCAAGCACCAAAGATGGCTTTTAGTGCTGGTAGTTCAAACGATTCATCAAAAAGCAGTCTTCCAAAGTATGATTCGGGTTATCATTCATCCTCCGCATCAAATCAGTCAAATCCAAACATTGTTCAATGCAACATCGCCATAGACCAAAAAACACTCAAAGCCTGAATGCAGAAGTAGCCAAGCAACAGATGGTATTAGTAGCATCCATTTTGGAATCGTACGAAAGCCTGATCGCGGGTAAGGTTGGAAACCCGAATATGACGAAAGAAGATTATGACCAAATCGATCCAGAAGAGATGGAGCTGATCGATATAAGATGGTGCATGGCTAGCGTTATGAGCAGAGCACAACGGTTTATGGAGATCACAGGAAGATCATGTCTTGGAGCTGCTGATACGAAGCTGGGATTCGACAAGTCAAAGGTTACCTGTTTCAAGCAAACAGAAAGGGCACTTCAAGAGATAGTGTACAAACAGGCAAACAAATGAAGCTGTGAATCCGTTTGGGGATGATTGCTACCAGAAAGCAATTTATCATCGTATCAGCGAGCCGCCAAAGGTGAATCAAAAGCAAATTGGTGAAGGTTCTTCAAGAGATAGAAAACAAGCAATGGCGGTAATTCAAGAAGATAAAGGATTCAATTGGAATAAATACATTCCAAAAGAAAAGAATGTGTTGGTTGCTGAGGTAGATAATAGATGGCAGAGAGATTATGCTCGACATGAGATTAAAAAATTGTATGATCCTTTTAAGGAAGCACAGAGAGCAAACAGATGGGATGCTGAAAGAGAATGCTATTTGGATCCACAAGGTAATCCGGTGGTTAATCCTGAGATTTCAATGCAGCGACATCGGTCTTTCCAACTTGTCAAACGTTCTTTACGAGAAGGTCGATAGAAAAAGATTATGAAGAAAATATGTATAAGCGTTTATAGGAAGTGTTTTACGCAAGTCTACCGAAGGTGATGGAGTTGAAGAAGAAGAAGAAAGAAGAAGATATTGAGAAGCTGGTTGAAGAGCTGAAGAAGACCACAGAAGAAGCTGATGAGAACCAGCCAAAAGCTGATGAAGATCAGAAGTAGACGACAGAAGAATCTAAGGTGCCAGATAAAATTGAGGTAAAAATTCAAACTGAATCTTCTGAATTGTCAAATAATGATGAAAATGTTAACCAATCTATTGATAAAACTGAAGAAAAGTGCAGGAAATGATGGAAACGTGTAGAGGCTATACTGAGAAAGACGAAAATTTAAAATCAAGAGATATTGAGTTTACAAAAATCGAAACTGTTCTCAAAACAAAATGTAAAGAAATGCTTGAAAATGAAGAAGTTTTGAAACAAAACATCGAAAAGCTGACACTGAAATGCCAAAATTTTGAAAAAGAAAATGAAATTTTAAAACAAAAGTGTTCAGCAAGCTGTAATGATTGTTTACAAAAAGATAATATCATTCAATAATTACCAAAAGAATATGATATAATAAAATTTACAAATAATAACATACAAGAAGCTTATGATAATTTGAAAAGCCAAGTCAAAAGTATGGACGGTAGATTGTCAGAAAGTTTAAAAACAACAAGACTTGTTGAGGCCAAATATGAAGAAAGGCAACAGGAGTTAAATAAATGTATTGATGAAGTTGCTAAACTTAAACAAGAATTGGCTGAAAAAGAAAAGATTGTTACAAAACTTCAAAGTTATCATAGTTCTTCGTACATTCTTGAACGTATTTTCAACATCACACCAATTGATAAAGATTCTGAAAAGTACAAAAAGGGTATTGGTTTAGAATATCATCAGGTGCCACCACCGTTGAGGGATAATTACACGTTCTATGATGACGAAAAGGTGGCAAAAGTTTGAACATGTTTGACCAATTACCTGAAAATATCGATGTGACTTACACAAAATCTAATGATGCCGGTGATTCAGAGGTGGTAAGTATGGTTTTTGAAAACGTTTTAAGAGACGATTCTACCAAAAATCGTAAGTCCGAATCACAGGATGAAGATGAGGAATGTTTTCACAAAAACTATTTGAAAAATTCAAAATCTGAGAAAAGTGCGAATCATGATCCAATAGGATTGGCATATACTATCATTGGATTGGACAAATTATTCTCAGATGTTGAGCTTCCGATTCAAAATGTGTTTCAGGATAAAATCGACCAAGTTTTCAAACTGGTAGAAATCGAAAAAACTGAAATTGCAAAATTTGCTGGTAAAGCGAGCAAGAAAACTTTTTATACCAAACCTGGTTACAAAAAGAAAAATATGAAGGCTGGGTTGGGTTAACAAAAGAAACAAAACCAAAAGAAATTTTTGAAAAGTCAAATTATCAGAAAAAGACGAACTTTGTTCACAAAACAAGTTCAGAAGAAGAGAAAGAACTCCAATTCAGACAACAGTCTAATGAAGAGTTCCATGCTCAGAAAAAAAACAACAACAGGTTAAAGCTGTTTCAAAGAAAACGTATTTTAAATGTGACCAGATTGGATATGTTGGTCGCAAATGTCCGAATCTGAAGCCTGTTGATGTTGAGAAAAAGAAAGTTCAAGAGAAAAAGAAGTCTGATGTTGTTAAACAAACGTCATCCAAGTTTGAGTCAAAACAAACTTGGAAGCTGAAAACATCGAAGGTTGAATCACAACAAACTTAGAAACCAAAGACATCCAGATTTGAGACAAAACAAAGTTGGAAATCAATGGGTGATTTGACAAGGCCAAACCAATTTTGGAAACCAAAATTTGATTTGTCAAAACAAAACATTCAAAATGAATCAAGGTTTTACCAAAGGAATGTCTTAAAAGGACAAATTTGGGTGGTCAAGAAACAACAGACTTTTGTGAGTGACAAAAGGAAAATCGATTCAACCAAGAAGGTTGAAAATAAGAACGAAAAAGTGTTTGTTAAAAATGACAAAGATTTTCTGAAGCTAAATAGTTCTTATTGTGTCACAATACCCAAGGTCAAACAGGCCTGTGTTGCATTGTTCAAGTAATTGAGTTAGTTGAATGTGCAGGTGCTCTTGAAGACAGACCAGGAGAAGAGCAGCAGGGCACGGGAGTCAGTACCCTAGAAATGAAAAAACAAGGAGTTGGTTTGTTTTTGTAAAAAATTAAAACGTAAATCAAAAACCCTAAAAATAAAAAAATTTGAAAACTAAAAAATATGTTTTTATTTTGTCAAAAATTGAAAAATGAAAAAATATGTTTGTTTTTAAATTTGTTAAAATAAAAAATTTAAAAAAATGTTGATTGAATATACCGAAACACCCTCACGACTGAACAAACATGATTATATTCACAATTGGTTAAAAAATGGTTTTAACATTGTTAAAAATCAATGTGTTGTAAATCATGGGGGTACTTTATGCAAAACAAAATATGTTAAGCAGAAAATGGATGGCGAGATGAAGCTATCTGCATCGGGTTGTCAAATTTTCTTAAATGTTTTGGATGTTAGGGGGAGTACAAATTTTGAAAATACAAAACCTTTGAAAATTTGAAAAAGCCAAAAACATGAGAAAATTAAAAAGAGTTTTTGTGTAAAAAGAGGAAATGATAGTACATCAGCTAGACGACCACAATATGCTAAAGAATTAGAAAGCTAAAAAGTGATGAACGGTCTCACTGATGATATGCCAGTAGGTTTTTACACACTTAGTAAATTGATTTCGAAATATAAACCTAAATATCAATAACTTTCTTATCTCGTGGGGAACATCTCTCGGATATATGGACTTAGTACTCTGAAATTTCGTTTGAGAGATTGCCTGATTATGAGATATTAGGTCTTTATACTTACTAATATCTGGGGTGTTATCCTTGGTCTTCTGATTTTGCGTCAGCAATGGCCTAGACCTCGTATAATACTTTGTGTGCTTTAAAAGCTTTCCCTCTGCATAAAAATTGAACAAATATCGAAAGATATAAATCAAGTGCAGTTGTAAAGAAGCTCCCTAAGTGGGACACACCTTTAAGTCGAGCCTTCATCTCTTTGACTGAACGGTAGTTCATACCTGAGCTCTCAAGGCCTCGCACTACCCAGAGTACAAATATCAATATAATATATTCACCTGTAAGACTGAATCTAGGGAATCTTGATACGAGAGTATATTCTGAGGTGGGACACGCGAATAAGTTTAGTTTCTTAAAACACTAAATCTCGTATCTTGAATCAATTGAAGTCTGTGTGAAAATTTAAATGGATCAATATACTGACAATCGAAGTGAATTGTTTAGAACTTAAAGTCTACAAAAGGTCAACGATGCTAGTGATTTGTCATAAACTGATATGATCCTCTGACACAGACTCAAACAAAAATATTGTCTGTAAATATTTGTTCACTGCTTCTTGTTAAAGAAAATCGCAAAAAGATTTACAGTGCATTTTAGCATAAACTTTGAAAAATTCAAAAAGATTTTGTTTCTACTTTATTTTCGACACTGATGTCTGAAAGTTGAGTTTCAAAATCTACAGTACGCTGAACATGTTTCTAAAAATAAAACAAGTTCATTAATTTGAAATTGAAGTTTTAATTGAAAATTTAAAAAAAAAATAGTTTGTGAAATCTCCAAGGTCATTAATTTGGACTTGGATGATTAACTGTGAGGATTTTGGATGCTTAACTGTCAGATATAGAGTTATTTGATAGGGGGAGAAAGCCAGTATGAAATCCTAGAGTTTTAAACTATCAAAAGGTTTTCTTTGAGCTGGATTTCAATACTGGGACATAATAAACTTTAACTGTCAAATAATTGTGTTTAGAGCCAGATTCACGATCTTGGACCTAAATTGTCAAATATTTTACAAGTGGTTTTGAAATTGTTAAATTTTCAGATGAAAGCCAGATTACGATCCTGATAGCTGAGGCTAAGGGGGAGTCTGAAGAGAAGCTCAAAGCAAGGGGGAGCTTGCAATCAAAGAGCCAGGTGTCGATCCTAAAAAGCACGGTGTCGCAGCCCCCGACCCCTACCCCGGGAGTGGGAGCTGCGAGACACAGCTGGTGGTATCGGTGTTTGTTAATTTGGCAACGGAATTGAGACATCAGGACCATAGTTAGGAAATAATTTCAGAGTCCAAAACACCAAACTTTTATAATTAACAAATGGGATAAAACCCATGTTTCATTGATAATGCATTTATAGGGATAAACCCTAGTTGCTGAAAACATAAATCTTTATTTAGGTAACTTTTATAGCCACTTCTTTAAGCCTTCAGTGCTCCATAGCTGGCTTCTTATAGCTTCACATAAAGTTACTGCAACGCATTTTAAAAAGATTTTATCGGCAAGAAATACTGGTAAGTGCATCCCAGTTTAATCAAAACAGGCTTTTAAAACTTTACAGTATTGAGAGCGATTACAATGTTTATATCTACCAATATACTCATTCAGTAGTTGTCATGTTGGCAGTTACATGACTGTGGTCATATTACTAGTGGCTAACTCTTTGTCCAATAGTAACGCTTTACTAGTAGTGTATACAAAACCCCACATACCGGCATCGGTTGTATAATACAAAGACTCAATCACTGTAAGTATAACTGAAAATAATTGAGGTTTTGTAAAACAGTTTGGTAGTAAAAGAGAATGACTCAGTTTGTAGACTTAGGTAATTCTATAGCTTCCTGTTGCTTTTCCTGATTATTTTCTATTAAAAATAGACAATGCACACGTGTTAGTAAGATAACCCATGTCACTTAGCCATACAACACGAGACAAAACTCCAACGAGCTTAGTCAGGCAGAGCCTCGACATGCGTTACGGAGCCCTAGGTCAATCGGGTAGGGTAACGAATTAGTGATAGGGGTTAAAATACTTACAACGAGGCAGAGCTTTATGTTTTAGGGGTGTTATACCGAGCTACTTTTAGTTATAATAGGTACAGAGAGTAAAAAAACTGAACGATTTGAGACTGAGGCCGAAGGCCTCCTTTTATAGGCTGAAATCGGGCTGGCTCGTGCCCCGTGACCCGCTAGCCTCACTCTCCCACAGCCCGTGAGAGACTCCCTAGCTACGGCTAGGGTGGCCTTCTCACCACCTAGACTCGACACATACCAGGACACGTGGCACAAGGAGGTTCCAGCACACCTTGGGATGTCGCGTCCCGTAAACCACCACCCTGATCAAGTCGCGGCCCGCGAGCGACTCGTATTTATTATTTTATTTGATTTTTATAAAAACTAAAGTTATACAGGTTCGGTTCTCGTATACGGGGTGTAATTTAGGGCGTTTTTTGTGGCTTGTTATATCCTCCCCACCTTGTTTTAAATCTCGTCCTCGAGATTTACTAGAATAGGTGTGGATATTTCTGTTGCATTTCTGACTCGAGTTCCCATGTATATTTTGGCCCTCTCTTCGAATCCCATTTTACTTTGACCAGAACTAATGTCTTGTGTTTGAGATTCTTGATCTTTCTATCTTCGATCTAAAGTGGTTTCTCTACAAACTTAAGTTTCTCGTTTACCTCTATGTCCTGAAGAGATACCACTAATGATTCGTCTGCTAAGCATTTCTTGAGGCTACATACATGAAATATATCATGTATTCCTGCCATTTCCTCTGGCAGTTGTAGCTGGTAAGCTACTGGCCCTATTCTTTTGATAATCTCAAAAGGTCCAACGTACCTTGGGCTTAGCTTTCCTCTTTTAACGAATCTGACAACTCCTTTCCATGGAGAAACTTTTAATAGTACCTTATCTCAAACTTGAAACTCCAATGGTTTTCGTCTGTTATCTGCATAACTCTTTTGATGATCGCGTGCTGCTTTTAGTCTTTCCTTGACTTGAATAATTTTGTAAGTTGTCTCTTGCACTATCTCTGGTCCAGATAGTTGCTTTTCTCCAATCTCTGCCCAACAGACTGGAGTTCAGCATTTACGTCCATAGAGCGCTTCAAACGGTGCAACATTGATGCTGCTGGTATGACAGCTGTTGTTGTAGGAAAATTCTATTAATGGTAAGTGATCGTCCCAATTTCCTCCGAAGTCAATTACATAGGCTCTAAGCATATCTTCCATTATCTGAATTGTCCTTTCACTTTGTCCATCCGTTTGAGGATGATAAGCTGTGCTTAGATTTAACCTGGTTCCCGTTGCTTTTTCGAAACTTGTCCAAAAATGAGAAGTAAAACAGCTATCTTTGTCAGATACAATAGATAAAGGAATTCCATGTAATGAAACTATTTCATTTACATATAACTTGGCTAACTGTTCCATACTGAAAGTTTCCTTCATTGTTAAGAAATGAGCAGATTTGGTTAATCTGTCTACAATCACCCAGATTGTCTCATTATCATTTCGTGTCTTGGGTAGTTTGGTAACAAAATCTATTGTTATCAATTCCCATTTCCTTGTTGGCATCTCTAATTGCTGCAATAACCCTGAGGTTTCTGATTTTCAGCTTTAACCTGTGAACAGGTTAGACATTTAGCAACATAGTTTGCTATATCCTTTTTCATTCCTGTCCACCAGAAATTCTTTCTTAAGTCTTGATACATCTTATCACTATCGGGATATAGTGTATACTTAGACTTATGGGCTTCTTCTAGAATTTGAATAGGTATCCAGATTCTTTTCTTATGGAATCTCCAAAATCCATATGTTCCTTTTTTAATTCCTTAATCATACCTTTTAAACCTTTAGCATCATCCTTGATTGCTATTTCATGTATCTTTCTAATTTGCTCATTTAAATCTATCTGCAGATTTAGTCTGAGAGAGCGTACTCGTTTTGGCTTTTCATGATATTTTCGACTTAAAGCATCAGCTACGACGTTAACTTTACCTGTATGATACTGGATATCACAATCATAATCACTAAGAATCTCCATCCAACGTCTCTGTCTCATATTTAGTTCCTTTTGTCCAAAAACATATCTTAAACTCTTATGATCTGTGAAGACAACAAACTTACTACTATAAAGATAGTGTCTCCAAATCTTAAGGGCAAAAATTATGGATCCTAACTCGAGATCATGGATTGTATAATTCTCTTCATGTTTCTTAAGCTGTCTAGAAGCATAAGCTATAACCTTTTGACGTTTCATTAACACACATCCGTATCCTAACTTAGATGCGTCACAGTAGACTACAAAGTCTTCAGTTCCTTCATGTAATGCGAGTATGGGTGCGTTGGTTAACTTTTGCTTCAAAATCCTAAGTGCTTCCTCTTGCTTTGATCCCCATTCAAACTTAACTAATTTGCAAGTCAGTTTGGTCAATGGAATGGCTATTCTAGATAAATCTTGAATAAAACGTCTATAATATCCTGCCAATCCAAGAAAACTTCTTACTTCCGTAGGTGACTCAGGGACTTTCCATTTGGTAATCGCCTCGATCTTTGTGGGATCCACATGAATTCCTTCATAATTAACCAGATGTCCAAGAAATTGCACTTCTTGCAACCAGAATTCGCATTTTGAGAATTTAGCATAAAGCTTTTTTTTTCTCAACAATGTCAGAAGTATATGCAAATGCTCTGCATGATTCTCTTTACTCTTAGAGTAAATTAGAATATCATCTATAAAGACAATTACGAATTTATCCAGGTATGGCTTACATATCCTGTTCATCATGTCCATAAATGCGGCTGGGGCATTGGTTAAACCAAATGGCATGACTGTAAATTCATAATGACCGTACCTTGTTTTGAAAGCAGTTTTAGGAATATCCTCTCCCTGTACTTTCAATTGATGATATCCTAAGCGTAAATCTATCTTAGAAAAGAATCGAGCTCCTTGAAGTTGATCGAACAGGTCATCGATTCTCGATAGTGGGTACCGATTTTTAATCGTAACCTTATTCAATTCCCGGTAATCAATGCACATACGCATCGTTCCGTCTTTCTTCTTGACAAACAATACCGGGATGATAACAAGCTTGTTACAAGGATCACTAGTGTGCAAAATGTATGTAATCGCCAATGGGTTGCAGAGAGCTTGCGAGAGTGTGTGTATTTTCTAATTGTTCTCACTATCAAGCTTGTTATCCCCTTTAAAAATAGAAATAAACCAAGTAACAAACATCCCTTAAATTGTGCAAGCTACCCACGACTTCCATAACGGTCATTCTAGCTATGCACGTGTAGAATATTTAAGCATATTCCCCAGGAATATCGGCAAGACTAAGTCCACTCGTTCATTCCTGCAAAACAAGTTTAAACATAGAGGAAACAACCGTTAGAGTTAGGATAACAATGAGGATCCTGGATCCTTAAACCTGCAACGTCTTCTGAGGATCCTTAATTCAAACATAATTGAGGATCCGTGATCCTGGCTGCACTTGTGGATCCATGATCCTTAGGCTTAGAAAATCCATCCCTAACAATTGCCCCCAAAATATGAGGAATAAAATATAACTTTATGAGTCGTATTTTTGATCTTATCTCGAACGAACTAGCTAACGGATATATAGCCATTGAAATCTAACTAGCCGTTGTAGATCATACGTCATCGACATGACAACCTGCAAAATCATCATTATAAATTCGAAATTAGAGATAAGGATTGAGAGGCATTTAAATTCGTGCGTTACTTCCCTTTAAATCCTCATTCAAATACCGATCAAGTATCTCTCTTTCTCCTACTCTCTTCATTTGCTTATTCTGATTTTCATTTTTCTGAACATCCATGACGAAGATGGTTCTTCGATCCTCACCGGCTAAGGATCCAAAGAAGGATAGTCCCCTGAAAAGCCAAGCATTATCCAAAATCCTTCAAAGGAACTCTGCCGCTTCACCGACCCGGAGATTGACCGGATTCGCCATTGTTTCCCGGCGGATACCGTCTTTAAACCTTTCGACCCTTCTGCAAAGAGTGATTCTATCTCCGACACTTGGGTTGGTTTTCCGGCCACCCCATTCCTGATAGGATTCTCCTATCCTTTCCCTGCCTTCACTCAATCTTTCTTTGCACTCACTGGCATGTGCTATATTTAGGCCATGCCGATGATGTGGAAAGTATTGTACACCTTAGAGAATATTATCGAGCATGAGGGTATAGAGATAGGAATGTCTGAGTTGGCCAAGTTGTATAACCTTGTCAGCCACGGTTCACACCGTTTCTTGTTCAAACATAAACCTGGTGATGCTCACCCAATCCTCAAGACCACAAAAAACGATACCCACTGGAAAACCCGTTTCTTCTTTGTTAGGAGGGACTCTATCCCGGACGGGAAAGACCTTCCCAAGAAGTGGACCACCCATGGTAGGATATAGGATCCTTATAGAAGGATCATAGGATGACTCTGTTTCTTTTAAGGATGACTGATCCTTTTTTGTCTCTATTGTGCAGCTATCTCTGTTTCTCATCTCATAGAGTCACCTGCAACAAAAGAAAGGATCGCTGCCTTTTGGAGCCTTGATCCAACTGTTAGAACGTTCCAGGCAAAAACAAAGGATTCACAAGAACTATCCTCTGGTTCGGTCACCATGTCAAGTAAGTATTTACATTTATGTGTGATTAAATATTTAAATAGATATTGAACAAGGATACTTATCTATTGTTTGCCATTTATAGGTACTGGAAAGTCTTCAAAATCAGCCTCTCGCTTCAATGTCAGTGATCTTGATGCCTTTGCTCCCTCCCGATCCGGCAAGAAACAACTTGCTGTTAGCCCTAGCGTCCCAATTCCTAAGGCTGTCAGCACCAAGGGCAAAGGTGAAAAAAAGAGGAAAACTGCCGACACTCTTGAAGGCCTGCCTCTCATCCAGCATTAGTTTGAAGAGTATGTCTCTGAGGTAAGGGTCCCTGATCCTTAAGTCTGTTCTACCCATATTGAGGATAACGGATCCTGACGTGTGTCATTCTTTTTTGCAGAAATTTGCTGAGATCCATATGCTTATGGATTCCTATACTGAAGAGGCCAAGCAAAAGCAGCTGGACTTCCAAAAGCTACTCCTGGCTAAGGATCATACCATCTCTTCCCTCGAGAAGGAGCTCAACTTGGTGAAAAAGCAGCTGGTCATGGCCCACGTCACTGCTGATCAGGAGAAGGCTGAAGTGATGGAGGGTTCTAAGCTTTCTGCCACCATTGCCATGCTCAAGATTAAACTGCAGATGGCGAAGGAAGCTGAGGATCCTAGCTTTGACAGGACTACTTGGGACCAGGAAGGTTGGAAGGCTAAGCTGGCTGAGTTGGATGATGAAGAGGAGGCTGGAGAGATCCTGGCAATCGAGGCTAGTGGCAGCGGGTTGAAGGATCAGGCGGAAGGATCAGCGGCTGGTGGTGATGCAGCAAAGGAGTAAGCTGCACAAAATGGGCGATGATGGAAATTTCTAGACGTGGCCGGAGCCCATTTTTTATGGTTTGGTAGCTTTTTTGGTTGTTGATGTTTTTAAAACAATGGTTGGTTTGTAATGGTGAATAATAGTATCTAGGTATAAGGATCACCAATCCTTCGAACAATAGGTAGGATTACAAAATGGTGGAGGGATCCTCTGTTTGGGGGATGAAGCCATTGTGATCCTGCCGCCTTTCTTTTTCTGCACTCTATGAACTGTTAACTAAGGACACCCTTTGCCTACCCCAGCGGACGGGCCACGTTTTGCTGGTAGATGCTCGGGGTAGGCAATTTTGACAACCTTTTAAGGGGGTTTAAGTTTTGATAAATAAATAAAACCTTAACCTTTTTGCTATCCCATGTTGTATATGTTATGCCTCTTTACCTTTCAGTTGTTATTGTAAATTTCTTTGAATTCACAAGTTAAGAGTGAAAATATATTAGATTATACCAAAAAGTTTAGGATATGATCAAGGATCAAATATCCTAAGTTTGAAAGAAGTGATGTAATTTTAGAATCATGCATCCTGTTGTCAAAGAACAAGGGTAACTTAAATAAATAAAGAATAAAATTAAGGTGATTAAGGATCATACCTGAGAATACAAGTTAGGATCCTAAACCTTCAATACTTACAATCAGGATAACCAAAAGACAAACCTTGATAAAAGGTTAGGATCAAGGATCCTTAGTTGTTTAGCTCCAGAAACCTGAAATGGAACATAACTTGGGACTAAGCCAATATAAGAGAAGAGTTAGCAACTGGGGACAAGCCCAACAATCTGGGGACAAGCCCAATAAACTGGGGACAAGCCCAAAAAACTGGGGACAAGCCCAAAAAAAATCTTGTGTGAACTGGAGTATGGCCCTCACTGGCGACTATCCAAACTTAGTGACATGAAAATGCCAAAACCTTAGCTAACGTGAAAACGTTAGAAACCTTAGGAACGGATGTATGGTACGTCTACCATTATACGTAGAATCCTGAATACAGCCTGTACAATGAAATTGTCAGCCCCTAAAGCGGGTACTGGTCCCATTGCCTTGAACTGCACCAGGATCATCGTGCGCTACTGGCAAAACTGGGGACAGGCCCAAAAAACTGGGGACAAGCCCAAAAAACTGGCGACAAGCCCAAAAAACTAGGGACAAGCCCATAACACTTAGGAAACTTCTGTGGATATCTGATCCTTCGCTGAGGACACATCAACCTTCTGCAAAACTCAGAACTAAATGAAAGAAGGATAAAGGATCCAGGATCCTTCTCCTTGTAAATAAGTTAATTAAAGAAGGGGATAAATTGAGGTTAGATCATTACCAAAGTGAGGATCATCTATCCTCTAAGGATCCTTCATGAACGTTGGACACGAAAATAGCTAAGGATCCTGGATCCCTATTACATGAAGTATTTCTTTAGGTGGATAGCATTCCAAGCTCTTGGTAGCAAATCACCTTCCATTGTTAATAACCTATATGCCCCCTTTCCTGCCTCAGTTTCAATAAGATAGGGGCCTTCCCACTTTGGTGCTAATTTGCCATCAGCAGGATTTGTGGTATTCTGGAATGCTTTCCTCAACACCATATCACCAACTTGAAATTTTCTGATCCTGACATTTTTGTTATAAGTTCCAGCCATCCTCTGTTGATAACTAGCCATTCTTATCCTTGCTAAATCCCTGATTTCTTCTATGGTATCCAAGTCTTGCATCAATTTTTCAGCATTTCCTTCAGGATCACGGATGTTTGTTCTTGCAGTAGGAACCACCATCTCTGTAGGGATCACTGATTCTGCTCCAAACACTAAAGAAAATGGAGTTTGGCCAGTAGCATTCTTAGGAGTTGTCCTATCAGCCCATAGTACATAAGGTAGTTCTTCTGCCCACTTTCCTTTCTTGGATCCAAGCTTTTTTTTCAAGTTGTTGATGATCTTGTTGGATGATTCTGCTTGATCATTAGCTTGTGGGTGGACTGGTGTTGATGTTATCATCTTAATCCCCCAGCTGTCACAAAAGTTAGTAGTTCTACTCCCAATAAATTGGGATCCATTATCACGAACAATCTCAGAAGGAATACCAAATCTGATAATAATGTTTCTTTTGATAAAGGATATCACTTCTTTTTCTCTGAATAGAGCAAAGGCTTCAGCTTCTATCCACTTAGAGAAGTAATCAGTCATGGCAAGCATGAATACTTTTCCTCCTGGTGCTTTGGGCAGTTTACCAACTATATCCATTCCCCATATCATGAATGGCCAAGAAGAGGATATAGGATGCAGGAGCTCTGCTGGCTGATAAAGGATATTGCTATGTCTCTGACAAGCATCACACTTCTTGGCATAATCCACAGCATCCTTCTTCATAGTAGGCCAATAGTATCCTGTCCAAAGGATCCTTGAGAACAATGCCCTGCCCCCAATGTGGTTTCCACAATCTCCTTCATGAAAATCCTTTAGGACTTCTTGAATTTCAGGATCCTCTATGCACCTTAGATATAGACCTGCAAGAGATCGTTTATATAACATGTTATTTAATATTGTAAATTGAGATACCTTGATTTTGAAAGCCCTGGGGTTTTCTCCTGTAGGAATCTCTCCATGTTGTATATATCTCATGATTGGAAGGATCCATGATCCTGAATGAGACCGTGCACTATCACTAGGAACCACTGCAGAATCCTCTTCTATCTCCATAGCTATGTGATCCTCAATAGCAGGAGCGAAAATATGGATGATAGGATCTTGATATCCTCTGGAATTTTCAATGATGATCCAAGATTGGCCAATGCATCAGCTTCTGCATTCTCTTCCCTAGGTACCTGTGTCAAACTAAAAGAAACTAAAGAGAGTGCCAATTCCTTGACTATCTCTAGGTATTTGATTAGTCATTCACCTTTAACAGCATAAGATCCATTAAAGTGATTAGTAATTAACAATGAATCTACATGTACCTCATGATACCTGATCCTCATATGCTTGGCAATTTGCAAACCAGCTATCAAGGCCTCATATTCAGCCTCATTATTAGTAGTTTGAAACTCACAAGCTATTGAGTGGGGTATTATATCCCCCTGTGGCGATTTTAGTAGTATTCCAAGTCCTGTTCCTTTGACATTAGAGGCTCCATCAGTGAAGAGTATCCAAGGATCCTTAGTCTCTTTAAGCTGCTGAACTTCTAACTCAGCTTCTCTTTGCAAGTCACTACTAAAATCTTCCACAAAGTCAGCTAAGGCTTGGGATTTGATGGCGGTCCTTGGTTCATATCTTATATCATAAGCACTAAGCTTCACTGCCCATTTAGCCATCCTCCCAGACATTTCAGGTTTCCTGAGAACATTCTTAATTGGAAAATTAGTCTTAACAATAATGGCATGAGTTTCAAAATAATGTCTTAGTTTAGTGGATGCCATAATCAAAGCAAGGATAAGTTTTTCTAAATGTGAATACCTGGATTCAGCATTAAGCAAACTCTTATTTACATAATAGACAGGATGTTGTGTACCTTCGTGATCCTTAACAAGGACTGCACTTACTGCTTTAGAGGATACCGCTAGATATAAGGATAATATATCTCCTTTTTCTGGTTTCATCAAGGCAGGAGCTGAGGATAGGTAATCCTTAAGGGCTTTGAGAGCATTTTCATGCTTTTCAGTCCACTCAAATTTCTTGTTCTTTCTCAAAATGTCATAGAATTCCTTGCACTTTTCTGATGACTTTGATATGAACCTATTCAAGGCTGCGATCCTCCCTGTCAACCTTTGCACATCCTTGGCATTGGTAGGAGATTTGATATTCACAATTGCCTTGATTTGTTCTAGACTTGCTTCTATGCCGCTTTTTGTTACCATGTAGCCTAGGAACTTGCCTGCTTTAACACCAAAGTGACACTTTGAAGGATTCAATTTCATATTGAATTTGTCAAGGATATTGAATGCTTCCTCCAGGTCTCTAAGGTGATCCTCAGCTCTCTTGGACTTAACCACCATGTCATCTATATATACTTCCATAGTGTGTCCTATTTGTTCCTTAAACATCATATTGACTAGCCTTTGATAAGTAGCACCTGCATTCCTTAGTCCAAATGGCATAGCAATATAACAATAGATACCAGTTGGGGTTATAAAGGCTGTGTCTTCTTGATCAGATGGTTCCATCTGAATTTGTTGGAATCCAGATGAAGCATCCATAAAAGTCAACAACTCATGACCCGCGGTAGCATCCACCATGGAGTCAATGTGGGGTAATGGGAAAGGATCCTTGACATGCCTTGTTTAAATCAGTGAAATCGACACATACCCTCCACTTTCCGTTTTTCTTTTAAACAACTACCACAATGGCTAACCATCTTGGATACTTAACCTCCCTAATCATACCTGCTCGGAGCAGCTTATCTACCTCCTCCTGGATAATGGCATTCCTCTCAGGTGCAAACTTTCTCCTCTTTTGATGTATGGGTTTGAATGACCTGTCAATACCAAGCTTGTGAGTAATAATATCTTTAGAGGTACCTGTCATATCTTCGTGCTTCTAGGCAAAGGTAGTTTTTCTCCTTTTGAGGAAGGATACTAAATCCTCTTCAATTTCGTTGAGGATCCCGGATCCTATAAAGACTTTGGATTCAGGATCATGAGGATCCATAAGGATATCTTTCACATCTTGTTCTCTTGCCTTTTGGCTGCTGAAAAGGAAGTAATGAGGATCCTGAACATCGTAATGAGGATCCTGAACTATAAAGACTTTGGATTCAGGATCATGGTTAGATATGAACAAAGTAATAACAAGACCATCATAATGAGGATCCTGAACATCCACTCGATCATCCTCATCAAATGTTATAACTTTTTCCTGTGTAAGAGTAGAGGTTCGGATGGGTCTGTCCCCACTATCCATCTTGGTCTCCTTGGCATGCCTTTTGGCTGCTGAAAAGGAAGTGCCACATATGTCTGATCCACCGGATATGAAGTTTATAATTTGTGCATCTACCGGAGTAGCAGGAGCTCTTTTTGGAACCTTTTCAGGATCCTGGATCCTTGACTTTTTTCTTCCCAAAAGCTCCTTCAAGTGCCCCTTGCTTAACAAATAACCGATTTCTTTTCTAAGTGCAATACATTCTTCAGTGAGATGTCCGAAATCCTCATGATATGCACACCATTTGGACTTATCTTTTGTTGCAGCTGGCTTATCACTTTTTCTGGGCCATCTTGCTTTTTCACCTAAATTCTGCATTGCAAGGATCAGTTCATTGTTATCAACAGAAAAAACAATATTCAGAAATGGAAGGATAATCCTCATCATCCTCTTCCTGTTCTACGGCATGCACATTCTGGTTGCCAGACTTGTTATAAGATTTGGACTTGTTATTCCTGAAGTAGGATCCTTGTTTCTCCTGCTTTGAGGATCCTACCAGTCTTTCTTGGATCCTTTTATCATCCTCTAATCGGATGAATCTAAGGGCCCTGGTTCTTACTTCATCAAGATTCCTGCAAGGAGTCATGACAAGTGTTAGGGGAGGATTTTCCAATGATCAGTGATCCTCAATTACTGTTGGGTTTAGTGATCCTCACTTCTGTTTGAATTAGTGATCCTCAGAAGTGTTGCAGGATCAGGATCATGGATCATCTTAAGGATCCTTATACTAACGATTGTCTACTTTGAATATGATGTTGTTTTGCAGGAGTACGAGCTTGGACTTGGTCTTGGCGATATTCCTGGAGCATATTCCATATTTATTCCGCACGTGCATGGCTGAAATGGACGTTATGGAGGTCGTGGAGGACTTGCATCAAATGCGGAATGTTTGTTAGCTTAGATATTTTCCATTTTTAAAAGGGGTAGCGAGCTAAATAGAAAACACTTGGCTATTTTTAGCTTAACACACACACTCGCAACTGCTCTCACCAGCTCTTGACAATTCACTTGGCGATTACACACTTTTTTGCACTTTACACTATAGTGAACCTTGTAATTAGCTCGCTATCATCCGAAGTTGTAATACATTTCTTGTTTAATCTGAGTTGGTGATCGGTAGTTTCCATCACCCGAGGTTTTTTATGCCGGAGATCATTCATTGATCAAGGGATTTTTCCTCGTATAAATCTTTGTGTCACTTGTTCATTTCATTTCAGAGTGATCCTTAGTATTGATCATTAATTCAAGCATCATACCTCACAACAGAAATTTGGTTGCATTGTCATTGCTTGATTTTTTACCAAAACAGTTTGGCGCCCACCGTGGGGCAATTGGTGCTTCATTCCTAAGAAGATTCATACTTTTGTGGTCATTTCGGTTCATTACAACCAAGCAGATGGCTTCCTCAACAAAGAATACATCAAGTTCTATGCCGGCAATTAGTTCTTCACAAGGCGTTCCACCTTTGCCTCCACCACCTTCTGGATCCCAGAAGAATGCCGAGAATGCCGCGAAGAGACAAACCCCCATTTTCACAAAACCACCAACCTCTTCTGTTTCTTCTAATCCTACTACTAATGATCTTTACGCTCTGATTTTGCAGATGAGGAATCATGCACAAGAGCAGGACAAAACCAACGAAAGGATCCTCCGAGAGATCGCTGAGATCAAGAAACAGAAGAAATCAGTGGAGGATCACTCTCCTCTGATGCCAAGGTCGCTGAACTTCGACACTCCAGTCATAACTTCCCAGCACTCAGCAGCTCCGGACGTGCAATACTTGGGTGAATTACCAGGAAGGCGTTATGGAACAGCAACTATGAGTCAGGCATTTGGCTCTCACTTCCAGCCTCAAGGATCCTCTTCTCAACCATCGGGATCCTCTTTTCAGCATCATGGATACTTCACGTCAGGAGGATATTTGGGAATGCATGCAGTTCAAGGATCCTCCCAGGTCCAAGGATCCTCCCAGGTCCAAGGATCCTCTCAGGTCCAAGGATCTTCCCAGGTCCAAGGATCCTCCCAGGTCCAAGGATCCTATCAGGTCCAAGGATCCTTCCCGGTCCAAGGATCCTCCCTTGTCCCAGGATCCTCTCTGGTTCCAGGATCCTTTCAGGTTCAAGGATCATCTCAACTTCAAGGATCCAACGTCTTTCAGAAGCAAGGATTCTTAAGAAGTATGCAGCCTCAAAGCTCGGATGTTCATCAAGGAGACTTCATACCGATGCAAACCATTGCTTCATCTGGTCCTTCGATCATACCAGAATCTCATCAATATGGATTCACATCTGGAATTCAAAACACTAATCCTGTGGGAGGTAACACTTTTAATAATTCATGTAACACTAACCATGGCTTAATGCAGGATACAGGTATCAATCAGGCTATGGCCAGGGAGTTACAGAAGCTCAAAGATATGATATCCAGTGTTCCAGGAGTGGTTAAACCCATTCCTGAAATTGCATATGGTAGCCATAGGATATCTCGTTTTGCACCTCCCTTATGTGATGCTGAGATACCCAAAAGATTCCAGATACCATCCATGAAGCTATACGATGGTTCAACGGATCCAGAGGAGCATGTAGCTCAATACAGGGAGAGGATGGAGACCAATCCAATTCCGGAGAGGTTAAAAGAAGCATGTCTATGCAAGGGGTTTGGATCCACACTTACAGGATCTGCTCTTAAATGGCTGCTAAGTCTTCCCCCTTACTCTATTACTTCATTTGCTAATCTAGTTAATTTGTTTAATAGTCAATTCTCTTGTAGTAGAAAATTTGAACAATTAACTAGTGATCTATATAGGGTAACACAAGGTCAAAATGAATCACTTAGAGATTACATCACTAAGTTTAGTAAAGAATCCTTAGATATTCCTAATTTGGATATTGCTACGGCTGTAGAAGCCTTTAAAATGGGATTGCTTAAGGATTCATTATTCTATGATGATCTTGTGATGACACCTTGCAGAAATCTTGATGAAGTAAGAACCAGGGCTCTTAGGTTCATCCGTTTAGAGGATGACAAAAGGATCCAGGATAGATTGACAGGATCCTCAAAGCAGGAGAAACAAGGATCCTACTTCAGGAACAACAAATCAAAGCCCTACAACAGATCTGATAACCAGAATGTTCATGCAGTGGAACAAGAAGAGGATGATGAGGATTATCCTCCTATTTCTGAATACTGTTTTTCTGTTGATAAAAATGAACTAATCCTTGCAATGCAGAATCTAGGTGAGAAAGCTAGGTGGCCAAGAAAAAGTGATAAACCAGCTGCTACAAAGGATAAGTCCAAGTGGTGTGCATATCATGAGGATTTCGGGCATCTCACTGAAGAGTGTATTGCACTAAGAAAGGAAATTGGTTACTTGTTGAGCAAGGGGCATTTGAAGGAACTCTTGGGATGGAAGAAGTCAAGGATCCAGGATCCTGAGCGGATCCCAGAAAAGGCTCCTGCTCCCCCAGCAGATGCACAAGTTATAAACTTCATATCCGGTGGATCAGACATTTGTGGTACTTCCTTTTCAGCAGCAAAAAGACATGCTAAGGAAACCAAGATGGACAATGGAGACAGACCCGTCCGGACCTCCGTTGTTACCCAGGATAAAGTCATAACTTTTGATGAGAATGATAGTGTTGATGTCCAGGATCCTCATCATGATGGTCTTGTAATCACATTGTTTATTTCTAACCACTTTGTTCGCAGGATCCTTATAGATGGAGGAAGCTCTGTGAACATCATTCAGCTTGATGTCCTCAAGAAGATGAATATACCAGAGTCTGATATTGTCCGAAGATCCTCAGTACTTGTGGGATTCAGTGGGGAAACCAAGAACACATTGGGGGACATCAAACTCCCAATCTATATTGAAGGATTGCATTCTTATAAAAAATTTTGTGTTATAGATTGCTTATCTTGTTGCAACGTTATCCTTGACAGGCCGTGGATTCATGATATGAAGGCAGTCCCATCCACCTATCATCAGTGTGTAAAGCTTCCAAGTCCATGGGGAGTGGTGAAAATTGAAAGTGATCAACAAGAGGCTAAGAATTGTTATACATCATCAATGAAACCAGCCTCAAGACCAAGGGAGCAATAGCAATTAAAGTTTCCTTCAAGAGATATCTTGGAGGCAAGAGAACAGGATTTGAAAGAAATCCTCATGGATCCTGATGATCCTGAATCCAAGATCTTCATAGGATCAGGGATCCTTAGCGATATTGAACATGAGCTAGTATCCTTCCTTAAGAGGAGGACATCCACCTTTGCCTGGAAACATGAAGACATGACAGGTATATCTAAAGATATAATTACTCATAAACTTGGCATTGACAGGTCATTCAAGCCAATTCATCAAAAGAGGAGGAAGTTTGCACCTGAAAGGAATGCTATTATCCAGGAAGAAGTAGATAAACTACTTCGGGCAGGTATGATAAGAGAGGTAAAGTATCCAAGATGGTTAGCCAATGTGGTTGTTGTTCAAAAGAAAAATGGAAAGTGGAGGGTATGTGTCGATTTTACTGATTTAAGCAAGGCATGTCCCAAGGATCCTTTCCCATTACCCCACATTGACTCCATGGTGGATGCTACCGCGGGTCATGAGTTGTTGACTTTTATGGATGCTTCCTCTGGATTTCAACAAATTCAGATGGAACCATCTGATCAAGAGGATACAGCCTTTATGACCCCAACTGGTATATACTGTTATATTGCTATGCCATTTGGACTAAGGAATGCAGGTGCTACTTATCAAAGGCTAGTCAATATGATGTTCAAAGAACAAATTGGACACACTATGGAAGTTTATATTGATGACATGGTGGTTAAGTCCAAGAAAGCTGAGGATCACCTTAAAGACTTGGAGGAAGCATTCAATATCCTTGATAAATTTAATATGAAACTAAATCCTTCCAAGTGACATTTTGGTGTTAAGGCAGGTAAATTCTTAGGCTATATGGTGACAAAGAGGGGCATTGAAGCAAGTACAGAGCAAATCAAGGCTATTGTGAATATCAAATCTCCTGCCAATGCTAAGGATGTGCAAAGATTAACGGGCAGGATTGCAGCCTTGAATAGATTCATGTCCAAATCCTCAGAAAAGTGCAAGGAATTCTATGACATCCTGAGGAAGAACAAGAAATTTGAATGGACTGAGAAGCATGAAAGCCCTTAAAGCTCTTAAGGATTACCTATCCTCAGCCCCATCCTTGATGAAACTAGAAAAGGGGATATATTATCCTTATACTTGGCAGTATCCTCAAAAGCAGTAAGTGCGGTCCTTGTTAAGGATCACCAAGGTACACAATATCCTGTTTATTATGTAAGTAAGAGTTTACTTGATGCTGAATCCAGGTATTCACACTTAGAAAAACTTATCCTTGCATTAATAATGGCGTCTACTAAATTAAGACATTATTTTGAGACTCATGCCATTATTGTTAAGACTAATTTTCCAATTAAGAATGTTCTCAGGAAACCTGAAATGTCAGGAAGGATGGCTAAGTGGGCAGTGAAGCTTAGTGCATACGATATAAGATATGAGCCTAGAATTGCCATCAAATCCCAAGCTTTAGCTGACTTTGTGGTAGATTTCAGTAGTGACTTGCAAAAGGAAGCTGAGTTAGAAGTCCAACAACTTGAAGAGACTAAGGATCCTTGGATTCTCTTCACTGATGGAGCCTCTAATGTAAAAGGAACAGGGCTTGGAATACTACTAAAATCGCCACAGGGGGACATAATACCCCACTCCATAGCTTGTGAATTTCAAACTACCAACAATGAGGCTGAGTATGAAGCCTTGATAGCTAGTTTGCAAATTGCTAAGCATATGAGGATCAGGTATCTTGAGGTACATGTAGATTCATTATTAATCACTAATCACTTTAATGGATCCTATGCTGTTAAAGGTGAAAAGCTAATCAAATATTTAGAGATAGTCAAAGAATTTGGCACTCTCTTTTGTTTCCTTTAGTTTGACACAGGTACCAAGGGAAGAGAATGCAGAGGCTGATGCATTAGCCAATCTAGGATCATCCTTGAAGATCCCGGAAGATATAAGAATCCCTATTATCCACATCCTGGCCCCTGCTATTAAGGATCACGTAGCTATGGAGATAGGAGAAGATTCTGCAATCATCCCTAGTGATGATACTCAATCTCATTCAGGATCATGGATCCTCCCAATCATGAGATACATACAACATGGAGAGATTCCTACAGGAGAAAACCCTAGGGCTTTCAAAATTAAGGTATCTCAATTTACAATATTGAATAATATGTTGTATAAACGATCTCTTGCAGGACCATATCTAAGATGCATTGAGGATCCTGAAATCCAAGAAGTCCTAAAGGATTTCCATGAAGGAGATTGTGGAAACCACACTGGGGGCAGGGCATTATTCTCAAGGATCCTGAGGACAGGATACTATTGGCCTACTATGAAGAAGGATGCTGTGGAATATGCCAAGAAGTGTGATCCTTGTCAGAGACATAGTAATATCCTTCACCAACCAGCAGAGCTTTTGCATCCTATATCCTCTTCTTGGCCATTTATGAGATGGGGAATGGATATAGTTGGTAAGCTTCCTAAGGCACCTGGTGTAAAAGTATTCATGCTTGCTATGACTGATTACTTCTCCAAGTGGATAGAGGCTGAAGCCTTTGTTCAAGTCAGAGAAAAGGAAGTTATATCTGTTTTGGTCAAAAATCAAGCAATGACAATGTAACCAAACTTTCTGTTGTGAGGTATGATGCTTGAATCAATGAACGACACTAAGGATCACTCTGAAATGTAATGAACAAGTGACACAAAGATTTATACGAGGAAAAAGCCCTTGATCAATGAATGATCTCCGGCATAAAAAACCTCGGGTGATGGAAACTACCGATCACCAACTCAAATTAAACAAGAAATGTATTACAACTTCGGATGATAGTGAGCTAAGTACAAGGATCACTATAGTGTATTGTGTATAAAAATGTGTAATCGCCAAGTGAGTTAACGAGAGCTGACGAGAGCGGTTGTATGAGTGTGTGTGTAGCCAAAAATAGCCAAGTGTTTTTTAATTAGCTCGCTACCCCTTTTAAAATGGAAAATATCTATCCTAACTAACATTCCGCAAATGGTGCAAGTCTTCCACGACTCCATAACGTCCATTTTCAGCCAAGCACGTGCGGAATACTTCAAGGAATATACTCCAAGAATATCGCCAAGACCAAGTCCAAGTTGATACTCCTGCAAACAGTTTCGAATTCAAAGTAGACAATCGTTAGTACAAGGATCCTTATAGTGATCCATGATCCTGATCCTGAAACACTTCTGAGGATCACTCAATTCAAACAGAAGTGAGGATCACTAGACCCAACAGCAATTAAGGATCACTGATTATTTAGAAATCCACCCCTAACAATTGCCCCCAAAATATAAGGAGTAATTATGTAAATAAGTGAGTTATATTTTGTTCTTATCCGTAACAAATTATCGAATAACTAGCCGTTGGAGTCGGACTAGCCGTTACGAATATGACGTCACTGAGGTGACTATCCTGCAGAATCATCATTATAAATAGGAGTTAGAGATAGGGATCAATCTGCATTTAAATTCAAGAGAACTCCCTTTAAATTCATATCCGACGATCAAGCAGGTATTTCTCTTCCTCTTCCTTCTTTGCGTTTTCTTTCTCTGCTCCTTCTTTCTTCACCTTCTTCAAGATGATGCTAAGATCCTCACCGGCCAAGGATCTTAAGAAGGACAGTCCTCTTAAAAGCCAGGGGATCATCAAGGATTCACCGAAAGAAAGATGTTGTTTTACTGATCCACAAATAGACAAGATCCGATACTGCTTTCCGGCGAACACCATTTTCAAACCGTTTGATCCCACCATTTTAAGCGATCATGTTTCTGAAACTTGGGTAGCTTTCCCAGTCACACCTTTCACAATAGGATATTCGTATCCTTTCCCTGAATTCACCCAATCCTTTTTCTCCCTCACTGGCATCTCCTATATTCAAGCTATGCCAATGATCTGGAGGGTCTTATATACCCTTGAAAGGATCATTGAGCAAGAAGGAATTGACTTGGGAATGTCAGAATTAGCTGAGATGTATGATCTCACAACCTTTGGATCCCACCGATATCTATTCAAGCGTAAACACGGTGAAGAACATCCCATCTTTAAAGCCACTAAAAATGATACCAACTGGAAATGGAGATTCTTCTTCGTCAGAAGGGATTCTATCCCGGATGGAAAGGATCTGCCAAGGAAGTGGAGCACCCATGGTAGGGTAGAGGATCCTTAGAAGGATCACTAAGTAAGCTCATTTCTGATAATGATTACTAATATACTTCTGTTTCTTTTGTACAGCTATCACATTCTCGCATATTATTCCTTCAGCTGCCACCAAGGGGAGACTTGCTGCTTTTAGAAAGCTTGATCCTGCCACAAGATCATTCAAAACAAACACCCAGGATTCTCAAGAGGTATCCTCAGGTTCTGTCACTATGTCAAGTAAGTATCCTGTTCTTTTTATATTCAAATGTTTGAATAGATAGTTAAAAAGAAATAAGATAAGGATACTTATCTGCTTTGGGTGTGTAGGTGCTGGAAAGTCATCAAGATCTGCATCCAAATTCAGTGTCACTGAGCTTGACACCGTCCGATCCTCCAAGAAAAAATCTGCTGCTAGCCCCTCCATCGTCATCCCCAAGGCAACCGCTTCGAAGGGAAGAGGTGGAAAGAAAAGGAAGACTTCCGAAGCTGACAACCTACAAGGCCTGCCCCTGATCTGCCATCAATTCCTCGAGTACTTCAACGATGTAAGGATCACTGACTCAGCTTAGTTATCCTATCCACTTGAGGATCACCTGACTCTAATCTTTACATTGTCTTCTTTGTAGAAATTTGCTGAGATAGAGGACTATGTGGGGAATGTGAAGAACTTGAGGAGAAATACTCCGATCTCCAAAAGGTGGCGGCGCTCAAGGATCACAAGATTGCTTCCCTTGAAAAGGACCTCAACGATGCCAAAGCTCAGACAGCTGCCATCCTGATCAATGTTGATTATGAGAAGCATGAGATCACAGAGGATGCCAAGGTCTCCGCTGCCATTGCAATGTACAAGACCAAGCTACAGATGGCTCAAGAAGCTCAGGATCCTGCCTTTGATAGGAGCAGCTGGGACGTGGAAGGCTGGAAGGCCAGGCTGGCTGAATTGGAGGACGAAGATGAGGCTGATGAGGTTCTGGCGATTGAAGCTAGTGGCAGTGGCAAGGATCATGCTAAGGATACTGGAGCTGGAGGGGATGATGATGCAGCGAAGGTGTAGGCTGCTTGAATGGGCGATGAAGGACATTTCTAGACGTAGCCGGAGCCCATTTTTTTAGTTTGGTTATGGTTTTTGTTTTGATGATGTTTTGTTGAACAATGGTTGGTTTGTACTTGAACAATAGTAATTAGGGTAGAGGATCATGGATGATCCTTTGAACAATAGGCAGGATAATGGGAGGTGGATGGATCCTCTATTTGGGGGATGAAGCCACTCGTTATCCTTCCGTCTTTAATTTCCTGCACTTGTTAGACCTATGAGCAATGGACACCCTTTGCCAACCCATGTGGACGGGCCACGTTTTGCTGGTAGAAACGTGGGTTGGCAATTTTGACAACCTTAAAAGGGTTTAAGCTTTTGTGAATAAAATGAATTTAACTTTTTTGGCTATATCCTGTGTTGATATCCTTATCGGTATTTTATTTTTCAACCTATTGTGATGTTCATGTTGTTTAAACTTATCAAGTAAGGAAAAAATTTAAAAATATCCCTTAAGAGTTAAGGATATGATCAAGGATCACATAACACATAATCGATAAGTTTTGAAAAATAACATAGTTTAAGGATCAAAAGTTCAGTTGTCAAAGGATAAGTGTCACTTAAATACATAATGAATAAAATCAAAACAGTTAAGGATCATACCTGAGAATCCAAGTTAGGATCCTATCCTTTAACACTTAAAATTAGGATAACCTGTAACACCTGTGTCATTTCAACCATCAAACAAATGCCAAACCAATGAAATAATGTATTTCATACTTTGGACTTGTATAAATATGTGTATCTTTTGCACATATCAACTCATGTTCGATTTCAAGCTCTAAATCGCTTTCTGGAAGGTTATACGCGCACTAATGCGTAAATATAACCAGTTTAATCCAACGAACACTCCGGAATAGTGAAATAGGCTTAACATACCTTGAATAACCTTTACATAACTTATATATAAGTTTTGGAAGGTTTGGTGTGGTGAAATCAAGTTAAATCGCTTACAGGGACTAAAGTTGACAAACTGCGAAAGTATGCCAATTTGAACTGTAACAGACATTCCGGAACATGACCATAAGTTAAACACACCATAAATATCCTTTACATAGCTTAGAAATAGGCTTTAATGGGTTCGGTGTGCTAAAATAAACTTTTGGGTCATTCAGGGACTAAAAGTGTCAAAAAGTGCACAGGTTTGCATTTTCGCGCATAACTTACGTTCTGAATACATCCGGACATCCAAAAATTTATGTAAGCACTAAAATATTTTATTTTAGTGTTCGCCATAAGAAAACATGCAGAAACTCAGTTTTTCGCATTCGGGACCAGATTCGATGTATTAGCCGTTGTTTAATTCACAACCACACATTCTAAACATGCTTAGTCAGCGGATAAGGATGGAATCTAAGCACCATGACTTTGCAACACATGTATGGATGGAATTTAAGCACCTAAACACCATAACTTTGCAACACATGTATGGATGGAATTTAAACACCTAAACACCATAACTTTTCAACACATGTACGGATGGGATTAAGGCACGTTTTCCATGAAACGATCTTAACGGTTCGGGTATTCCTATAAATACCCCATACCCCCCATTGCTAAAATCACTAGAAACTTGATTTGAGAAACTCTAAGTTGAAACATTTGTTTCATACCTGAGATTTTTGAATTGAGTTTAGCATTCGGGGACCCTTCGTAAGTATTCTTTCGTTCTTTTCCTTATTTTACTGCTTTTCGAGTCAGAAAGTCAAACTTTGTTTGACTTTCAGCGTTGACCAGTAATGGTCAATGCGAAGTTCGTTTGAACTTCGCAACGTGAGTGTAATCACGTTGGTCATAGTCCCTTGGGACTATGCCCACTGATTACCACGTTGTCTAGGGTCGTAGGGTAAGCGATTTAATGAATCGCTTATACCTCGAACCCGACCCATTTGGTCGATCATTAGGATCCGACCAAACACATTAGGTGACCATAGTAGGTAGGGAATAACCTTCCGAGGTTATACCCTATGGTCACATCGTTTAAGTAGTTGTATGATAGGTAGTTTATATGCCTTAGGTAAATTACCAGAATACCCTTTTCATGTATAATTGGTAATTAAGCATATGTAACCTAAACTTTTGTCACATAACTGATTATGTAACATGTTTAGGCATATAACACTTGTCATAGGACTAGTTAGGCGATCCGAACGCGTTTCACGCGCACGACGCGTTAAAGTAGCATAAGCTACCTAAACGGGTCGTAATGGGTCGTAAACACTTAGGTTAAGTTTCATTTAGTATGTAGGCTTTGTTAAACCAAATGACACGAGTCTCTACACTCGTTTGGTTTACAAACCCTAATGCTACCCGATCTTCCGATCTAGGTCCGGTTTATTAATGTAGTTACCTATAGTAGGTGCCGTTTGATTCCGTGATCTCTAGCCTTGCTTGGTGGTTATCCTAGGACTTCTGAGCAATCTCAAGTGAGTACATAGACCCCTCTTTTACTGTTTTCCAAACTGTTTTGGGGTGAAACACATGTGCCTACTTGTTACATTCATGCTTTCCCGTTTTCACATCATATACCTGCTATGTTCGTTAGTACATTATAGTACATGATTTCATTACATTTTATGCTATGTATGTCCATTGTGTGCATACTTAGTACATTGTTTTACATTACATTTTGTTGCATATGCTCATCCAGTATATGAACACATTATATTACATTTTGAACCCTTTATAACTATTTGACTATGTGAACCGTTTGTATCTGTGAACCGTGTGAACCGTATTTGACCATACATAAACATTTCTACAATTGTTAAACATTACTTTGGTGGTTTGGTTTGATTAAGTGATTAAGTAACGATGCGTGTGTAATATGATACAAGCATGGTGGATACGCCGCTGGTACTTCCTATATATAAGTGTTTGTATGGTATTACATATCGTAGCGTTATTTGAATCATTTCAGTTTGAGACATAGAACATTTTATACAAATAACATACTTTTCACAAGACATTGATTTATAAACATCTTATCTTATGCAAACATATTTTACTTGGTTATTCATTTAACCCTACATTTATTTATACTTATCATCTGATCTTATCGATTTTCAAATGATTTACAAAGCAAAGCAAATAACAAGGTTCATGACTAAACATTTTCTCAAACATAAGTCATGGAACCTATTTTCACAAAACCTATGTATCTCACAGGCATTTTTATGCTGACGTACCTATTTTCACATGTGTTTTTCAGGAGCTGTTGCATAAGATGATCAAGATACACATAGGCAGACTTGGGCTTTAGTGACAATAAAAGATGCAAGATTAGATAATTATGTTGTATTCCTTTGTTTGTTAAGACATTGTAACACTTTTATCAATAAAACCAAACTTCAATTGCCATGGATTTGAAACGATTAATTCTGTTACAACACTCCCCGATGTTTCCGCCACGTTTTGTATGTTCTACGTGGTCGGGGTTTACTTACGTTTAGTCATAAAACAGTACCGTCACCTATCCTTAGCCAATGGTTATAGGGAATTAGGTTATTAGTAATGCTTTGACCTAGTCTATAACCTTCTTAGGACCCTAACGCGAGTTTACTTACGTTTAGTCATAAAACAATACCGTCACCTATCCTTAGGCGACTACCACAACAAGAACATAAATTTCAAAACCGCTTTGAAAACTAATCATCTGTTCTAGGATGATTGATTACTAGGTTTTGAACCCTCTATTATAAGGTTTTGAACCCTTTGAGTTTTCAAAATCTCGTCAAGGTTTTGGGTTTTAAATAATGTGAACACGTGCAAACTGGAAGGGTGAATGCCTGTATTCTGAGTTTTCTGTCTAGGCAAGCACTTCGTATACATCTCAACCAGACGCGAGACCAGTTGTGCTTACCTGGGAATTCTTGGGATGAGTGTTCACTTATAGGCGAGCATGTCTTCGCGATACATTATTTTTGACCTATTTACTTTGATTATTCACCGAGGTCGTTTGTTGCTTTGTAGTAACAAACAAATGACCACTACCCTTGCTTTCATCAGATTTGCTTCATCTCATTCATTTCGTCTAATTCTCTCACTCGTTTCCTTTCATGTTCTCCTCTTTTAGAATGCCTCCACGACGCGAAAATCCAGTATCTGTTGACGAGCTGGCAGCTGTCATTACACAGCAAATGACTGCTGCAATCCCGATCATCGTTGCCCAATGTCACCAAGCTATCAACAACAATAATGCCCCATGCAACTTCAAGACGTTCAACTCGGCTAAGCCATCAAAGTTTTCTGGGTCTCAAGGAGCGACTGCACTTCTGCAATGGTTCGAGAGTCTAGAGAGCACTTTCAGGCATGTTCAATGTCCAAACGAGCGAAAGGTAGATTTTGCATCTAGTGTCTTCGAGAAACGAGCTTTGACATGGTGGAACGGTGTGGTGAGAGATAGGGGTGCCGAAGTGGCACTGGCCCAAACTTGGGAAGAACTTCGAGCACTGATGATGAAGGAATTCTGTCCTCGTCACGAGATCTGGGCATTGGAAAGGGAATTCGATGACCTTAAGCAAGACAGCGGCGAACATCGAGCATACACTGATCGATATGAGGTGCTGAGCCTGTTGTGTCCTACCATGGTTACGCCTTTGGATAAGGCGATCGAAAAGTACATTGATGGTCTCCCTGACTCAGTTCAAGACATTGTTACTGGTAGTAACCCCACTACGGTTAGGCAGGCCATTGTGCTATCTGCAACTCTGACTGAATCTCAGATCAGGAAACGTAAGCTTTTCCAGAAGGGTGACAAGAAACCAGTCGAGGAATCGAAACCAATCGAGGAATCAAAGACCATGGATGAGCAGACTGGATCCCTTGAGCGGTCAAAGAAGCAAAAGGCTTCCCAGAACTTCGCCATGGTCGCTCACAATGGTCAAGCCGTCCCCAACCAACCAGCTCAACCCCGTACTAGGAAGCCATACAATGGAACTTCACCCTTGTGCAACCGATGTGGCCTACATCATCATGCTAATGTGAAGTGCCGCGAATGCCAAATTTGTGGACTTAAAGGTCATATGGCAAAAGTTTGCGTTGCAGCAATTGCACCGAATCAAGCCGACAACAAACCTGCTCGAGCTCGCTTTCCACCAGGTTCTTGCAACAAGTGTGGTAAGATGGGACATTTCCGAAGAAATTGCCCAAATCTTGTTAACGCTAATCCAGCACAGAGATGAGCATCTGATCGACTAGAAGACAACACTCTTTAGAAATAATCATATCTCATGTATTATTTTATTTTGTTGTCAAGGTCCATGAAACAGTTGTTATCATTGTTAATAAATAAATCTTTTTATTTACATTACAATGTATATTATGTGGTTGTATGCATAAACAACATATCCCCTATAATACCGACAATCAAGGAATCGTATTACTTGAAAAGCAAACTACCCCCAAAATTCTTCCATTTTACAATCTCCTGCGTAAAGATCCCAAGTACCCGTCTCTTGCAAAGAAACGATGTACAAGATAAAAGTTATAATTCTGTACGAATACCCCAAGTACCACTATAAATTTTTAATAGGGTACCCAAGGGTATTTCCGTATGTCCTAAATTATTGTGTACCTTAATTCGAATATTGCATTTTCCTGAAAAACGAAAATCGAATTTTTGGTAGAGCATCCTATCTTCATGGATGGATTCTTGAAATGATTAAAGTACCAAATGAAATCCACGAATTGGATTCCTGGTGCACTTTGAGTATCCGCGTCTAAAGATAACAAATTAATAACCAAGTTAAACAATTATGTGATTATGTGCTTATGTGTTCCCTTTTATGTTTTTGTGTGATCCAAATTCTTGTCATCCAAATCCTCGTAGAATCTTCCATATCTTTGGGTGCTATACTAAATCCTCAACGGGCTTGTACGTAATAGTAAAGACCCTTGGATTATATTGTACCATTCCATAATTAGACCCTGAGAGGTCTAGGTAAACAGATTGATCAAAAAAATCTGGTTAGGAATATCATGTGATGATATAGCTGAAAGGACTCCTTGGTGGCCTAATTTAAAAGGATCCTTTGTCGATCTAATTAAAAGGACCCTATGGTAGTTTAGTCACACTCATCATCAGGTTTGATTTTTCCTCCTCTTCACATTTCAGACAAATTGTGCGGACTATGCAAGGAATTGCGTAATTATGGATGCATACATAATTATGAAATTCAGTGCACGGAAACCACAGCAAATTTTGTCATGTGTCTAGAGACTATTCCGTTCATTTTTGTTTCTGAAGATGTAAAATGACTATTCCGTTCATTTTTGTTTCTGAAGATGTAAAATGACTATTCCGTTCATTTTTGTTTCTGAAGATGTAAAATGACTATTCCGTTCATTTTTGTTTCTGAAGATGTAAAATGACTATTCTGTTCATTTTTGTTTCCGAAGATGTAAAATGACTATTCTGTTCATTTTTGTTTCTGAAGATGTAAAATGACTATTCTGTTCATTTTTGTTTCTGAAGATGTAAAATGACTATTCTGTTCATTTCTGTTTCTGAAGATGTTGTGGAAAATGACTATTCTGTTCATTTTTGTTTCTAAAGAATGACTTTAACTTTTTTGGCTATATCCTGTGTTGATATCCTTATCGGTATTTTATTTTTCAACCTATTGTGATGTTCATGTTGTTTAAACTTATCAAGTAAGGAAAAAATTTAAAAATATCCCTTAAGAGTTAAGGATATGATCAAGGATCACATAACACATAATCGATAAGTTTTGAAAAATAACATAGTTTAAGGATCAAAAGTTCAGTTGTCAAAGGATAAGTGTCACTTAAATACATAATGAATAAAATCAAAACAGTTAAGGATCATACCTGAGAATCCAAGTTAGGATCCTATCCTTTAACACTTAAAATTAGGATAACCTGTAACACCTGTGTCATTTCAACCATCAAACAAATGCCAAACCAATGAAATAATGTATTTCATACTTTGGACTTGTATAAATATGTGTATCTTTTGCACATATCAACTCATGTTCGATTTCAAGCTCTAAATCGCTTTCTGGAAGGTTATACGCGCACTAATGCGTAAATATAACCAGTTTAATCCAACGAACACTCCGGAATAGTGAAATAGGCTTAACATACCTTGAATAACCTTTACATAACTTATATATAAGTTTTGGAAGGTTTGGTGTGGTGAAATCAAGTTAAATCGCTTACAGGGACTAAAGTTGACAAACTGCGAAAGTATGCCAATTTGAACTGTAACAGACATTCCGGAACATGACCATAAGTTAAACACACCATAAATATCCTTTACATAGCTTAGAAATAGGCTTTAATGGGTTCGGTGTGCTAAAATAAACTTTTGGGTCATTCAGGGACTAAAAGTGTCAAAAAGTGCACAGGTTTGCATTTTCGCGCATAACTTACGTTCTGAATACATCCGGACATCCAAAAATTTATGTAAGCACTAAAATATTTTATTTTAGTGTTCGCCATAAGAAAACATGCAGAAACTCAGTTTTTCGCATTCGGGACCAGATTCGATGTATTAGCCGTTGTTTAATTCATAACCACACATTCTAAACATGCTTAGTCAGCGGATAAGGATGGAATCTAAGCACCATGACTTTGCAACACATGTATGGATGGAATTTAAGCACCTAAACACCATAACTTTGCAACACATGTATGGATGGAATTTAAACACCTAAACACCATAACTTTTCAACACATGTACGGATGGGATTAAGGCACGTTTTCCATGAAACGATCTTAACGGTTCGGGTATTCCTATAAATACCCCATACCCCCCATTGCTAAAATCACTAGAAACTTGATTTGAGAAACTCTAAGTTGAAACATTTGTTTCATACCTGAGATTTTTGAATCGAGTTTAGCATTCGGGGACCCTTCGTAAGTATTCTTTCGTTCTTTTCCTTATTTTACTGCTTTTCGAGTCAGAAAGTCAAACTTTGTTTGACTTTCAGCGTTGACCAGTAATGGTCAATGCGAAGTTCGTTTGAACTTCGCAACGTGAGTGTAATCACGTTGGTCATAGTCCCTTGGGACTATGCCCACTGATTACCACGTTGTCTAGGGTCGTAGGGTAAGCGATCTAATGAATCGCTTATACCTCGAACACGACCCATTTGGTCGATCATTAGGATCCGACCAAACACATTAGGTGACCATAGTAGGTAGGGAATAACCTTCCGAGGTTATACCCTATGGTCACATCGTTTAAGTAGTTGTATGATAGGTAGTTTATATGCCTTAGGTAAATTACCAGAATACCCTTTTCATGTATAATTGGTAATTAAGCATATGTAACCTAAAATTTTGTCACATAACTGATTATGTAACATGTTTAGGCATATAACACTTGTCATAGGACTAGTTAGGCGATCCGAACGCGTTTCACGCGCACGACGCGTTAAAGTAGCATAAGCTACCTAAACGGGTCGTAATGGGTCGTAAACACTTAGGTTAAGTTTCATTTAGTATGTAGGCTTTGTTAAACCAAATGACACGAGTCTCTACACTCGTTTGGTTTACAAACCCTAATGCTACCCGATCTTCCGATCTAGGTCCGGTTTATTAATGTAGTTACCTATAGTAGGTGCCGTTTGATTCCGTGATCTCTAGCCTTGCTTGGTGGTTATCCTAGGACTTCTGAGCAATCTCAAGTGAGTACATAGACCCCTCTTTTACTGTTTTCCAAACTGTTTTGGGGTGAAACACATGTGCCTACTTGTTACATTCATGCTTTCCCGTTTTCACATCATATACCTGCTATGTTCGTTAGTACATTATAGTACATGATTTCATTACATTTTATGCTATGTATGTCCATTGTGTGCATACTTAGTACATTGTTTTACATTACATTTTGTTGCATATGCTCATCCAGTATATGAACACATTATATTACATTTTGAACCCTTTATAACTATTTGACTATGTGAACCGTTTGTATCTGTGAACCGTTTGTATCTGTGAACCGTGTGAACCGTATTTGACCATACATAAACATTTCTACAATTGTTAAACATTACTTTGGTGGTTTGGTTTGATTAAGTGATTAAGTAACGATGCGTGTGTAATATGATACAAGCATGGTGGATACGCCGCTGGTACTTCCTATATATAAGTGTTTGTATGGTATTACATATCGTAGCGTTATTTGAATCATTTCAGTTTGAGACATAGAACATTTTATACAAATAACATACTTTTCACAAGACATTGATTTATAAACATCTTATCTTATGCAAACATATTTTACTTGGTTATTCATTTAACCCTACATTTATTTATACTTATCATCTGATCTTATCGATTTTCAAATGATTTACAAAGCAAAGCAAATAACAAGGTTCATGACTAAACATTTTCTCAAACATAAGTCATGGAACCTATTTTCACAAAACCTATGTATCTCACAGGCATTTTTATGCTGACGTACCTATTTTCACATGTGTTTTTCAGGAGCTGTTGCATAAGATGATCAAGATACACATAGGCAGACTTGGGCTTTAGTGACAATAAAAGATGCAAGATTAGATAATTATGTTGTATTCCTTTGTTTGTTAAGACATTGTAACACTTTTATCAATAAAACCAAACTTCAATTGCCATGGATTTGAAACGATTAATTCTGTTACAACACTCCCCGATGTTTCCGCCACGTTTTGTATGTTCTACGTGGTCGGGGTGTGACAGAACCCAAGATAGAAACCTTAGTTGAAAGTAAGGATCAAGAATCCTTGGTCATTTATCTTCACAAACCTGAAATAAGATATAACTTGGGACTGAGCCAATATAAGATGAATGTTAGTAACTGGGGACAAGCCCAACAATTCTGGGGACAAGCCCAATATACTGGGGACAAGCCCAAAGGATAACTGGGGACAAGCCCAAAGGATAACTGGGGACAAGCCCAAAGGATCGCTGGGGACAAGCCCAAAGGATAACTGGGGACAAGCCCAAAGGATAACTGGGGACATGTAACACCTGTGCCTTCACGGCCATCAAACAAATACCGAACCAATGAAATATTATATTTCATACTTGGGATTGGTAAAAATATGTGTATCGTTTGTACATATCAATTCTTGTTCAATTTCAAACTCTAAATCACTTTCTGGGAGGTTATACGCGCACCGATGCGTAAATATAACCAGTTTAATGCAACAAACACTCCGGAATAGTGACATAGGCTTAACATACCTTAAATAACCTTTACTTAACTTAGAAATAAGTTTTGAAGGCTTTGGTATGGCAAAATAAAGTTAAATCGCTTACAGGGACTAAAGTTGACAAACTGCGAAAGTATGCCAATTTGAACTGTAACAGACATTCCGGAGCATGACCATAAGTTAAACATACCATAAATATCCTTCACAAAGCTTAGAAATAGGCTTTGAGGTGTTCGGTATGCTAAAATAAACTTTTGTGTCATTCAGGGACTAAAAGTGTCAAAAGTGCACAAGTTTGCATTTTTACGCATAACTCACGTTCTGAATACATCCGGACATCCAAAAATTTATGTAAGCATGACTACATTATATTTTAGTGTTCGCCATAAGAAAAATCCATTCGTCGCGTCATTTGGATCGTTTTTCGCGCTTGTGCGCATTCCGTCGTAATTAAGCGAACATCGCGTTCGTACGACCAAACGAACCATCATCCGACATATTTCTGAGCATGTTTCATGTCCACAATGTTTAGGCAACATTTTAGGGCCTTAAAGTTGGCTTTACGGGCCTTAGACGTGTCAAAAATGGCCTTAAACACGTGCAGGGACCTAAACTGTCATTTATGAAACATATGTGCAGATCAGAGGCCCCAAGCGGCCCGCATTGTGTTTGCCTAAATCTAAAGCGGGCCGCATTAGCCCTTCTGACCAGATTCAATGTTTGTTTTGCAACTTGCAACTGAATTGATTCGTGTCCACACGTTTCCTATCGTCTAGTCAGCGGATAAGAACAACATTTTAGCCACCACAACATTGTGACAAGTGTTCGGCTTGGATCGTGGCACGATATTCAAGAAACGATCCTAGCGGTTACCCGAAATCTATATATACCCCATGCCCCCCATTGCATAACTTACTAGAATTCTGATTTTAGAAACTCTAAGTTGAAACCATTGTTTCATACCTGAGATTCTTGAATCGGGATTAGCATTCGGGGACCCTGGGTAAGTATTCTTTCGTTCTTTTCCTTATTTTACTGCTTTTCGAGTCAGAAAGTCAAACTTTGTTTGACTTTCAGCGTTGACCAGTAATGGTCAATGCGAAGTTCGTTTGAACTTCGCAACGTGAGTGTAATCACGTTGGTCATAGTCCTTTGGGACTATGCCCACTGATTACCACGTTGTCTAGAGTCGTAGGGTAGGCGATCTGATAAATCGCCTATACCTTCGAACTCGACCCATTTGGTCGATCATTAGGATCCGACCAAACACATTAGGTGACCATAGTAGGTAGGGAATAACCTTCCGAGGTTATACCCTATGGTCACATCGTTTAAGTAGTTGTATGATAGGTAGTTTATATGCCTTAGGTAAATTACCAGAATACCCTTTTCATGTATAATTGGTAATTAAGCATATGTAACCTAAACTTTTGTCACATAACTGATTATGTAACATGTTTAGGCATATAACACTTGTCATAGGACTAGTTAGACGGTCCGAACGCGTTTCACGCGCACGACGCGTTAAAGTAGCATATGTTACCTTAATGGGTCGCGATGGGTCGTAAGCAATTAGGTTAGGTTTCATTGTAGTATGTAGGCCTTGTTAAACCATATCATATGAGTTCCAATACTCATTTGGTTTACCAAGCCTCATCCTATCCGATCTCCCGATTTAGGTCCGGTTTATTTATATAGTTTTAGATTTGCCGATTGATTCCGTGCTCCCTCTAGCTTTGCTTGGTTGTTGTTCAAGATCTCTAAGCATTCTCAGGCGAGTACATTTTCCCCTATTTTACTGTTTTCAATTGTTTTGGGGTGACTCATATGTGCTAAATGTTTTCGATGTTATAACGATGGTTTCAAAAACAATTAAGGCGATTTATACAAAACTAATAACGATTTCATAAAGTGAACAAACTTGTTGGTTGTAGTTACATAACAAATGACATTCATTAGCAATGATCAAGCCGACCAGTATTAGGTTATGGTACCATAGGATCTGACAAATCCCGTTATTTACTACTCCCGTGGTTATGTGTGGGCAATGGTAGGTAGCGACTGAATCTGAAACATTAACTTACCCTATGGAGGTTTGTTAATGCGAAAACGAGAAGCTACGATTGATGAGTCACGAAGGTTTGGATGTTATTAGCGAGACGACCACATAAGTAGTTTCACGACCTAAAACGAATTAAACGATTAACGATAGGGTTTTCACACGATGTTTTAACGATTGGGTAAACGATTGGCTTCAAAGCGATATACGATATTAATTTGATTATACATATTACATGATTTACATTTGGGCATGAACATTACTTTGGTGGTTTGGTTTGATTAAGTGATTAAGTAACGATGCGTGTGTAATATGATACAAGCATGGTGGATACGCCGCTGGTACTTCCTATATATAAGTGTTTGTATGGTATTACATATTGTAGTGTTATTTGAATCATTTCAGCTCGAGACATAGAACATTTTATACAAGTAACGTACTTTTCACAAGACATTTATTTACAAACAACTTATCTTATACAAACTCATATTACATGGTTATTCATTTAATCATGCTTTATTTTCTTATTTATACATATCACCTGAACTTATCATTGTTTTTCCAAATAATTTACTAAAACAAATGTTTTTGAGTTAAGAGTCATGGCTACGAAGTTTTACAAATTATAACCCGCTTGATTTGAGTTGGTTAATTAAGTTGCAATATTATACTCTTTTCAAAACAAGGTTTTTAAATAAAGTATTGCAACATCTAAACTAGCCATGATTTCGACACTCCTACAAAACCTATGTACTCGCCAGCATTTCTTTGCTGACCTCGTTTTCACATATGTTTCAGGTATTGTTGAATGATATCGATTGATAAGATGCATGCTCACATAGGACTGGACAAGGCCTTAGTGACTCAATAAAAATGATAGACTATGTTTAAATAGTGTATTTAGATTTCAAGACGATGTAATTATTCAATGTTTAATAAAACGAAACACTTTTTGGTATCCATGGTTATGAAACATTAATTCTGTTACAACACGCCTCGATGTTTCCGCCACGTTTTGTTGTTTTACGTGGTCGGGGTGTGACAGAAAAGATGGTATCAGAGCCAATGGTTATAGGGAATTAGGTTATTAGTAATGCTTTGACCTAGTCTATAACCTTCTTAGGACCCTAACGCGAGTTTACTTGCGTTTAGTTATAAAACAATACCGTCGCCTATCCTTAGGCGACAACCACAACAAGAACATAAATTTCAAAACCGCTTTGAAAACTAATCATCTGTTCTAGGATGATTGATTACTAGGTTTTGAACCCTCTATTGTAAGGTTTTGAACTCTCTGTTATATGGTTTTGAACCGATTTGAGTTTTCAAAACTTCGTCAAGGTTTTGAGTTTTAAATAATGTTAACACGTGCAAACTGGAAGGGTGAATGCCTGTATTCTGGGTTTTCTGTCTAGGCAAGCACTTCGTATACATCTCATCAGACGCGAGACCAGTTGTGCTTACCTGGGAATTCTTGGGATGAGTGTTCACTTATAGGCGAGCATGTCTTCGCGATACATTATTTTTGACCCATTTACTTTGATCAGTCACCGTCTCATTTGTTTGCCTTAGGTAACAAACAAATGATCACAATCTTCATGCGTAATCATTCTGTTTTGATTGTCCAATAACCTTTCACCTGTTTCTCCCTATGCCTTTCTTCTCCTTCAAGAATGTCTCTTCATCACGATGACGCCCAGATATCCAAGCAGACTGCCAAATTTACCCAACGAATAGGCGAAGTAGTCCTGAAGGCTGTTGAATTGGCTACTGCCATGTATCGTCTCCAGGATGAAGCCACACAAGGGTCACCAAGACAGGCAGGACCTAGTCAGATGACAGCACCATCAGCCAAGAAACAAATCGGGGAATCAAAGACCATGGATGAACGATCCCCTAAGGAGTCAAAGAAACGAAAGGCTTCTTAGAAGTTCGCTGTGGTCACTCACAATGGTCGAACCGTTCCCAACCAACCAACTCAACCCCCTACTAGGTGTGTATGGTTTTTCCTATGATACCTACATCAAGGAACTATGTACCTTACAAACTACTCTTGTGATTTCTCTCTCTCAAATGATTGCTCATGATTCCCTCGAAAATTTTAAGTACTCGTTTCACTCTAAGAAACAAAGTACAGAAAATTAAGTGACATTATGAGTAATCGTGCTTTTCGCACATCTGTGCCTTTAAATCCTTGGTTAGATAACTAAGGGTATTTTCAAATCTCATACCCATTACGTTTTGATTTGTTTCAACATACACAGTACCAGTATTTCAAAACAATCTTCATGATCTCAAAACATTTCATATAGTTTGAAAACAATTTTTCTAGATGCATTGTCTATGTTATTTCAAAAACATTGGCCATGTTATCAAAACCAACCTTTCTAATTTCAAAATATTTCATATAGTCTGAAGACAATATTAACACAATACATTTTCTCATCAAGTGCATGATTTCGAAAAGCATCATTCATGTTTTCCAAAAACCTTATACATAATTTCAAAAAAATTCATTCCGCATGATTTTAAAACATTTTTATAAATATATCTATCTAATACACGTACTTTATGATTTCAAAATATTATATATAAGGTTTCAAAAACATTTTTCTTAAAAGAACCCCATGCACAGTTTTCAAAAATATTTTCCTTGTACATTTACATAACCTTCAAATTCTGCTTCATATGTCGCCTTGACATATCTAGCATCTCAACTTCATAAGCATTTCAACTTCATGTTTTGACTTAAGCACATCCAGTGCAAGATTTCAAAACATCTTCAACTTCTAAAATTCATATGGGATCTTTTTATCTTTACAATTAGATCCTTGTGGATGATCATCATTCAAATCAGAGTCCTTAGTTGGATTCTTTATGTACCTTAATTCGAACATTTCGGTTCCTAGAATCGAAATCGAATTTTCTTTTTGAATCTTTCTATCTTTATAGTTAGATTCTTGGAAATATTTAAAGTACCAAATGAAATCCACGGATTGGATTCCTAGTATGCTTTAAATACCCATGTCCAAAGATAACAAATTAAACGATTATACGATTAAACGATTATACGAATAAGCGATTATGCGACTATGTGGTTATGTGTTATGTGTTCTCCTCTATGTTTTTGTGTGATCCGATTTTCAAATCCTCATAGAATCTTTCATATCTTCATATGAGGGATTCATAGTAGGATTTTCAAAAAGGTACTACCTTAAATCCTTATGGGCTTCTACGTAGTAGTTAAGACCCTTGGGTTATATAGTACCATTCCATGATTCGATGATAGACCCTTTTGGTGGTCTAGTCAAAAAGATTGATTCGCAATCTGGTTAAAGAATGACATCTAGTGATGTAGATGGACAGACTCCTTGATAGTCTATTTAGATCATTTAATGATTTAATTAAAAGGACTCTATGGCGGTCTAGTCACACTCATCACAGGATTGTTCATTTGGTTTTCCCCTACACATTATAAAAATAGACTGTGTGAACTATGCAAGGAATTGTCTAATTATGGAAGCGCACATAATTAAGAGATTCAGTGCACGGTAAACCCAGTAAGATTTATTATGTGTAAGAACCGATAGTGACAACAATAACGAAATGAGAACGATGTAATGGAGGTACGGTGGACGCACCAACGACGCTTCATATACTTGTATATAAGTATCCCTCTTACATTGCAAACATGATGTTATTAAAGTTACTAGAAGTTCAGAACCCTAACCAATGTTGTTTGATCTTTTCAACTTCATATTTTCAAGCTCTCACAAGTTTCCTCTAAATAAATTTCGGGACGAAATTTCCTAAAGTAGGGGAGACTGTAACACCTGTGCCTTCACGGCCATCAAACAAATACCGAACCAATGAAATATTATATTTCATACTTGGGATTGGTAAAAATATGTGTATCGTTTGTACATATCAATTCTTGTTCAATTTCAAACTCTAAATCACTTTCTGGGAGGTTATACGCGCACCGATGCGTAAATATAACCAGTTTAATGCAACAAACACTCCGGAATAGTGACATAGGCTTAACATACCTTAAATAACCTTTACTTAACTTAGAAATAAGTTTTGAAGGCTTTGGTATGGCAAAATAAAGTTAAATCGCTTACAGGGACTAAAGTTGACAAACTGCGAAAGTATGCCAATTTGAACTGTAACAGACATTCCGGAGCATGACCATAAGTTAAACATACCATAAATATCCTTCACAAAGCTTAGAAATAGGCTTTGAGGTGTTCGGTATGCTAAAATAAACTTTTGTGTCATTCAGGGACTAAAAGTGTCAAAAGTGCACAAGTTTGCATTTTTACGCATAACTCACGTTCTGAATACATTCGGACATCCAAAAATTTATGTAAGCATGACTACATTATATTTTAGTGTTCGCCATAAGAAAAATCCATTCGTCGCGTCATTTGGATCGTTTTTCGCGCTTGTGCGCATTCCGTCGTAATTAAGCGAACATCGCGTTCGTACGACCAAACGAACCATCATCCGACATATTTCTGAGCATGTTTCATGTCCACAATGTTTAGGCAACATTTTAGGGCCTTAAAGTTGGCTTTACGGGCCTTAGACGTGTCAAAAATGGCCTTAAACACGTGCAGGGACCTAAACTGTCATTTCTGAAACATATGTGCAGATCAGAGGCCCCAAGCGGCCCGCATTGTGTTTGCCTAAATCTAAAGCGGGCCGCATTAGCCCTTCTGACCAGATTCAATGTTTGTTTTGCAACTTGCAACTGAATTGATTCGTGTCCACACGTTTCCTATCGTCTAGTCAGCGGATAAGAACAACATTTTAGCCACCACAACATTGTGACAAGTGTTCGGCTTGGATCGTGGCACGATATTCAAGAAACGATCCTAGCGGTTACCCGAAATCTATATATACCCCATGCCCCCCATTGCATAACTTACTAGAATTCTGATTTTAGAAACTCTAAGTTGAAACCATTGTTTCATACCTGAGATTCTTGAATCGGGATTAGCATTCGGGGACCCTGGGTAAGTATTCTTTCGTTCTTTTCCTTATTTTACTGCTTTTCGAGTCAGAAAGTCAAACTTTGTTTGACTTTCAGCGTTGACCAGTAATGGTCAATGCGAAGTTCGTTTGAACTTCGCAATGTGAGTGTAATCACGTTGGTCATAGTCCTTTGGGACTATGCCCACTGATTACCACGTTGTCTAGAGTCGTAGGGTAGGCGATCTGATAAATCGCCTATACCTTCGAACTCGACCCATTTGGTCGATCATTAGGATCCGACCAAACACATTAGGTGACCATAGTAGGTAGGGAATAACCTTCCGAGGTTATACCCTATGGTCACATCGTTTAAGTAGTTGTATGATAGGTAGTTTATATGCCTTAGGTAAATTACCAGAATACCCTTTTCATGTATAATTGGTAATTAAGCATATGTAACCTAAACTTTTGTCACATAACTGATTATGTAACATGTTTAGGCATATAACACTTGTCATAGGACTAGTTAGACGGTCCGAACGCGTTTCACGCGCACGACGCGTTAAAGTAGCATATGTTACCTTAATGGGTCGCGATGGGTCGTAAGCAATTAGGTTAGGTTTCATTGTAGTATGTAGGCCTTGTTAAACCATATCATATGAGTTCCAATACTCATTTGGTTTACCAAGCCTCATCCTATCCGATCTCCCGATTTAGGTCCGGTTTATTTATATAGTTTTAGATTTGCCGATTGATTCCGTGCTCCCTCTAGCTTTGCTTGGTTGTTGTTCAAGATCTCTAAGCATTCTCAGGCGAGTACATTTTCCCCTATTTTACTGTTTTCAATTGTTTTGGGGTGACTCATATGTGCTAAATGTTTTCGATGTTATAACGATGGTTTCAAAAACAATTAAGGCGATTTATACAAAACTAATAACGATTTCATAAAGTGAACAAACTTGTTGGTTGTAGTTACATAACAAATGACATTCATTAGCAATGATCAAGCCGACCAGTATTAGGTTATGGTACCATAGGATCTGACAAATCCCGTTATTTACTACTCCCGTGGTTATGTGTGGGCAATGGTAGGTAGCGACTGAATCTGAAACATTAACTTACCCTATGGAGGTTTGTTAATGCGAAAACGAGAAGCTACGATTGATGAGTCACGAAGGTTTGGATGTTATTAGCGAGACGACCACATAAGTAGTTTCACGACCTAAAACGAATTAAACGATTAACGATAGGGTTTTCACACGATGTTTTAACGATTGGGTAACGATTGGGTAAACGATTGGCTTCAAAGCGATATACGATATTAATTTGATTATACATATTACATGATTTACATTTGGGCATGAACATTACTTTGGTGGTTTGGTTTGATTATGTGATTAAGTAACGATGCGTGTGTAATATGATACAAGCATGGTGGATACGCCGCTGGTACTTCCTATATATAAGTGTTTGTATGGTATTACATATTGTAGTGTTATTTGAATCATTTCAGCTCGAGACATAGAACATTTTATACAAGTAACGTACTTTTCACAAGACATTTATTTACAAACAACTTATCTTATACAAACTCATATTACATGGTTATTCATTTAATCATGCTTTATTTTCTTATTTATACATATCACCTGAACTTATCATTGTTTTTCCAAATAATTTACTAAAACAAATGTTTTTGAGTTAAGAGTCATGGCTACGAAGTTTTACAAATTATAACCCGCTTGATTTGAGTTGGTTAATTAAGTTGCAATATTATACTCTTTTCAAAACAAGGTTTTTAAATAAAGTATTGCAACATCTAAACTAGCCATGATTTCGACACTCCTACAAAACCTATGTACTCGCCAGCATTTCTTTGCTGACCTCGTTTTCACATATGTTTCAGGTATTGTTGAATGATATCGATTGATAAGATGCATGCTCACATAGGACTGGACAAGGCCTTAGTGACTCAATAAAAATGATAGACTATGTTTAAATAGTGTATTTAGATTTCAAGACGATGTAATTATTCAATGTTTAATAAAACGAAACACTTTTTGGTATCCATGGTTATGAAACATTAATTCTGTTACAACACGCCTCGATGTTTCCGCCACGTTTTGTTGTTTTACGTGGTCGGGGTGTGACAGGACAAGCCCAAAGGATCGTGTGTAAACTGGAGTATGGCCCTCACTGGCGACTATCCAAACTTAGTGACATGAAAATGCCAAAACCTTAGCTAACGTGAAAACGTTAGAAACCTTAGGAACGGATGTATGGTACGTCTACCATTATACGTAGGATCCTGAATATAGCCAGTACAATGAAATTGTCAGCCCCTAAAGCGAGTACTGGTCCCATTGACATGAACTATACCAGGATCATCGTGCGCTACTGGTGAAACTGGGGACAGGCCCAAATTGGGGACTAGCCCAAATAACTGGGGTCAAGCCCAAATAATTGGGGTCAAGCCCAAATAACTGGGGTCAAGCCCAAATAACTGGATACTTCTGTGGATACTCAATCTTTAGTTAAGGATACCTGAACCTTCAAAACTCAAAATCAAGTGAAAGGAGGATAAAGGATGCAGGATCCTTATCCTTGTAAGAGAATAAAAGAATGAAATAGTTTGAGATTGGAATGTTACCAGAAAGAGGATCATCTGTCAGTGGGGATCCTTCAAGGATACTTGTCTGGTAAGGATCACGGATCATGATCACATGAAATATTTCTTCAAATGGACAGCATTCCAAGCTCTTGGTAGTAAATCACCTTCCATTGTTAGCAATCGATATGCCCCCTTTCCTGCTTTAGCTTCAATCAAATAGGGGCCTTCCCACTTTGGTGCTAGCTTTCCATCAGCAGGATTGGTGGTATTTTGAAATGCTTTCCTTAATACCATATCCCCAACTTGGAATTTCCTGATCCTGACATTTTTGTTGTAAGCTCCAGCCATCCTTTGTTGATAACTGGCCATCCTTATCCTTGCTAAATCCCTGATTTCTTCTATAGTATCCAAGTCTTGAATCAAGTTTTCAGCATTTCCTTCAGGATCACGAATGCTTGTTCTTGCCGTTGGAACCACCATCTCTGTAGGGATTACTGATTCTGCCCCAAACACCAAAGAAAATGGAGTTTGGCCAGTAGCATTCTTGGGAGTCGTCCTATCAGCCCAAAGCACATAAGGTAGTTCTTCTGCCCGTTTTCCTTTCTTGGATCCAAGCTTCTTCTTCAAATTGTTGATGATGATCTTGTTAGATGATTCTGCCTAACCATTAGCTTGTGGGTGGACTGGTGTTGATGTTATCATCTTAATCCCCCAGCTGTCACAAAAGTTAGTGGTTCTATTCCCAATAAATTGGGATCCATTATCACAAATAATCTCAGAAGGGATACCAAATCTAGTAATAATGTTTCTTTTAATAAAGGATATAACTTCCTTTTCTCTGACTTGAGCAAAGGCTTCAGCCTCTATCCACTTAGAGAAGTAATCAGTCATAGCAAGCATGAATACTTTTCCACCAGGTGCCTTAGGAAGCTTTCCAACTATATCCATTCCCCATCTCATGAATGGCCAAGAAGAGGATATAGGATGCAAGAGCTCTGCTGGTTGGTGAAGGATATTACTATGCCTCTGAGACGGATCACACTTCTTGGCATACTCCACAGCATCCTTCTTCATAGTGGGCCAATAGTATCCTGTCCTCAGGATCCTTGAGAATAATGCCTTGCCCCCAGTGTGGTTTCCACAATCTCCTTCATGGAAATCCTTTAGGACTTCTTGGATTTCAGGATCCTCAATGCATCTTAGGTATGGTCCTGCAAGAGATCGTTTATACAACATATTATTTAATATTGTAAATTGAGATACCTTGGTTTTGAAAGCCCTTGGGTTTTCTCCTGTAGGAATTTCTCCATGTTGTATGTATCTCATGATTGGGAGTATCCATGATCCTGAATGGGATTGAGTATCATCACTAGGGATGATTGCAGAATCTTCTCCTATCTCCATAGCTGGATGACCCTCGATAGCCGGAGTCAGGATATGGATAATAGGGATCTTGATATCTTCCGGGATCTTCAAGGATGATCCTAGATTGGCTAATGCATCAGCTTCTGCATTCTCTTCCCTTGGTACCTGTGTCAAACTAAAGGATACAAAAGAGAGTGCCAATTCTTTGACTATCTCCAAATATTTGATTAGCTTTTCACCTTTAACAGTATAGGAACCATTAAAGTGATTAGTGATCAGTAAAGAATCTACATGTACCTCAAGATACCTGATCCTCATACGCTTAGCAATTTGCAAACCAGCTATCAAGGCTTCATACTCAGCCTCATTGTTGGTAGTTTGAAATTCACAAGCTATGGAGTGGGGTATTATGTCCCCCTGTGGCGATTTTAGTAGTATTCCAAGCCCTGTTCCTTTCACATTAGAGGCTCCATCAGTGAAGAGTATCCAAGGATCCTTAGTCTCTTCAAGTTGTTGGACTTCTAACTCAGCTTCCTTTTGCAAATCACTACTAAAATCTGCCACAAAGTCAGCTAAGGCTTGGGATTTGATGGCAGTCCTTGGTTCATATCTTATATCGTATGCACTAAGCTTCACAGCCCATTTAGCCATCCTCCCTGACATTTCAGGTTTCCTGAGAACATTCTTAATTGGAAAATTAGTCTTAACTACAATGGCATGAGTTTCAAAATAATGTCTCAATTTAGTAGATGCCATAACTAATGCAAGGATAAGTTTTTCTAAGTGTGAATACATGGATTCAGCATCAAGTAAACTCTTACTTACATAGTAAACAGGATGTTGTGTACCTTGGTGATCCTTAACAAGGACCGCACTTACTGCTTTTGAGGATACCGCCAAGTATAAGGATAACACATCTCCCTTTTCTGGTTTCATCAAGGCTGGGGCTGAAGATAGGTAATCCTTAAGAGCTTTAAGGGCACTTTCATGCTTCTCAGTCCATTCAAATTTCTTGTTCTTCCTCAGGATGTCATAGAATTCCTTGCACTTTTATGAGGATTTGGATATGAATCTGTTCAAGGCTGCGATCCTGCCTGTCAATCTCTGTACATCCTTAGCATTGGCAGGATTTGATATTCACAATAGCCTTGATTTGCTCTGGACTTGCTTCAATGCCCCTCTTTGTCACCATATAGCCTAAGAATTTACCTGCCTTAACACCAAAATGACACTTGGAAGGATTTAGTTTCATGTTAAATTTATCAAGGATATTGAATGCTTCCTCCAAGTCTTTAAGGTGATCCTCAGCTTTCTTGGACTTAACCACCATGTCGTCTATATAGACTTCCATAGTGTGTCCAATTTGTTCCTTGAACATCATATTAACTAGCCTTTGATAAGTAGCACCTGCATTTCTTAGTCCAAATGGCATAGCAATATAACAGTATATACCAGTTGGGGTCATAAAGGCTGTATCCTCTTGATCAGATGGTTCAATCTGAATTTGTTGAAATCCAGATGAAGCATCTATAAAAGTCAACAACTCATGACCCGCGGTAGCATCCACCATGGAGTCAATGTGGGGTAATGGGAAAGGATCCTTGGGACATGCCTTGTTTAAATCAGTAAAATCGACACATACCCTCCACTTTCCATTTTTCTTTTGAACAACGACCACATTGGCTAACCATCGTGGATACTTAACCTCTCTTATCATACCTGCCCGAAGTAGCTTATCTACCTCCTCCTGGATAATAGCATTCCTTTCAGGTGCAAACTTCCTCCTCTTTTGATGAATCGGTTTGAATGACCTGTCAATGCCAAGTTTGTGAGTAATTATATCCTTAGATATACCTGTCATGTCTTCATGTTTCCAGGCAAAGGTGGATTTCCTTCTTTTAAGGAAGGATACTAGCTCCTGTTCAATGTCGCTAAGGATCCCTGATCCTATGAAGATCTTGGATTCAGGATCATCAGGATCCATGAGGATTTCTTTCAAATCCTGTTCTCTTGCCTCCAAGACATCTCTTGAAGGATACTTTAATTGCTATTGCTCCCTTGGTCTTGAGGCCGGCTTCATTGATGAGGTATAGCAGTTTTTAGCCTCCTGTTGATCACTCTCAATTTTCACCACTCCCCAAGGACTTGGAAGCTTTACACATTGATGATAAGTGGATGGGACTGCCTTCATGTCATGTATCCATGGCCTGCCAAGGATAACATTACAATATGATAAACAATCTATAACACAAAACTTTTGATAAGAATGTAATCCTTCAATATAGATTGGGAGTTTGATGTCCCCCAATGTATTCTTTGTTTCCCCACTGAATCCCATAAGTACTGAGGATCTTGGGATGATATCAGACTCCGGGATATTCATCTTCTTGAGAACATCAAGCTGAATGATGTTCACAAAGCTTCCTCCATCTATAAGGATCCTGCGAACAAAGTGGTTAGAAATAAACAATGTAATTACAAGACCATCATGATGAGGATCCTGGATATCGACACGATCATCCTCATCAAAGGTTATGACTTTATCCTGGGTGACAACGGAGGTCCGGACGGGTCTGTCTCTATTATCCATCTTGGTTTCCTTAGCGTGTCTTTTTGCTGCTGAAAAGGATGTACCACAGATGTCTGATCCACCGGATATGAAATTTATGACTTGTGCATCTGCTAGAGGAGCAGGAGCCCTTTCCGGGATCCTTTCAGGATCCTGGACCCTTGACTTCTTTCATCCCAAAAGTTCCTTCAAATGCCCCTTGCTCAACAAGTAACCAATTTCCTTTCTAAGTGTAATACACTCTTCAGTAAGATGCCCAAAATCCTCATGATATGCACACCACTTGGATTTATCCTTTGTAGCAGCTGGTTTATCACTTTTCCTTGGCCACCTAGCTTTCTCACCTAGATTCTACATTGCAAGGATTAGTTCATTGTTATCAACAGAAAAACAATATTCAGAAATAGGAGGATAATCCTCATCATCCTCTTCTTGTTCCACTGCGTGCACATTCTGGTTGTCAGATTTGTGGTAGGACTTGGATTTGTTGTTCCTGAAGTAGGATCCTTGTTTATCCTGTTTTGAGGATCCTGTCAATCTGTCCTGGATCCTTTTGTCATCCTCTAGGCGGATGAACCTAAGGGCCCTAGTCCTTACTTCATCAAGATTCCTGCAAGGTGTCATAACAAGATCATCATAGAATAATGAATCCCAAAGTAATCCCATTTTAAAGGCTTCTACAGCCGTAGCAATATCCAAATTAGGAATATCTAAGGATTCTTTACTAAACTTAGTGATATAATCTCTAAGTGATTCATTTTGACCTTGTGTTACCCTATATAGATCACTAGTTAACCGTTCAAACTTTCTACTACAAGAGAATTGACTATTAAACAAGTTAACTAAATTGGCGAATGAAGTAATAGAGTAAGGGGGAAGACTTAGCAGCCATTTAAGAGCAGATCCTGTAAGTGTGGATCCAAATCCCTTGCATAGACATGCTTCTTTCAACCTTTCAGGAATTGGATTGATCTCCATCCTCTCCCTGTACTGAGCTACATGCTCTTCTGGATCCGTTGAACCATCATACAGCTTCATTGATGGTATCTGGAACCTTTTAGGTATCTCAGCATCACATAAAGGTGGTGCAAAACGAGATATCCTGTGGCTACCATCCGCAATTTCAGGAATGGGTTTAACCACTCCTGGTACACTGGATATCATATCCTTAAGCTTCTGTAGCTCCCTAGCCATGGCCTGATTGATACCTGTATCCTGCATAAAGCCATGGTTAGTGTTATATAAATTATTAAAAGTGTTACCTCCCATAGGATTCGTGTTTGGAATTGCGGATGTGAATCCATATTGTCGAGACTCTGGCATGATTGAAGGACCAGAGGAGGCAATGGTCTGCATTGGTATGAAGTCTCCATGATGAACGTCCGAGTTCTGAGGCTGCATACTTCTCAAGGATCCTTGATTTTGAAAGAGGTTGGATCCTTGGAATTGAGATGATCCTTGAACCTGAAAGGATCCTGGAACCAGGGAGGATCCTTGGATCGGGAAGGATCTTTGGACCTGGGAGGATCCTTGGACCTGGGAGGATCCTTGGACCTAGGAGGATCCTTGGACCTGGGAGGATCCTTGGACCTGGGAGGATCCTTGTGCTGCATGCATTCCTAAATATCCTCCTGATGTGAAGTATCCCTGATGCTGAGAGGAGGATCCTGATGGTTGAGAAGAGGATCCCTGAGGCTGGAAGTAAGAGCCAAATGCCTGACTCATTGTTGTTGTTCCATAACGCCTTCCTGGTAATTCGCCCAAGTATTGCACGTCTGGAACTGCTGAGTGTTGGGAAGTTATGACCAGAGTGTCGAAGTTTAGCGATCTTGGCATCAGAGGAGAATGATCCTCCACTGATTTCTTTTGTTTCTTGATCTCATCGATCTCCCGGAGGATCCTTTCGTTGGTTTTATCCTGCTCTTGTGCATGATTCCTCATCTGCAAAATCAGAGTATAAAGATCATTAGTAGTAGGATTAGTTGAAACAGAAGAAGTTGGTGGTTTTTGGAAAATAGGGGTTGGTTTCTTCGCAGCATTCTCAGCATTCTTCTGGGATCCAGAAGGTGGTGGAGGCAAAGGAGGAATGCCTTGTGAAGAACTGAATGACGGCATCAAGTTTGGGGTGTTCTTCACTGAGGAAGCCATCTGCCTGGTTGTTATGAACCGAAATGACCACGAAAATACGAATCTTTCTAGGAATGAAGCACCTATTGCCCCACGGTGGGCGCCAAACTGTTTTGGTCAAAAATCAAGCAATGACAATGTAACCAAACTTTTTGTTGTGAGGTATGATGCTTGAATCAATGAACGACACTAAGGATCACTCTGAAATGTAATGAACAAGTGACACAAAGATTTATACGAGGAAAAGGCCCTTGATCAATGAATGATCTCCGGCATAAAAAACCTCGGGTGATGGAAACTACCGATAACCAACACAAATTAAACAAGAAATGTATTACAACTTCGGATGATAGCGAGCTAAGTACAAGGATCACTATAGTGTATTGTGTATAAAAATGTGTAATCGCCAAGTGAGTTAACGAGAGCTGATGAGAGCGGTTGTATGAGTGTGTGTGTAGCCAAAAATAGCCAAGTGTTTTTTTAATTAGCTCGCTACCCCTTTTAAAATGGAAAATATCTATCCTAACTAACATTCCGCAAATGGTGCAAGTCTTCCACGACTCCATAACGTCCATTTTCAGCCAAGCACGTGCGGAATACTTCAAGGAATATACTCCAGGAATATCGCCAAGACCAAGTCCAAGTTGATACTCCTGCAAAACACTTTCGAATTCAAAGTAGACAATCGTTAGTACAAGGATCCTTATAGTGATCCATGATCCTGATCCTGAAACACTTCTGAGGATCACTCAATTCAAACAGAAGTGAGGGTCACTAGACCCAACAGCAATTAAGGATCACTGATTATTTAGAAATCCACCCCTAACAATATCCTTTATTAAAAGGAACATTATTACTAGATTTGGTATTCCCTCTGAAATTGTTTGTGATAATGGATCCCAATTTATTGGGAATAGAACTACTAACTTTTGTGACAGCTGGGGGATTAAGATGATAACATCAACACCAGTCCACCCACAAGCTAATGGTCAGGCAGAGTCATCCAACAAGATCATCATCAACAACTTGAAAAAGAAGCTTGGATCCAAGAAAGGGAAATGGGCAGAAGAACTACCTTATGTGCTTTGGGCTGATAGGACAACTCCCAAGAATGCTACTGGCCAAACTCCATTCTCATTGGTATTTGGAGCAGAATCAGTGATCCCTACAGAGATGGTGGTTCCAACTGCAAGAACAAGCATTCGTGATCCTGAAGAAAATGCTGAAAACTTGGTTCAAGACTTGGATACTATAGAAGAAATCAGGGATTTGGCAAGGATAAGGATGGCCAGTTATCAACAAAGGATGGCTGGAGCTTACAACAAAAATGTCAGGATCAGGAAATTCCAAGTTGGTGATATGGTATTAAGGAAAGCATTTCAAAATACCACCAATCCTGCTGATGGAAAGCTAGCACCAAAATGGGAAGGCCCCTATTTGATTGAAGCTGAAGCAGGAAAGGGGGCATATCGATTGCTAACAATGGAAGGTGATTTGCTACCAAGAGCTTGGAATGCTGTCCATTTGAAGAAATATTTCATGTGATCAGGATCCATGATCCTTACATGACAAGTATCCTTGAAGGATTCTTACAGAACAGATGATCCTCATTTTGGTAACATTCTAATCTCAAACTATTTCATTCTTTTATTTTCTTATGTAAGGATAAGGATCCTGCATCCTTTATCCTCCTTTCACTTGATTCTGAGTTTTGATGGTTCAGGTATCCTTAACAAAGGACTGATTATCCACAGAAGTATCCAGTTATTTGGGCTTGACCCCAGTTATTTGGGCTTGACCCCAGTTTGGGCCTGTCCCCAGTTTCGCCAGTAGCACACGATGATCCTGGTATAGTTCATGGCAATGGGACCAGTACTCGCTTTAGGGGCTGACAATTTCATTGTACTGGCTATATTCAGGATCCTACGTATAATGGTAGACGTACCATACATCCGTTCCTAAGGTTTCTAACGTTTTCACGTTAGCTAAGGTTTTGGCATTTTCATGTCACTAAGTTTGGATAGTCGCCAGTGAGGGCCATACTCCAGTTTACACACGATCCTTTGGGCTTGTCCCCAGTTATCCTTTGGGCTTGTCCCCAGTTATCCTTTGGGCTTGTCCCCAGAATTGTTGGGGTTGTTCCCAGTTACTAACTCTTATCTTATATTGGCTTCGTCCCAAGCTGTGTCCTATTTCAGGTATTTGGAGATAAATGACCAAGGATCCTTGATCCTTACCTTCTACTAAGGTTTGTCTTTTGGCTATCCTGATTATAAGTGTTAAAGGTTAGGATCCTAACTTGGATTCTCTTGTATGATCCTTAACTATTTCGATTTTATTCATTATTCATCTGAGTTACCCTTATCCTTTGACAACTGAATTTATGATCCTTAAACTATGTTGCTTTTCAGAAATTACCAACTAAAGGGTATGTGATCCTTGATCATATCCTAAACTCTTTGAGGATATTTATTAAATTTTTTCTTTACTTGATAAGTTTAGACAAAATGAATATCACAACAATTGAAAAGTAAAGTACTAACAAGGATAGTAACACGGGAGATAGCCAAAAAGTTAAAGTTATTTTATTCACAAATGATTAAACCCTTTAAGGTTGTCAAAATTGCCAACCCACGTTTCTAACAGCAAAACGTGGCCCGTCCACATGGGTTGGCAAAGGGTGTCCATTGTTTACGGGTCTTGGTAGTGCAGGAAATAAAAGACGGAAGGATAACGAGTGGCTTCATCCCCCAAACAGAGGATCCATCCACCACCCATTATCCTGCCTATTGTTCAAGGATCCATGATCCTTCACCCTAGAAACTATTGTCTAAAGTTATTACAACCCATCATTGTTCAACAAAAACATCATAACCAAAATACCAAATTCTAAAAAAAATGGGCTCCGGCTACGTCTAGAAATGTCCTTCATCGCCCATTCCTGCAGCTTACACCTTCGCTGCATCACCATCTCCTCCAGCTCCGGTATCCTTCACATGATCCTTGCCACTGCCACCAGCCTCGATTGCCAGAACCTCATCAGCCTCTTCTTCGTCCTCCAACTCAGCCAGCCTAGCCTTCCAGCCCTCCATGTCCAGTTGCTCCTGTCAAAATTAGGATCCTGAGCTTCTTGGGCCATCTGCAACTTGGTCTTGTACATGGCAATGGCAGCAGAGACTTTAGCATCCTCCATGATCTCGTGCTTCTCATAGTCAGCATTGATCTGAGCTGTAACCGCCTGAGTTTTGGCATCATTGAGGTCCTTTTCGAGGGAGGCAATCTTGTGATCCTTGAGCACCGCCACTTTTTGGAGATCAGAGTATTTCTCCTCAAGCTCTTCGACGTTCCCAACATAGTCCTCGATGTCAGCAAATTTCTGCAAAGAAGACAATGTAAAGTTTAGGATCACATGATCCTCAAGTGGGTAGGATAACTAAGCTAAGTCAGTGATCCTTACATCAGCAAAGTACTCGAGGAACTGATGGCGGATCAGAGGCAAGCCTTCTAGGTTGTCCGCTTCAGAGGTTTTCCTTTTCTTTCCACCTCTTCCCTTTAAAGTGGTTGCCTTGGGGACTGTGACGGAGGGGCTAGCAGCAGACTTTTTCTTTGAGGATCATACAGTGTCAAGATCAGTGACACTGAATTTGGAGGCAGATCTTGAAGGTTTTCCAGCGCCTACACACCCAAAACAGATAAGTATCCTTATCCTATTTCTATTTAACTATTTATTTAAACATTTAATTATGCAAAAAACAGGATACTTACTTGACATAGTGACAGAACCTGAGGATACTTCTTGAGAATCCTGGGTATTTGTTTTAAATGATCTTCTTGCAGGATCAAGTCTCCAGAAAGCGGCAAGCCTTTCCTTTGTTGCAGATGTTGTGATGAGGTGTGCAACAGTAATAGCTGCAAAATAGAAACAAAAGGACGTTAGTAATCCTAAAACAAAAACAAGGTCATCTGGTGATCCTTCTAAGGATCCTCTATCCTACCATGGGTGCTCCACTTCCTTGGCAGATCCTTTCCATCAGGGATAGAATCCCTTCTGACAAAGAAGAATCACCGTTTCTAGTTGGTGTCATTCTAAGTGGCTTTGAAGATGGGGTGTTCTTCACCAGGTTTATGTTTGAGTAGATACCGATGGGATCCATGGCTAACGAGGTCATACATCTCTACAAACTCTGACATTCCTAGATCAATTCCTTCATGTTCAATGATCCTTTCAAGGGTATATAAGACCCTCCAGATCATTGGCATCGCTTGAATGTAGGAGATGCCGGTGAGAGAGAAGAAGGATTGGGTGAAATCTGGAAAAGGATATGAGTATCCTATTGTGAATGGTGTAACTGGAAAAGCTACCCAGGTTTCAGAAACATAATCACTTAGAACGGTGGGATCAAATGGCTTGAAGTTGGTGTTTGCCGGAAAACAATGGCGGATTCTGTCTATTTGTGGATCAGTGAAGCAGCATCTTTCTTTCGCTGAATCTTTGATGATCCCCTGGCTCTTAAGAGGACTGTCTTTTGTGTGATCCTTAGCCAGAGAGGATCTTAGCATCATCTTGGTCATGAGGGTAGAGAAGAAGATGAACAGAGAAAGAAAACGTAAAGGGAGAAGATGAAGAGAGATACCTGCTTGATCTTCGGATGTGGATTTAAAGGGAGTTTCTCTTGAATTTAAATGCGAATTGATCCCTATCTCTAACTTTAATTTATAATGATGGTCTTGCAGGATAGTCACTTCAGTGACGTCAGGATGGTAATGGCTAGTCCGATTACAACGGCTAGTTATCCGTTGATTCATTACGGATAAAAACAGAAAATATAACTCGTTTATTTACATAATTACTCCTTATATTTTGGGGGCAATTGTTAGGGGAGGATTTTCCAATGATCAGTGATCCTCAATTACTGTTGGGTTTAGTGATCCTCACTTTTGTTTGAATTAGTGATCCTCAGAAGTGTTGCAGGATCAGGATCATGGATCATCTTAAGGATCCTTATACTAACGATTGTCTACTTCGAATATGATGTTGTTTTGCAGGAGTACGAGCTTGGACTTGGTCTTGGCGATATTCCTGGAGCATATTCCATATTTATTCCGCACGTGCATGGCTGAAATGGACGTTATGGAGGTCGTGGAGGACTTGCACCAAATGCAGAATGTTTGTTAGCTTAGATATTTTCCATTTTTAAAAGGGGTAGTGAGCTAAATAGAAAACACTTGGCTATTTTTAGCTTAACACACACACTCGCAACTGCTCTCACCAGCTCTTGACAATTCACTTGGCGATTACACACTTTTTTGCACTTTACACTATAGTGAACCTTGTAATTAGCTCGCTATCATCCGAAGTTGTAATACATTTCTTGTTTAATCTGAGTTGGTGATCGGTAGTTTCCATCACCCGAGGTTTTTTATGCCGGAGATCATTCATTGATCAAGGGCTTTTTCCTCGTATAAATCTTTGTGTCACTTGTTCATTTCATTTCAGAGTGATCCTTAGTATTGATCATTGATTCAAGCATCATACCTCACAACAGAAAGTTTGGTTGCATTGTCATTGCTTGATTTTTGACCAAAACAACAAGATCATCATAGAACAATGAATCCCTAAGTAAACTCATTTTAAAGGCTTCCACAGCCGTAGCTATATCCAGATTAGGAATACCTAAGGATTCTTTACTGAACTTAGTGATATAATCTCTAAGCGATTCATTTTGACCTTGTGTTACCCTATATAGGTCACTAGTTAAACGTTCAAATTTCCTACTGCATGAGAATTGGCTATTAAACAAGTTAACTAGATTAGCAAATGAAGTAATAGAGTAAGGGGGAAGACTTAGCAGCCATTTAAGAGCTGATCCTGTTAGTGTGGATCCAAAACCCTTGCATAGACATGCTTCTTTTAACCTCTCCGGGATAGGATTGATCTCCATCCTTTCTCTGTACTGAGCTACACGTTCTTCTGGATCCGTTGAACCATCATATAGCTTCATGATTGGTATTTGAAACCTTTTCGGTATCTCTTCATCACAAATAGGTGGTGTAAAATGAGATATCCTGTGGCTTCCATCTGCAATTTCAGGAATGGGCTTAACCACTCCTGGAATACTGGATATCATATCCTTCAGCTTCTGTAATTCCTTAGCCATAGCTTGATTGATACATGTATCCTGCACAAAGCCATGGTTAGTGTTATAATAATTATTCAAAGTGTTACCTCCTGAAGGATTCAAGTTTGGGACTCCGGATGTGAATCCATATTGATGGGGTTCTGGTACAATTGAGGGACCAGATGATGCAATGGTCTGCATTGGAATGAAGTCTCCCAGATGAACATCTGAACCTCCGGGTTGTACATTCCTCAAGAATCCTTGATCCTGAAAGATGTTGGATCCTTGATGTGCTGTGATTGGGGGTCTTGGGGGATACTCCATGGATCCGTAAACCTGAGATGAGGATCTCTGAACCTGAGAGGAGGATCCTTGAACCTGGAAGGGTCTCGGACCCTGGGATGAGGATCCTTGAACCTGAAAGGATCCCTGACCCTGGGATGAGGATCCTTGAACCGTCTGTGCTCCCATATATCCTCCGGAATTGAAAAAGGATCCCTGATACTGAGACGATGATCCTAAAGGCTGAAAGTAGGATCCTTGAGCTTGTGTTATCGCTGATGATCTAAAACGCATTCCCAATGATTGTTAGGGCATGAATTTTATGCTAAGGATCATCTATCCTGAGACTGGGCATGGATCACGGATCCTTAATGGATGATGCAGGGAGTCTGAGGATCCAGGATCCTTAACAGAACTTATGATTTATAACAATTGTCACATTTGTAATGTTTATATGCAGGTAATGGACGACTTTGCTGGAATCTCGTGGAATATGCTTCATAGGCACGTGCTTGATGAAGAAATAACTGTTTTGGAGAACATGGGTGACCTCCACCTTTTTAGGAAAGTTTGTTGCTGGATATTTCTTATCTTTTAAAGGGAAAACGAGCTCATTTGAGGCATAGGTTGAACACACCACAGAAAAAACACACAACACTCGAATTCTCTGCAAACACTTAGCGAAATACACACACTTATACTATCAATTCATTGTATTGAGCTTGTTTTCTTCCGAAGTTATACAAGGATCATTATTGTTTTTGCAATATATTTGGTGATCGGTAGTTTCCATCACCCGAGGTTTTTTATGCCGGAGATCTTCTAAAGATCAAGGGCTTTTTCCTCGTATAAATCTCGGTGTTCATCGTTGATTTCATATACTTGTCGTTCATACAATTAACCAAGCATCATACCTCACAAAATCAGATTTGGTTGCATTATCCTTGTGTGATTTTTGACCAAAACAGTTTGGCGCCCACCGTGGGGCAATTGGTGCTTCAATTCTGAGAAATTTTATTCATTTCATTCATTTCGGTTCATTACCTTCAACCACATGGCTTCTCAGGGAAAAACCACTTCAAGTTCCATGTCGGCGGTTACCTCATCACAGGGCATTCCACCGTTGCATCATCTTCCCCATGCATTCTAGAAGAATGCTGAGAATTCTCCGAAGAAGACAACCCCCGTTTTCACAAAACCAACTGTAGTTTCTTCCTCTACACCTACTTACAGTGATATTTATGCTTTGATTTTGCAGATGAAGGATCACATGCAGCAGCAGGATAAAACTAATGACAGGATCCTTCGCAAAATTAATGAAATCAAGAAATTGAAAAAATCAGAAGAGGATCACTCCCCATTGATGCCCAGGTCATTGGATTTTACTACTCCATCATCAACAATCCAGTTTTCCAAAGGATCCAATGTCCAGATTCAAGGATCGTCTATCTTTCGGCAAGGATCACTAGAGTCAGCTCAGCATCAAGGATTCTTCTACCAACCCGGAGGATCACAGGGAATGTACCAGCCTCATGGATCCTACTTCCAGCATCAAGGATCCTCATCTCAAGTTTAAGGATCCATGGATTATCCTTCAAGGCCTTCTATACCCATGTATCCTGGATCCAACATCCTTCAGGATCAAGGATCCTCGAGGAGTCAGCCATCTAGAAGTTTTGAAAAACATGAAGGGGATTTCATCCCTATGCAGACCATTGCTTCATATGGTCCCTCAATCATGCCAAAATCACATCAATATGGATTCACATCAGGAATCCCAACCTTGAATCCTTCAGGAGGTAACACTTTAAATAATTCTTATAATGCTAACCATGCCTTTATGTAGGATACAGGTATCAACCAAGCTATGGCCAGAGAGTTACAAAAGCTCAAGGATATGATATCCAGTGTTACGGGAGTGGTCAAGCCCATTCCTGAAATTGTAGATGGGAGTCACAAGATATCTCGTTTTGCACCACCTATTTGTGATGCAGAGATACCGAAGAGGTTTCAAATACCAACCATGAAGCTATATGATGGCTCAACGAATCCAGAAGAACATGTAGCTCAATATAGAGAAAGGATGGAGATCAATCCCACCCCGGAGAGGTTAAAAGAAGCATGTCTATGCAAGGGTTTCGGATCCACACTGACAGGATCAGCTCTTAAATGGCTGCTAAGTCTTCCTCCTTATTCTATAACTTCATTTTCTTATTTAGTTAACTTGTTCAATAGTCAATTTTCCTGTAGTAGAACTTTTGAAAGGTTAACTAGTGACTTATATAGGATCACCCAAGGTCATAATGAATCATTAAGGGATTATATAACTAAATTTAGTACAGAATCCTTAGAAATCCCTAACTTAGATATTGATACTGCTGTTGAAGCTTTTAAAATGGGTTTACTTAAGGATTCTCAGTTCTATGATGATCTTGTTATGACACCTTACAGGAACCTAGATGAGGTAAGGAACAGGGCCCTTAGGTTCATCCGTTTAGAGGATGACAAAAGGAACCAAGAGAGATTGTCAGGATCCTCAAAGCAAGACAAACAAGGATCCTATTTCAAGAATAACTGATCCAAGCAATACTCCAAGCATGACAACCAGAATGTGCATGCTGTGAAACAAGAGGAAGATAATGAGGATTATCCTCCTATTTCTGAAGATTGTTTTTATGCTGATAATAATGAACTAATCCTTGCTATGCAGAATTTAGGTGACAAGGCTAGGTGGCCAAGGAAGAATGACAAACCGCCTGTTACCAAAGACAAATTGAAATGGTGTGCTTACCATGAGGATATTGGTCATCTCACAGATGAGTGCATAGCATTAAGGAAGGAGATAGGTTATCTTTTGAGCGAAGGATACTTGAAGGAATTGCTTGGAAGGAAAAAGTCAAGGATCCAGGATTCTGAGAAAGTTCCTGAAAAGCTCCTCCTCCACCAGCTGATGCTCAAATCATCCATTTCATCTCCGGAGGTTCTCAGCAGCTAAAAGACATGCAAAGGAAACAAAGATGGAGAATGGGGACAGACCTGTTTGAACTTCCATTCTTACCCAGGAAAAAGTCATATCCTTTGATGAGGACGATCGTGTGGACATACAGGATCCTCATCATGACGGTTTGGTTATTACATTATTTATATCTAACCATTTTGTTCGCAGGATTCTCATTGATGGGAGAAGCTCAGTGAACATAATCCAGTTGGATGTCCTCAAAAGAATGAACATCCTTGAATCTTACATTGTCCCAAGATCATCTATCCTTGTGGGATTCAGTGGAGAGACAAAGAATACATTGGGGGACATCAAACTTCCTATATATATAGAGGGAGTGAATTCTGTTAAAAAATTCTATGTTATTAGTTGCTTATCTTGCTGTAATGTTATCTTTGGCAGGCCATGGATACACGATATGAAGGCAGCCCCCCTCAACATGTAATTTTATGTGTCAAGCTCCCAACTCTATAAGATGTAGTGAAGATAGAAAGTGATCAGCAGGAGGCAAAGAACTGTTACACTTCTTCAATAAAACTAGCCTCCAAGAAGCAAGATGTCATGAAGGCAAGAGAGCAAGATGCCAAGGATATTCTGTTGAACCCAAAGGATCCTGAATCCAAAATTTTTATAGGATCCGGGATCCTAGACAGTATTGAGCAGGATTTAATATCCTTCTCGAAAAGAAGAAAGTCTACCTTTGCTTGGAAACATGAAGACATGGCAGGTATATCTAAGAATATTATTACTCACAAACTTGGTATTGACAGGTCTTTCAAGCCAATACACCAAAAAAATGAGAAAGTTTGCACTCGAAAGAAATGCCATTATCCAAGAAGAGGTAGACAAATTGCTCAAGGCGGGTTCTTAAGGATTATCTATCCTCGGCATCAGCCCTGATGAAACCAGAAAATGGAGAATCATTATCCTTATACTTAGTTGTTTCAACTAAAGCAGTAAGTGCGATCCTAGTTATGATCATCAAGGCTCTCAACATCCGGTATACTATGTAAGTAAAATTCTACTTGATGCTGAGGCCATGTATTCTCATTTAGAGAAATTAATTATTGATTTAATTATGCCATCCACTAAACATAGACATTATTTCGAAACTCACACCATTATTGTGAAAACTAACCTTCCTATCAAGAATGTTCTCAGGAAACTTCAAATGTCAGGTAGAATGGCAAAGTGGGCAATCAACCTTATTGCATATGATATAAGATATGAACCAAGGACTGCCATTAAATTCCAAGCCTTAGCTGACTTTGTGGCAGATTTTAGTAGTGACTTACAAAGGGAAGCTGAATTAGAAGTTCAACAACTTGAGAAGACCAAGGATCCTTGGACACTCTTCATGGAAGGAGCTTCAAATGTTAAAGGAACTGGACAAAGCACGCTACTAAAATCGTCACAGGGGGACATTATACCCTAATCCATTGCATGTGAATTCCAAACCACTAATAATGAGGCAGAGTATGAGGCCTTGATAGCAGGTTTGCAATTAGCTAACAATATGAGGATCAGGTATCTTCAAGTATATTTAGATTCTCTATTAATTACTAATCATTATAACGGTTCTTACACTATCAAAGGTGAAAAGCTAATCAAGTACTTAGAATTAGTCAAGAAATTGGCAGATTCTTTTGCGTTTTTAAGTCTAACACAGGTACCCGGAGAAGAAAATGCAGAAGCTGATGCATTAGCCAACCTAGGATCATCCTTGAAGATTCCAGAGGATATAAAAATTCCCATTATCCATATCTTGGCTCCTGCTCATGAGGATCACCAGCTATGGAAATAGGGGAGGATTCTGAAATCATACCCAGAGATGTTGCACAACCACATTCAGGATCCTGGATCCTTCCGATCATGAGATATATACAACATGGAGAGATTCCTACTGGAGAAAATCCTAGAGCTTTAAAAGTCAAGGTATCTCAATTTACAATACTAAATAACATGTTATATAAACGATCTCTTGCAGGTCCATATTTAAGGTGCATCGAGGATCCAGAAATTCAAGAAGTTCTGAAGGATTTCCATGAAGGAGATTGTGGAAACCACACTGGGGGCAGAGCACTCTTCTCAAGGATCCTTAGAACAGGATACTATTAGCCTACAATGAAGAAATGGCCAGTTACCAACAAAGATTAGCTGGAGCTTACAACAAGAATGTCAGAGTCAGAAAGTTTTAAGTTGGTGACATGGTATTAAAGAAAGCATTCCAGAACACTACGAATTCGGCTGATGGCAAATTAGCACCAAAATGGAAGGTCCCTACTTAATTAATGCTGAAGTAGGAAAGGGGGCATATCGTTTGTTAACAATGGATGGTGATCTCTTACCAAGAGCTTGGAATGCTGTTCATCTAAAGAAATACTTTAAGTAAGAAGGATCAGGGATCCTCGGCGATACCAGTATTCTGATTAAGGATCCGGGATCCTCAAAGGATATATGATTCTACATTTGGTAACACATTACTTTCATTTTCATTCATTTTGTACTTATTACTTATCATAAGTCGAAGATGTTAAACATTTAACATCTATTTTCATAAAGTTTAAGCTTTTGCAGAGTTGTTATCATTTTACAGAAGATCAAAGTGGTTGGCCAACTCTCCAAAGTTTTTGGGCTTGTCCCCAGTTTATTTGGGCTTGTCCCCAGTTATTTGGGCTTATCCCTAGTTTTTGGGCCTGTCCCCAGTTTCGCCAGTAGCGCACGATTTTATGCTAACTGCCATATTGGGGGCAATTGTTAGGGCATGAATTTTATGCTAAGGATCATCTATCCTGAGACTGGGCATGGATCACGGATCCTTAACGGATGATGCAGGGAGTCTGAGGATCCAGGATCCTTAACAGAACATATGATTTCTAACAATTGTCATGTTTTTAATGTTTATATGCAGGTAATGGACGAGATGGGCTTAGTCTTTTCTGGAATCTCGTGGAATATGCTTCATAGGCAATTGCTTGATGAAGAAATAACTGTTTTGGAGAACATGGGTGACCTCCACCTTTTTAGGAAAGTTTGTTGCTGGATATTTCTTATCTTTTAAGGGGAAAACGAGCTCATTTGAGGCATAGGTCGAACACACCACAGAAAAAACACACAACACTGGAATTCTCTGCAAACACTTAGCGAAATACACACACTTATACTAGCAATTCATTGTATTGAGCTTGTTTTCTTCCGAAGTTGTACAAGGATCATTATTGTTTTTGCAATATATTTGGTGATCGGTAGTTTCCATCACCCGAGGTTTTTTATACTGGAGATCTTCTAAAGATCAAGGGCTTTTTCCTCGTATAAATCTCGGTGTTCATCGTTGATTTCATATACTTATCGTTCATACAATTAACCAAGCATCATACCTCACAAAATCAGATTTGGTTGCATTATCCTTGTGTGATTTTTGACCAAAACAATGATCCACCTTGAAACTGGACATCAGCTGGAGCAGAGTGTTGGCTAGTTATGACTGGAGTGTCGAAATTCAGCGATCTCGGCATCAAAGGAGAGTGATCCTCCGCTGGTCTTTTCAATTTTTTGATGTCACCAATCTCTCGAAGGATCCTGTCATTGGTTTTGTCCTGCTGTTGCATGTAGTCCCTCATCTGCAAAATCAAAGAATAAAGATCACTGTTAGAAGGGCTAGAGGATACAGCAGAAGTTGATGGTTTTGAGAAAACGGGGCTTTATTTCTTCGCAATATTCTCAGCATTCTTCTGGGATCCAAAAGGTGCTGGAGGCAAAGGTGGGATGCCCTGGGAAGAAGTGATTGCCGGCATGGAACTCGAAGTGTTCTTTGCTGAAGAAGCCATGTGGTTGAAGGTGATGAACCGAAATGATTTCAATGAACGAAATTTCTCAGAAATGAAGCACCAATTGCCCCACGGTGGGCGTGATGTGCGTTAGGTGTGATAGGTTTTTAATGTATAATTTAAGCCCTTTTACACTTTTTAGCCAAGTTTTAAATTTATAAAACACGATATTTACTAACACTAAACACACATATGGGTAAGTGCACCCATCGTGAGCGTAGTATAGTGTTAGTAAGATACCGAGGTCGTCCAATGACACAAGAGATTTTAGTACCGGTTTATCCTCAACGTCTAATCAAATCAAAAGTTAGAAAAAGGTTTTTAAACAAGAAAAATAAAACTAACTAAAATGCTAAAAAATAAAATAAAATAAAAACAGATAGACAAGATGAATCACTTGGATCCGACTCGTGTGTAGTGTAACCTTTGATTATTTCCGCACTTTTGCACTTTTTAAGAGATTATCTTAGTTATTGTAGTAGGCCCCACTTTTGAAGGTGACGTTACCCTCAACCCAGTAGTTTGAAAGGGTCGGAGTATTGAAAGATAATTAATTAAGTTATTAATGCATAATGTGGTAGGCCCCTCTTTTGAAGCTGACGTTACCCTCGGCTAAGTAGTCTGAGTCAGCAGGGATACAGTCCTAAGTAGCCGGGATAAAGTTTTAATAGTAGCTTACATATGAGGGGAAGGATTTTGAGAAAACGGTAAAAAGTGTGAGAACAGTGAGAACGGTTATGGACCGTCTGATCAAAACAATCTATGGACTAGATTGGCGCGGTGACGTTTTCATAAATAACACCAATTTTATTAAGTGGACGCGCTTCATTAAGGTTAAAAGGGTCTTTTACCAGTCAAATTCAAAACACCAACGAAAATGATAACACGCCATTCAAAACAAATAGAACGCCATTAATACAAAACGCCAAAAATTATGATAAAACGCGTTGGAGATTACATGAAGATGAAACAACACAGTAACTGAAATTCAATTATTAACGTTTATTAGAAGAAATTCCCTCCTAAATTACGCGCCAAAAAAATCATTATATAAACGAAATTAAACATCGCTTCAATAATCACTTCAATCCATCATTCTAAAAAACATCTTTCACCAAAAACGCCAAGTTTAACCAAAACGCCAAGTTTAACCAAAACGCCAAAAATTACAACCATCGTTTCCTGGAGGTACACTCTGAGAATCAGAAGATTCGTCATACGGTTTGACAACAAAAGGAGGGTGTATGTTAGGACAATCAAAGCAATTTTGAAGATGGAAGAAGAGGTACAGAGGGGTATCCTATCGCTTGGCATCGCTCTGGATAACGAATGTCATGAAACACATAAGCTTATGAGGACATTAACAAGGAAATTTGGACCAAGCAAAGCAGATGGAAAAACGGACACAGTCATAACATCATCGCGTTTTGATGAGGAAACAGACAAGGTGACGGTTATATGTGACAACGGAGAGCAGGAAGACTACCTGCTTGAAGACATCATGATAAAGCAGGGGGTTGGGTTCATGGAAGAGTTGCACAACACCACGTGTTTGAACACAAACAAGGACTTAAAAATTGCGTTGATGTAGGACATGTTCAAATGGAGGCTTTAGAATCTTCAACAACAAGAAGCCAATGAAAATGAAAATGATGAATTAGATGAAAGACTAGAAGAATACTCCGAAGAAGAAGACGAAGGAAGTGATGGATACTTCTCAGATAAAGTATCTTCTGACGAGGAGTTTTATTATTTTTTTTTGGTTTTCTTCTGTGTAATCTTTTTAGTTAAGATAATAAAATGCTATATTTCTCCATTTAGTTTCAAAACGTAAAAAAAAAAATACTACAAAAAGTCATTGCATACAAAACGCCAAAAATAATAAAAAAATATTTTTCCTGTTTAATATTTTCTCTATTATTTTATTTTGTCATCTTGGTCTACATAAGGCCATTAAAAAAACGCCAAACTTGGAAGATGGAACGTTTATCACTCTAAACTGATAAAAGCTGAACAAAACAGTAAATACACACAGTAACTGAAAAAGACGGTTACTTTATTACTATAATTTATTATAATAAAATCCCGCCTAAACTACGCGCCAAAAACATCCTATAAGAGAGACGTCTCTGCACAATCAATTGATCACACCCAAAAAACAAACTCCATTTTTCCTATAAACCACTCACTTTAAAACGCCAAAAAATAGTTAAAAAAACCATAGATGGCAAAGCTCGTTTCTTCTATATCCAGTATTGTTCTGCATGCAGTTTCACTGAATGGATTCTTCTCTGAGGTGGATATCTCTATAAGCTTTTGCTGAATGAGATGGACAAATATTCAAGAAAAAGAGACTGAGACAGTGATATGTCATCATGTGAGCTTTGTTCTTGATGAAATAGCATCCAAGCAGGCGTTGATCTTCAACAACATGTCACCAAACTACAATAGATCACACCAAAATACAGGATGCCACTAATCAGCTTCGTCTAAAGACGGACGTTATGCAAGAAAATTGGCATCTAGCTAAGGTATTCAAAGGTTCAAAACGCTAAAACAAATTCAAGAAGAAAAGGCTGATGACAGTGAAGATTTGGGTGAGAAATTAGATTAGCATTTATTTTTATTTTTTTTTTCATTTTCTATCTTTATTTTTTTCGGGGATCGTTTTCTGTTGTTTGTTATCTAATTCTCTACTAATAAAAAACGTTATATTTGCTAAAAAATGTTTATAAAACGCCAAAACTACAAATACCAAAACGCCTAATAGTATGAAAACTGTGAAAACGGATGCTGGCAATGTATTATTAATAAAAACAATAACTGGCTAAACGCCATTAAAAATGTATAAAACAGCATGCCATCTGTATCTAAACGCGATAAAAAACAAAACACCAAACCCTGATAAGATGGGAAGTGTCATAGCCTTAACAGATGAAACTGAACAAAACAATAACTGAAAACAGTAAAAATGAAGAGACGGAAACATTATTACTAACATTTATTATATTAAAAGCCTTTACATTGGAAATTGAATTTATTTATCTTTTCAAAATGGCATAATTACCTCTACATTGGTAACATATATGAACTGTTGAAATTTACAAAAACGCCTAATGAATTCGGGAAACGCCATAGAGGAAAAGAAATTATAATTACTAAATGATTTTACTAAACGCCAAAATATTTACTATGCATGTGATCTAAAAACAATAAAAATGGCATGTATTTGTTGAATCTAACTAAACGCCAAAAAAATGAAGCGGTGTTATGAGACGGATTGAAAAAAAAATATAAAATGACAAAAAAGCCCCTCTGCCCTTCACTATCGCGTGCTATGTGTTGGGCCAAAATCCGTTCTTACCATTCTAACACTTTAAGGCGTTTTCTCCTGATCCCGCACCTATATGAATTATGCTTATTTATATATATATATATGATGACGGGGGTAGCCCAAGTCTAAATAAAATGAGTAAATACGTGAACGCTCAAAGGGTTAAACGGTTCAATGGTTGAAAAGCTGAGGAGATGAAGTAAAGCAATACGGGAACAGTAAATAGTCACATCCCCGGACAGCTCCACCAACTCGCCAGCCGCAAAAGCAATGCAGGTCCTCAGAACACATTCTATTATCCAGGGGTCAAAAGGCTTCAACCCCCGAAAGGGTAAGCCCCTCACTGCAAGCAAGGTCACTAGTCAAATGCATTCCTCTTTGGGAGATGTATTCTCCTATATATTTGACACTTCATTTACTGAGTGAGGACATTCCTGGCCAGTCAAGATTCCTTAAATCTCTGGTCATTCACTCCGAGTACTTGCTTCATGCGAGTTACTCTCTTTCACATCCAACATACACATTCTGTTTGCCCCTTCATCCGAATCTAAATACACTTCAGAGGAGAATCCTTAGCAAACAACAAAAATAAACTAGTGAACCTCCTTCCACGTCTTGCAAACGTGGGGGGACCCCACGACCTGCGTTAGGCAAAGTTGAACCCTTTAACCCTTTTGCCTAACTAGCCCAGCTACTATCTTTGGTCTATTATTTGTTGCATCAACAAGTTGGCGCCCACCGTGGGGCTACGCCGCTATTTCTTCTCAAAAAAGACCTAGTAGTGTAGCTCTCTTCTTTTGAAATTACCATGTCCGAAAGTGGATCCCCGGGAGAAGTGAATCAGGTCCCAAACACCTCAACCCCGGGTACTAGCCAAGCTCATGTGGCTATACCAACTCCTTTCTCAACTCCAGGGAGCGCTTCTGAATTCCTCACTTTTAACACGCCAACTCCATCCAGATCCGGAGTCCCTTCCCCCAATGTTGGTGTCTCGGACACCCCGACACGTATTGAACTTACCCCCGAGGGGGTTGCCAACAATTTCCTTGAGTTGAGGTCTCTCCTCAACCAATATGTAAATAAGGAAAGGGACAAGGGAGTGAGGATTCGTCTAGACTATGATGAGCCTGAACCAACGCTGTCTCCCGGACCTCCCATCCCAACTTTTACAACTAGGAATGAGGCTGGTCCCAGTAATCCTCCAAACCCTAATCCATATCTGTCTGCAATGGCAAATCCTACAACACGTCCTCTCTTTTCATCTCAACCAGCTATAAATGGTGCTCCTCTGGGCCATGAGCTGACCCTAGATCAGCTCCTACAGTCCCCAGTAACAAGCCTTCCAGCTTCTACAACAACCTCGTGGGAACAGGCCCTATCCGTGCTCCCCTTAGCACGAAGTACTGTTATGAGCACCCCCTTTGGAGTTAGCTATTCAGGTGCACCTGGAAGCCTTCAAAGCTTCAACCCCATGCCCCAGATGATGGCCAGCTTCCCATGGCAGCACTTTATTAATCAAGTGCTAGCCACCCAGGGAAACAACAACAATGGCAATAGCGTGGGTGCAGGGGTTGAAGAAGATTTGGCCAAACCTTATAAGCCAAGTAACCTCTCATGCTTTTTACAGCGAATAACCGATTATGACTTCCAAACGAAGATCAAGATGCCGTCCCACATCAGAACGTACGATGGGACTGAGGACCCAGAGGACCATCTTCAGATCTTCACTGTTGCAGCAAGGATTGAGAAGTGGTCAAATTCTGAATGTTGTCTAATGTTCATGCAAACTCTTGTCGGATCAGCCAGAATTTGGTTCAATGATTTACCTGCTCGAAGCATTCGAAGCTTCGACGACCTCAGCAAGGGTTTTTTGGCCAACTTCTCCCAACAAAGGCGATATGTCAAAGATGCAACCGTGATCTTTCAGATAAAACAACGTGATGATGAAAGTCTTCGTGAGTTTATTGAACGATACGAGAAGGAAGGTCTCACATATGTAGGGGCAAATGAGAAAATGAGGGTAGCTGGTTTCATGAACGCTATCACCTCAAAAGATCTCACAAGAGATTTCAACAAATCTCTGCCCAAGACCTTGGAAGAAGCTCTCGAAAGGGCAGAAGCCCACATCCGAGGAGAGGAGGCAGTAGATATTAAAGAGCAAAGAAAAAGAGGGTCTATTTGGCGGAGCAACAGCCCAGCCAGAAAAAGAGGGAACTTTAACTCCTATGACAGACGTCAAAAAGGTTCAGACCATCGAATGCCTGAAGGTCGGAACCCTCCAACCAGGGAGAAAGGCATGAGTTTCACACCCCTCACAAAGACTCCTCAAGAAATCCTTGCCACGAAAGAAGTCAAGCAGAACTTTAGGCCTCCAAGACCTCTCCCCAAGAGCAGGAAGAATGAAAACTCCACACAATTTTGTGAATTTCATGAAGAAAAGGGACACCATACTAATGATTGGTTCCAACTTAAAAAGAGAATTGAAGAAGCCTTCAAATCCGGGGAACTTGCTCACTTAGTAAAGGGAGTAAGGGACAAAATGGCTGAAGGAAAAGGCAAGGAAGTAAGTATGGTGGATTTCGATGGAAGTGTTCCACACAAAAGACAGCGGTTGGAAGCTTGGGAGCTTCAGTGTGTTTGCTTCTCCCCAACAGAAAGAGACCCTCTTTCAAGCCCTCTTGTGGTAGAAGCAACTGTGGGAACGTTGCAAACAAATAAAGCATACATAGACACTGGGGCAGCCACTGAAATCATGTTTGAAAAATTCTTCAACCGCTTGAGCAATGAAGAACGTTCAAGGCTTCAACCCTCTGGGACTTCCATAAAAGGTATTGCCGATATACCCCTCAAGCCTTTAGGGCAACTGACACTTAATGTTCGTTTCAGCGAAGGTCAGAAGGAAAGAATCCAACCACTCACCTTTGTGGTTATCAACATACCTTCAAACTATGATGTGATCATTGGAAGACCAGGGCAGTGTGCATTCTACATGGCCGTGTCTGTTGGCCATGGCACAGTCAAATTTCCTATCGAGAGGGGGATAGCAACCCTTCAACCCTCTCAAGAAGCCTACCTGGTTGAGGGTGAAAGTTCCAGAAGTGAAGAAGACAAGCAAAGGCTGATCATAAATCCTAAGTACCCTGAACAGAGAATAAGGGTCAATCCAAGCCTTTCACAAGAAACCCTCTCATATCTTGAAAAGTTGCTAATACATTACAGCGATGTCTTCGCTTGGTGCCCAGAGGACATGACGGGGATCCCTCGAAACATTGCTGAACATGAGTTAAGAATATTGCCGGATGTCAAGCCCGTGGTGCAAAAGAAAAGAAGTTTAGCACCCGAGAGGAGCCTGGCTGCTTGCCAAGAAGTTGAAAAGCTTGTGTCAGCCGGCATTCTCCGAGAAGTCAAGTACCAATCATGGGTTGCAAACCCGGTTATGGTCAAGAAACCAGACAACTCTTGGAGGATGTGCATAGATTTCAAGGATCTTAACAAGGCTTACCCTAAGGATTGCTATCCACTACCAGAAATTGATCTCAAGGTTGACTCCCTCACCGGTTACCCTTTCAAATGCTTTCTTGATGCTTACAAAGGGTATCATCAAATACTCATGAAAGAAGAAGATGAAGAAAAGACGGCGTTCCACACCGATAAAGGAATCTTTTGTTACCAAAAGATGCCTTTTGGCCTCAAAAACGCTGGAGCAACCTACCAACGTCTAGTAGACAAAGCCTTTGCAAGCCAAATTGGTAAAAACATGGAGGCATATGTCGATGACTTGGTGATCAAAAGCATGACGGAGTATCAAATGCTCGATGACATTCAAGAAACTTTCAAGAACCTCAGAAAAGTTAACATGAAGCTCAACCCTGAAAAATGTTCATTTGGATTTTAGGAAGGAAAGTTCTTAGGTCATATTGTTGGGAAACAAAGCATCAAGGCTAACCCAAACAAGGTGAAAGTTGTTCTTGAAACCAAACCACCAAAAACCAAGAAGGAAGTTGAAAGCTTAAACGGGAAGCTTGCAGCCTTGAAGCGTTTTACCTCCAAGCTGGCTGAAAGATCTCTGCCCTTCTACAAAACGCTCAAGAATTGCTCTGATAAGAAGAATTTCAAATGGACTGACGAGGTTGAAGAAGCCTTCAACCAGATGAAACAACATCTTGCCTCCTTACCAGACATCGCAGCTCCTGAAACAGGGGAATTAATTTCAGTCTATCTTTCAATTGCTGAAGAGGCCATAAGTGCAGTCCTCACCATCGAACGGGACAAAGCTCAGGTACCCGTTTATTTCTTCAAGCAAAACTCTAAATTTGGCTGAAACCAAATATCCTCCTCTTGAAAAACTTACCCTAGCCCTAGTTTAAACAGCTAGAAGGCTTCGAAGGTATTTTCAAGCACACCCTATACAAGTAGTCACTAACCAACCTATTAAGAGTGTGCTTGAAAAACCAGAAAATTCGGGAAGGTTGGCCAAATGGGCAGTGGAACTAGGTGAACATAACATCACCTACGTCCCACGAAAAGCTATCAAAGCCCAAGTCTTGGCCGATTTCATTGCAGAAGTCCCAAACCAAGTAATCACTGAAGTGAACACTGCCACCACTGAACCCTCCAACCCTGAAGTCTGGAAGCTTTTTACCGATGGGGCTTCAAGCATTGAAGGGTCAGGGGCTGGACTAATTTTGATCAACCCAAAAGGGTTGGAATTCACATATGCTCTCCGTTTTGATTTTCAGACCACCAACAACGAGGCTGAATATGAGGCACTAATCGCTGGCCTAAGACTGGCTAAAGAAATGAAGGTTGAAAAGCTTGAAGTGTTCACAGACTCATTGCTAGTCTCGAGCCAAGTAAATGATAGCTACATTGCTAAAGAGCCTAACATGAAAAAATACAAAGAAAAATCCAAGGAGCTGATGAGTACCTTCCAAGCATGCAACATCAAACAAATTCCCAGATCTCAAAACAAAAAGGCTGATGCCTTAAGTAAGCTAGCATCTCTCACTTTTGCCTACCTCACCAAGAAGGTGTTGGTAGAAGTGTTGAAGGCTCCATCAATTGATGAATTGGAAGTTCAAGACGTAGTCACCGAGGAAGATCCAAACTGGATGACTCCCATCAAAAAGTTCCTTAAAAATGGTGAACTACCCAACGATCAAGTAGAAGCTGAAAGGGTTAAAATCAAGGCAAGGCAATACGCACTACAAGGAGAAACCCTTTATAAAAAGGGTTACCTTGCCCCCTTGCTAAGATGTGTTGGTCCTGAGCAAAGTAAGTATTTGATCAAAGAGATTCACGAAGGCATATGCGGAGCTCATTTTGGAGCTAGGTCGGTGGTTGCAAAACTCATGAACCTTGGATATTTCTGGCCCTCAATGCATCGTGATACCACTGAACAATTGAGGAAATGTGATGCTTGCCAGATTCATGCACCGATCCCAAAAAATCCCAAGCATGACCTTGTCCCAATAAACTCGGCATGGCCATTCCATAAATGGGGAATGGACATTGTTGGTCCATTTCCCCCAAGCAAAGGAGGAGTAAAATTCTTGCTGGTGGCAATAGATTATTTCACCAAGTGGCCTGAGGTTAAACCACTAGCAAAGATCACGGGCAAACAGGTCATCGACTTTGTTTGGGAGAACATTATTTTCCGTTATGGATTGTCGGGAGTAATTGTCACTGACAATGGAAAGCAATTTGCTGAGAAGCCTTTCAGCGTTTGGTGTAAAGAATACAGAATCAACCAGGTTTTTAGCTCAGTGGCTTACCCGCAATCAAACGGTCAGGTTGAAAGGACAAATCGGAGCATAGTGGAAGGTATCAAGACAAGATTGGGAAGATACGAAAGCAACTGGCTTGAAGAATTGCCTAGTGTTCTATGGGCAATTAGAACAACCGAAAAAACAAGCCATAACAAAACACCCTATAGCTTGGTATTTGGATCCGAGGCTGTGATCCCCGCTGAAATAGGAGTTGTAACCCAACGAATCGTCAACATGGATCCCGAAACAAACCAAAAAGAGACCATGTTGAATTTACAACTCCTAGAAGAAGCACGAGATCAAGCTGCAATTCAAGAAGCCATATACAAGCAACAAATGGAAGCCTACTACAACAAGAAAGTCACAAAACGAACGATTCAAGCCAGGGGACCTGGTCCTCAGAAACAATGAAGCTAGCAAAAAAGAAAATCAAGGAAAGCTTGGCCCAAAATGGGAGGGTCCATATACCATCCTCGAAGCACACAAGGGTGGATCCTACAAGCTAGCAGACTTAGAAGGCAAAAGGCTTCCAAGGCATTGGAATGGCAAAACCCTGAAAAGGTTCCATGTTTAGACAGGAAAGTTTGGTTTGTATCAAAATGTATTTCGAGAACAGCACTATGAACACCTTTTGTAAAAAGCAAGTATTGCTTGAATGAATGAAGTTGTTTTATCAAACTTGTCTTTCTATCCTAAGATCAGGTTGAGAACCTAGCAAAAAACTCCATGGCAAGGGTCATGTAAGGGGTTGAGCTCCCAGGCCACATCGCTCAATAGGTTCAAGGGTTGAATGAACCTATATAAGGGGTGAGTTCCTAAATCAATACAACTCCATGAGACTTATTAAGTTAAAGCAAAATTGTCTCATAGATGGGCCTGAACAGCCTACACCAAATGTTCCTTAAGCCTTAGAAATATAACCAACAAACAGGCTTATGAAGTCAAATGAAAAACAAAGAAATGATAAAAAGGATAGATGCTATGTCTTCTTGTTAAAAATACCAAGGCTAAGTGACTGCAGCACTGAACCCTTTAAGGTATAAAAAACATAAAGGCAACACAAACTCGACAAAGACAAAGTTACAAGAAAACAAAAATAATCTAAAGAATAATTCAACTCAAACGAAAAATACGAACCAAATCAAGTCACATAACTAAGAAACCTTCAAGGCTTCAAGCCACCTACGTGATAACTCGAAACCTCAAAGGCTTCAACCTACCTACGGATAGCCAAAAAGCTTGAAGGGTTAAAGCCAACCAAACTGCCTTAACAAAATAAGCACAAGTATAAAAACATAACACAAAGAAAATAGTTAAACATCATATCATATCAAAGAAAGCCCTGAAAGACTTTCAAACACGAGTTAAGGCAAGTCCTAGTGACTTGCAAGTCTAGATATTGTTCAAACGGCCATACAGGCCTAAAACACAACCAACAGGAACCTTAAGGGTTCCTAGAAACCTAATATTGTTCAAAGTTAACATTACAAACCACAAATTGTTTTTGAGTGCTAAGAAAGCTATGAATTAAACATCAGCAGAGGATTTGGAAACCCTGAAACCTTCACCCTTGGCCTTCTTTGCTTTCTTAGACTTCTTAGCCTTTGCACCTCCATCATCACCTACCGCTGAAGCCTCCAAGCTTACATCCTTCGAGGCACCTTTTTCCGCCGAAAAGGTGTCATCACTATCTCCCGAGTAGGACCTCTTCCTTGAAAGGGAACCCAAGATTTCAGCACAGACTTTTTCATTAAGACCCTCCGGCTTTAAGTCCTGCAACACACCAAGAGGCTTACCAAAACAAGCAGAAACTTGATGGATATAAGGGTAGGTCAGCTTCTCCATTTGTTCAACGGAGCCTTTGAAAATATCGGAAGCCTCGGGACGAAACAGGGGAGACTTCTCCAAAGCATGACCGGATTCATGAAGCTTATAACCAGCGATGAGGCCTTGGTGTTTCCCTAGGTTGAGCAACTTAGTATAAACTTCACCAAGGGCAGAGTTAAACTCCTTGGAGTGAAGAAGGTAAGTAACAACCTGGTGGAAACCTTGCTCAATTAACCACTGATTCTCAATGGTGGAACGAGCTACCAAAGCCTTCAACCCCTCCTTTTCCTCATCAAAAGCCCGCTGCTGAACAAATAAAGCTTCCCTGTCAGCTTTAAGCTTCAACCGATCAGCCTCAAAGCTCTTCTTCAAGTCACTCATCTCAATCTCGTGCACCCTAGTCAGCTCACTAACTTTTTTGTCCCACGCCTCTTCTTTCTCAGCAAATCCAGCTATCTCCTTCTTCATCGCAGCCATTGAAGATTTCATCTTATCTTTCTTCTTAGAAAATTCTTCATATTCCTGCATCCTCTTACGAAAACGAGCAATCCCTTGAGGAAGCATAGCAGCAAGGTTACAGGTGCTCAAAATCATGCGGGACAACATCAAGTCATCATCCATCCCGGCAATAGTATTGTGAACTGAAGGAGGAGCAATGTGACTTAGAGCATCTTCACAAACAGCAGCATCCTTAAAGCTGTCATCATTTTTCACCGACCAACCAGGCACATAAACCTCTTCCGGATCCAACCCTTCAACATCCCTGCTTGAAGAACCCTGAACAGGGGTAGCAATAACCTTTTTGCCTGAAACCTTCTTACCATGAACAACCAATTCCTTCTCCTTTTCAGCACCCGCCTCAACACCTTGATCTTCAGAAGCTTCAATATCATCACTCAAATCCACCGGCTCAGTAGAAGTGGATTGAGGAGCAGCCTTCAACAAACGGCGGGTAGATCGACGGGTTGAAGACTTGGGAGCATTAGACTTAGAAAAACCTTTGACATTGGAAGTACTAATATAACCCGAGCCCTCGAACCTTTGCTCAGTAGTTCTAACTACAACATTTTCACCAGGAACAGATGGAACATCCCCAAACACAACATCAGAAGTGTCGTCACTCTTAATGAAATCCAGGGCAGACATGACTACAAATAACAAAAACAAAAACACATAAGGCATAAGTCAGGAAAAATGCAAAGAGGGCAAAAAATAAAAGCGCATACCAGTGTCACTGCTCATTAGAACCGGATCCCGATCGGCATTTCCCCAGATTTTACTAACCCCTAAAAGAACTAGCAAATGTTCAGGGAAGGGACGAACCCTTGAAGGGCACTCCCGGATGGCTTTGAGAAAAAACATCATTCAACTCAGATTCAGGGGGCTCCGGTTCATTGAGAACGGCATCTAGGTGCCTCCACACCATCTTGAATGGGACAATAGAATCGGAAACCCAGAAAAAGCGATCCTTCCAAGTCCCAAGTGTCGGCGGAAAAGCAACAATGAAGGATCATATCCAAGGGCACGGCACAAAACCTCAAAATGCAAAACCCTAGCCATGCCCTTCGGATGAACTTGCCCAAAAGAAACTCGATAATATTCCAATAAATTCAAAACAAAGAGAGAAAAGGGATAACGAAGATTCGAAAACTCAAAGTGATGGCAATAAAGAGCAATCGAACCAGGGGTCGGTTTATCAACAGGAACATCACAAGCAGGAGCAGTCGGTTTAAACATTTTATCAATACCATATTCCACACAAAATAATTCTACTTCCTCTTGGGTTAACCAGGAAAAGGATTTTGCTAAATCCTTACGAGCACCCATTTTTGCAAGAAAATATGAAAAGACAAAGGAAACTGAAACTAACCTTGGAGAAAAGGAAAGAAATTGCAGGGAAGGAACTTGATGGAATTATGTGGAAAGTGAATGAAAAAATGCAAGTATAAAAAGAAAATAAAACTCAAAATAGGGGTAATAATTGCGAACAGTTTTTTCTGCAAAACAGCCACCCTATAAACTGCCATACATCAATCAAACCAGTGTCAGTTATTTAAAATTCAAAAATTAACTGACTCTAACCGTTCAAGCCTTCAAGCGTTGAACCCTTGAAACCTTCAGACAATAAAATACATGTATTAAAGTCAGAAGTCTTTGAGCTCATTCCCCAAAAACCTCTGACTTGGAGGGCTGATGACGGGGGTAGCCCAAGACTAAATAAAATGACTAAATACGTGAACGCTCAAAGGGTTAAACGGTTCAATGGTTGAAAAGCTGAGGAGATGAAGTAAAGCAATACGGGAACAGTAAATAGTCACATCCCCGGACAGCTCCACCAACTCGCCAGCCGTAAAAGCAATGCAGGTCCTCAGAACACATTCTATTATCCAGGGGTCAAAAGGCTTCAACCCCCGAAAGGGTAAGCCCCTCACTGCAAGCAAGGTCAGTAGTCAAATGCATTCCTCTTTAGGAGATGTCTTCTCCTATATATTTGACACTTCATTTACTGAGTGAGGACATTCCTGGCCAGTCAAGATTCCTTAAATCTCTGGTCATTCACTCCGAGTACGTGCTTCATGCGAGTTACTCCCTTTCACATCCAACACACACATTCTATTTGCCCCTTCATCCGAATCTGAATACACTTCAGAGGAGGATCCTTAGCAAACAACAAAAATAAACTAGTGAACCTCCTTCCACGTCTTGCAAACGTGAGGGGGACCCCACGACCTGCGTTAGGCAAAGTTGAACCCTTCAACCCTTTTGCCTAACCAGCCCAGCTACTATCTTTGGTCTATTATTTGTTGCATCAACAATATATATATATATATATATAGTGTGAGGTTCATTGGGGAACCGGGGAACACTCTTAAAAATTTAACTTAACATGTTAAAAATTAATTTTTTAAACATCTTTTTAGGCGCTTCTCCTTATATATACTTGTAGAAGCATTTTTAATAAAAAAAAAATCAAAAACTAAAAATATTAAAAAAAAAATTAAAAAAAGGCTAAAAAAAAATTTTTTAGAAAAATTATTTTTTTACTCGACTAGATTCTCCTCCTTTTTATAAAGAAAAGCGCTGAAAAAATTTTTAAAATAAATTATTTTTAACATGTTAAGTTAATTCTATAAGATATAACTGTTTTTTAAACATTTTTTTATATTTTTAGTTTTTGATTTTTTTTTATCAAAAATGTTTCTACTTGTATTTATAAGAAAAAGCGCCGAAAAAAAATTAGAAAAATATTTTTTTTAACATGTTAAGTATAATTTTTAAAAGTGTTCCACTGTTCCTCACTTTTTTAGTGTTCCCCAATGAACCCTCCCCTATATATATATATATATATATATATATATATATATATGAGTCCACCTCCCACCTCCCACATCCTAGCTTCATCCCTTTAGACCCATTCTACGCACCTGTTTACATGAACATCTACATCGCAAACCATCTTTGCCATCTTTAAGGACTTTCTCTACACTCAATAGACTAATTCAAAATACAACTTCACATGTTTGATTATCAATGAGATCTCATCAATCTGAGTGACACGTGTTAGTTTAAATTAAATTTATTATCCCCAAAAAATTAATATAATGATCCCAAACAAGTGAATAAAGTAGCATAGATTGGTTGCGCCAAATACAAAACAAGATGTCAGGGGCTTTCAGTCAAAGTGTAACATACATTTTAAGATGTCAGAAATGGGATGAGATGCTTCATTAGGCTACTGGGTATGGTGACAGAGAAGAAGACGGTGACGGGATGAAGACGGGGAGCGGGATGGGGTTACGGAGAAGAAAGAAAGGGGGCCCACTGTTTTGGTCCGTCGTGAACGTCCGATCTTCGACGTTGAAGACAGGGACGGTTTGAAGACGCCGGGGGGGGGGGGGGGGGGCAAGATGGGGGTGACTCCGGCGCCGGATGAAGACGGGCATGGGGACGTCCCCATACCCTGCAGCCTTAGACCATTGGGTATGGGGAGGATAGTCTCCAAAAGGACTATCCTTCACATAAACGCCACATAAGCTTCGGTGGAGGAGCATCCTCTTGGAGACTACCTAAGGGTGTGGTGCATGCTCCTCATCCATTTTTTATTATTATTTATTTGATTTAATTAATTAATGAAAACAAAGTAAATAAAAATAAAAAGTTACATTTAAATAAAACCTAAAAAAACAACAACCTAAAGTTACATTTAAATAAATAAATAAAAACACACTTAAAAAAAACCTAAAGTTACATTTAAAAAAAACAAACACACTTAAAAAAAAACCTAAACTTACATTTAAAAAAAAACTACACTCCCCCCTCCATTTTTTCCTAATTTTTTTCTTCATCATTTGTAAAATGGGACGGCCTTCCGTTGGATATTAGCTAAGGTCGGTGGTCATTATTTTCCATTACTCCAACTCCTGCGCTTCTTGTTGCTTCTTTTGCTTCTCCTCGGCTAGTTTTTTTTTTCATCTTTACCTTCTCGGTTTGCGTCTCGGTAAAGATTTGGTTGAATGCTTTCAACTCGGCCATAACACCTTCCAACTTCGAACCACCACCACTTCCTGATGCGGCTTGTTTCTTTTTTTCAGCCGCTATCTTTTTACTTTTGTCCCTTCCTGGGGGACGTTCTCCATCTTCAATCGGCTCCTCCTCATAGTCGGGCTCGTCGTTGATATTTATTTGGCAACGACCGGTTGAGCCTCCAACGCTATAACTTCCTGACTCGGAAGTTTTAGACCGTTTCGTTGCTCGTTTCGCGCTTGCAACCTCATTTCGACATCCCTTCCATTTTGGTTGATCCTTTACAACTTGCCAAGCACGGACATGTGGGAAAGGAGATTTGCTCTCATTTTCATATAAACGCACCGCTTTATTGAAAACATTTTCGTGGTTCCACCCACTCGGTTTGTTGGCGAGCGTTGTGTTATAAAACCCACAAAAGCGTTGGATCAACGTATTCATCTTGCGCCACTTGGAGCTAATAGAATCAATGGTTCTGTACTCGCCTTGTTCCATAAGCCCGTGGAATATATCAAGGGCTTCTTGCCAAAACGAATCGCTTTGTTGATTGTTACCTACAAGTTAGTAACAATAATAATAATATTTTGTTAGAAAAATATAGTGTACAAATAAATATTTAATAACAACAAAATAATACAATGTACAAATAATATTTAATAACAATAATAATATAACAATAATAATAATATTTTACCGATTATTGGAGACGTTGAAGAGTTAATATATGCTTTCGCCAACGCCTCTTCCTCAATTTTTGTCCATTGTTGTTGTTTGGCGGCTGCGTCTTCCTTTTTACCCTTTCCCTTTTTATTTTTCTTTTTTGAAAGGTTCAGTTTGCGTTTCTGGCACAACCTCTACGTCATCATCTTGTTCCTCGATTTGTGTTCGAGGTGCTTGTGGCGGTGGTTGATATGACATATTTAGCGGGTTTTGCATTAGTTGCTGCATTTGATATGGGTTGAACGGCATGTTGGGTTGTTGCATTTGCATTGGGTTGAACGGGTATTGGTTGAAAGCGTTTGGCATTTGTTGGTAACTCGCAAAAGAGTTGTCCATTACGGGTGTGTAGCCGGATGACGAAAACGGGTGTGAACTTGGGTTGGGATTATTTGGGTTGTAGGGATCCATAATTTTTTTAAGGTTGGGAGAGGTTTTTTTATAAAAATGGGAGAAAAGTGGAAGTATTTTGGTAAAAAAGTGGGGTGAAAAGGGGTTTAATTTATAGTGGTGGGGTGATTTTTTTTTTTTTATAAAGTATGCAAGTTACCGTTAGGGGGGTCCCACCCCATTCAAATTTCTTGGCCCGTCTCCAACGTCCGAATTCTGCTGAAAGTGACGAGACGCCCCATAGGGGGCGGTGCGCGACGGCCCAAAAAGGGGGAGACGACCCGGTGCCGAGCCCCATACCCTTTGGTCTTATGTGGTCCAATCTCTATTATGATAAACTGAATTTAATAAAAAAATATTTAATATAGAGTAAATTGTCAAATCGTCCTTAATGTTTGGGCATTTTAATTATTTTCATTCAAAACCCCTTTTTTTATCATATAATCCTTCATTTTAGGATTTTTTTTTTTTTTTTTTTTTTGTCATTTTCATCAAACGTGACTTTTTTGCCAAAATCGTCTCTGAGATTTGGGATTTCTTGCATTTTCATCCAAATGTTTGATAGAAAAAATAAAGCAAATTAGATATTTGGATAAAAATGACAAAAAATCCCAAAAGTGAAAGACTATATTGTAAAAAAAATTGTTTTGGATGAAAATGACAAATATGCCCAAACCTCAGGGACGATTTTGGCAATTTACTCAATACATGTGTTTTTACATACATTTATATAAGGTATTTTATTTTATGGGTGAGGTTCCTGTAAAAATGACTCTTTTCCTGAGAAGTGTGAGAAGGTATAGAAATTAACATGTAGGCATCATGTTTTGAACTTATGCATGATGTTTTTTGTTGTTTTAGCAAGAAAAACACCAAACACAACAATTTAAAACACAATGCAACATATTATGGACGTGAATTTAAAAGACACTATTTAACACTTAAAACACACTACTTAACGTTCTTGACATGGTGTTTTAAGTTTTAAGACTAGAATTCATTACATTGTGTCTTAAATTGTTATGTTTAGTGTTTTTCTTGCCAAAACAACGCAAAACATTATGTCTAAGTCTAAAACATTATTTCTACATATGAATTTTTATGCCTTCTCACACTTCTCATGAAACATGCCCTTTTTACAGGATCCTAAGACTTTTATTCATTACTCTCAACGGTAATAAAGTTATGAATAAGTTACATATCAATTTCATATTTTGTGAATAGAAAGAAATGTTTTTGAATGGAAATTTAAATTAAGGGTATCTAGCATTTACATCATACTCAAAGAATCCGAAACTCGAGCAAAATTGGTTTTTAATTTGAAATTAGAATTGGGTCATGCTAATCACACACGGAGAAAATTATTTTCACATCCCAAAGCGCCGCGCTATGGCCAAAGCGCGGCGCTTTGCTTGACAAAAGTTGATTTGACTGACATAAAGTGATACGATGTTGCTGAGACATAAAGGTGATACGAGGTTGCAGTGTCCCGTGAACCCTAAGCGTCGCGCTATGGCCAAAGCGCGGCGCTTCGACCCCAAATTTTCATTATTTAAACCTGCATAGACAGAACATTTAGCATTCGAGGGTATTCGAGTGTTTTGTTGTTTGTTGATTTCTTTGCTGTATTAGTTACGTGTGTTGAAAAAACGATGTCGTGGTTAAGCAACTATCTTTTCGGTCAATATTCTGACGAGTCAGTTGTTCCTGATTCTTACGAGGGGACCGCTATTTCTGACTCGTATGAGAAACCGGTCTCGTCCAACTTGAGGGAGGCAGAGATTGTATCTGGCATTCGTTATCGTGATAACACGGTGACGCTGGATTTGAATACCCCTGTGGAGGACCCTTACGCACAACAAGGTTATTCGAATTTCGGTTACGGTGGAGAGTACAGCTTTGTACAGCAGGAGTGTTATCCAAACGACAGTTACGGTTGTCAACAGAGCTTACAAGGTTATTCGAATTTCGGTTACGGTGGCGAGCACAGCTTTGTACAGCCGGAGTGTTATCCAAACCACAGTTACGGTTGTCAACCGAGCTTTGAACATGAAGTATATTCGGACCTCGGTGACGATGGTGAGCCGGGGGATGTGTCTGTTGACGAGGAAGGCTGTTACACGGTTACATTTTCGTTTGATACAACGCAGACCTTTTCGTCACGTAAAGAGTTGGTGCGTTGGGTACAAGACATGGCAAAAGACAACGGTTATCCAATGCCTCCCCCAAACCTACTCTGGACAGCGAACAGAATAGAGCGCGCAGCAGCCTGGCATACATTATACAGGGATCAGATCAACGCGTACGAAATGCTTACGTATCGTGCCCCTGACCTTAATGTAACCCCATATGTTCACGATGTATGTTAAATGTGTTTAATAATAATCACGTTTGTGTTTGTTCAATATATGCGTTACATCACGTTAAAAACCGAATGTCACCGACACGACCCAATCAGATTCAATACGCACTTATACGACCCAAAATGACAATATACATCATAATACTACAATTAATGAAAAAATACGTCTTGTTCATGTACGGTAGGCGGCTGATACACATAACACCTCTCACAGGAGTACTTGTGCTTTCAAACCAAAATGATATGATATAACGGAATAAGACATCACACGTAACCGATTTGATCCGGAACTTGCAGTATAGTCCATATATAATAAAAAATGATGTATAATGGAAAAAACGTAAAATTTAGACTATTATCGACGCGTTTGTGAATTAAAAACAATTTTAAAAAATTTAAAAAAGGCCTAAAGCGCCCCGCTTAGGCCATAACGCAACGCTTTGGCCCCGAAGCGCCCCGCTTAGGCCATAGCGCAGCGCTTTGGCCCCTCGTTATACCTGAAGCGGGGCAGCCTTCTCCCCCATTTCACCATCAAACAAAATGTGACACCTGTGTCACTTCAACCATCAAACAAATACCAAGCCAATGAAATATTGTATTTCATACTTGGGATCTGTATAAATATGTGTATCTTTTGCACATATCAACTCTTGTTCGATTTCAAGCTTTAAATCGCTTTCTGGAGGGTTATACGCGCACTGATGCGTAAATATAACCAGTTTAATGCAACGAACACTCCGGAATAGTGAAATAGGCTTAACATACCTTAATTAACCTTTACATAACTTAGAAATAAGTTTTGAAGGCTTTGGTATGGCAAAATCTAGTTTATTCGCTTACAGGGACTAAACTTGACAAACTGCGAAAGTATGCCAATTTGAACTGTAACGAACATTCCGGAACATGACCATAAGTTAAACACACCCTAAATATCCTTTACATAGCTTAGAAATAGGCTTTGAGGGGTTCGGTGTGCTAAAATAAACTTTTGGCTCATTCAGGGACTAAAAGTGTCAAAAAGTGCACAAGTTTGCATTTTTGCGCATAACTTACGTTCTGAATACATCCGGACATCCAAAAATTTATGTAAGCACTAAAATATTTTATTTTAGTGTTTGGCACAAGAAAAATCCATTCGTCACGCCATTTGTATCGTTTTTCGCGCTTGTGCGCATTCCGTCGTAATTAAGCGAACATCGCGTTCGTACGACCAAACGAACTGACATCCGACATATTTTTGAGCATGTTTCATGTCCACAATGTTTAGGCATCATTTTAGGGCCTTAAATTTGGCTTTACGGGCCTTAGAAGTGTCGGAAATGGCTTAAATACGCAACAGGGACCAAAACTGTCATTTTTGAAACTTATTTTTCTGATCAGAACCCCCATGCGGCCCGCATTAGTTTTGGTGTATCCTGAAGCGGGCCACGTCAGCCTTCCAGAACAGATAAGATCGATTAGTCAGCTGATTCCAGCTGTTTAATCCACACCCACACATTCTAACTTGCCCTTTCAGCTCATGGGGGATCATTTTTAGTTACCACAACAATTGAACAAGTGTACGCACAAGATTCGAGCACGGTTTCCATGAAACGATCTTAACGGTTACCCGAATACTATAAATACCCAACCCACTTCACTTCATTTCTCACAAGAATCTGATCATTTGTGCTCTAAGTTGAAACCTTTGTTTCATACCTGAGCTATTTTGATCTAGATTAGCATTCGGGGACCCTTCGTAAGTATTCTTTCGTTCTTTTATTGCTTTTCAAGTCTTTTCGAGTCTGAAAGTCAAACTTTGTTTGACTTTCTGCGTTGACCAGTTTATGGTCAATGCGAAGTTCGTTTGAACTTCGCAACGTGAGTGTAATCACGTTGGTTATAGTCCCTTGGGACTATGCCTACTGATTACCACGTTGTTTAGGGTCGTAAGGTAAGCGATCTAAACAATCGCTTATACTTTCGAACCCGACCCATTTGGTCGATCATTAGGATCCGACCAAATACATTAGGTGACCATAGTAGGTAGGGAATAACCTTCCGAGGTTATACCCTATGGTCACATCGTTTGAGTAGTTGTATGATAGGTAGTTTATATGCCTTAGGTAAATTACCAGAATACCCTTTTCATGTATAATTGGTAATTAAGCATATGTAACCTAAACTTTTGTCACATAACTGATTATGTAACATGTTTAGGCATATAACACTTGTCATAGGACTAGTTAGGCGGTCCGAACGCGTTCTACGCGAACGACGCGTTAAAGTAGCATAAGCTACCTTAATGAGTCGCGATGGGTCGAAAGCACTTAGGTTAGGTTTCATTTAGTATGTAGGCTTTGTTAAACCATATGACACGAGTCTCTATACTCGTTTGGTTTACAAACCCTCATTCTATCTAAATCATCCGATTTAGGTTCGGTTATTAACATAGTTACCTATATTAGGTGCCGTTTGATATCCGCGATCTCTAGCATTGTTTGGTTGTTACTCAAGGACTACTAAGCAATCTCAAGTGAGTACATAGACCCCTCTTTTACTGTTTTCCAAACGTTTTGGGGTGGAACACATGTGCCTACTTGTTACATTCATGCTTTCTTGTTTTCACATCATATACTTGCTATGTTCATTAGTACATTTATAGTACATGATTTCAATACATTTTATGCTATGTATGTCCATTTAGTGCATATTTAGTACATTGTTTTACATTACAATTTGTTGCATATGCTCATCCAGCATATGAACACAGTATATTACATTTTGAACCGTTTATAACTATTCGACTATGTGAACCGTTTGTATCTGTGAACCGTTTGTATCTGTGAACCGTTTGTATCTGTGAACCGTTTGTATCTGTGAACCGTTTGTGTCTGTGAACCGTTTGTATCTGTGAACCGTGTGAACCGTATTTGACCATACATAAACATTTCTACAATTGTTAAACATTACATCCTGATGGTTTGGTTTGAGTAAATGATTAAGTAACGAGGCGTGTGTAATATGATACAAGCATGGTGGATACACCGCTGGTACTTCCTATATATAAGTGTTTGTATGGTATTACATATCGTAGCGTTATTTGAATCATTTCAATTTGAGACATATAACATTTTATACAAATAACATACTTTTCACAAGACATTGTTTTACAAACAACTTATCTTATACAAACTCATTTTACATGGTTATTCATTTAACCTTACATTTATTTATACATATCATCTGATCTTATCGTTTTTCAAATGATTTACAAGACAAAGCAAATTACAAGGTTCATGACTAAACATTTTCTCAAACATAAGTCATGAATCCTATTTTCACAAAACCTATGTATCTCACAGGCATTTTTATGCTGACGTACCTATTTTCACATGTGTTTTCAGGAGATGATGCATAGGACTTATCAAGACATACTTAGGCGGACCTGTGCTTTAGTGACTTAAAACGAGACAAGAACTAGATAATTTATGTTATGTACTCTTTGTTTCTTGTTTAAAACAATGTAAACTCTCATATTTGTTTAATAAAATGAAACTTTAATTTCCATGGTTGTGAAACATTAATTCTGTTACAACACTCCCCGACGTTTCCGCCACGTTTTGTATGTTCTACGTGGTCGGGGTGTGACAGAAAAGATGGTATCAGAGCCAATGGTTATAGGGAATTAGGTTATTAGTAATGCTTTGACCTAGTCTATAACCTTTCTTAGGACCCTAACGCGAGTTTACTTGCGTTTAGTCATAAAACAATACTGTCACCTATCCTTAGGTGACGACCACAACAAGAACATAAATTTCAAAACCGCTTTGAAAACTAATCATCTGTTCTAGGATGATTGATTACTAGGTTTTGAACCCTCTATTGTAAGGTTTTGAACCCTCTGTTATATGGTTTTGAACCCCCTTGAGTTTTCAAAATCTCGTCAAGGTTTTGGGTTTTAAATAATGTGAACACGTGCAAACTGGAAGGGTGAATGCCTGTATTCTGGGTTTTCTGTCTAGGCAAGCACTTCGTATACATCTCATCAGACGCGAGACCAGTTGTGCTTACCTGGGAATTCTTGGGATGAGTGTTCATTTATAGGCGAGCATGTCTTCGCGATACATTATTTTTGACCCATTTACTTTGATTAGTCACTGTGTGTCGTTTGTTTACCTTGTGGTAACAAACAAATGACCACTATCCTTGCTTTCAATCAGATTTGTTTCATCTCATTCTTTTCGTCTAATTCTCTCACTCGTTTCCTTTCATGTTTCCTCTTTTAGAATGCCTCCTCGACGCGAAAGCCAGATAGCGACTGCCGAATTGGCAGAAATCATTGCGCAGCAAATGGCTGCTCAATTCCCAAACCTCTTTGCTCAATGGAATCAAGCCAACAACAACAACAATGGTCCATGCAATTTCAAGAGTTTTAACTCGGCGAAACCACTCAAGTTTAGTGGTTCTGAGGGAGCGACTGGGCTTCTTCAATGGTTCGAGAGCATTAAGAATACTTTCCGCCACGTGCAGTGTCCTGACAATCGCAAGGTCGAGTTTGCTTCGAGTGTGTTCCAGAAGAGAGCCCTTACGTGGTGGAACGGGGTTATGAGAGATCGTGGTGCAGAAGTTGCTCTAGCACAGACATGGGCTGAACTTAGGGCCCTTATGATGAAGGAATTCTGTCCTCGTCACGAGATTAGGGCCTTGGAAAGGGAATTCGACAATCTTGAGCAAGACAGCGGTGAGCATCGAGCCTACACGGACCGTTATGAGGAGTTAAGTCTGTTATGCCCAAACATGGTCACGCCTTTGGATAAGGCAATCGAAAAGTACATTGATGGCCTCCCTGACTCAATACAAGACATTGTGACTGGCAGCAACCCTACTACAGTTAAACAGGCCATTGAGCTATCTGCAACCTTGACTGAATCAAAGATCAGGAAAGGTAAGCTTTTCCGAAAAGGTGACAAGAAACCGGTCGAGGAATCGAACCCAATCGAGGAATCAAAGACCATGGATGAACATATTGGATCCCCTAAGAGGTCAAAGAAGCGGAAGGCTTCTCAGAACTTCGCCATGGTTACTCACAATGATCAAGCCGTCCCCAACCAACCAGCTCAACCCCCTGCTAGGAAGCCATACAATGGAACTGCACCCTTGTGCAACCAATGTAGCCTCCATCATCATGCCAATGTAAAGTGCCGCAAATGCCAAACTTGTGGACTTATAGGCCATACAGCAAGAGTTTGCCCAGCTGCAGCTGCACCAAACCAAGCTGGCAACAATACCGCTCAAGGTCGTTTTCTACCAGGTTCTTGCTTCAACTGTGGCGAGATGGGTCATTTCCGAAGAAATTGCCCAAAACTTGTTAATGCAAATCCAGCACAGGGATGAGCATCTGACCGAATGGAAGACAACGCAGTTTAGAAATAATCAATCCTTATGTATTATTTTTCTTTAGTTGTCAAGGTCCAAGAAACAGTTGTTATTGTTGTTTATAAATAAATCTTTTATATACATTACAATGTATTTATGTGGTGGCATGTATAAACAACATATCTCTTGCAATACCGACAATCAAGGAACCGTATTCCTTGAAGAACAAACTACCCCCAAAATTTTCCCATTCTATGATCTCTTGCGTTTCCACGAAATTCCTAAGTACCCGTTTATTCTAAGGAAACGAAGTACAAGGCGCAAGTTACAACATTGGATGAATACCCAAAGTACCACTATAAATCCTTAATAGGGTACCTAAGGGTATTTCCGTAAATCCTAACATTGTTGTGTTCCTTAATTCGACTATTACATTTCGTTGGAAACAAGATCGAATTTTTGGGAGATCTTCCTATCTTTTCAGATAGATCCCAGAGGACATTGAAGTCCATCGACTGGTTTCCATATCCGTTCTCAATCGATAACAAATTATTAACAAATTATTAACAAATTAATAACCAAGTTAAACAACTATGTGATTATGTGCTTATGAACATTACAAGACAAACTGTGCGGACTGTGCAAGGAATTACGTAATTATGGATGCATACATAATTATGGAATTTAGTGCACAGAAACCACAGCGAGCTTTGTCATGTGCCTAGAAGTTAACTCTATTCATTTCCATTTCTGATGAAGCACCCGTTGAAAATGACTCCGTTTGTTCATTTTCGTTTCTGAAGATTTGTCCATTAAGGAAATGAATATCCGTTTGTCTCTCCTTTTCATTTCCATTTCTGATGAAGCACCCGTTGAAAATGACTCCGTTTGTTCATTTTCGTTTCTGAAGATTTGTCCGTTAAGGAAATGAATATCCGTTTGTTTCTCCTTTTCATTTCCATTTCTGAGGAAGCACCCGTTGAAAATGACTCCGTTTGTTCATTTTCGTTCTGAAGAATGTCCGTTAAGGAAATGACAGGATTATGCCTTACATATCTCTGGTGGTTATTTCACACAAAGTCACAAATAGACTCCTACGAATAAATTTCGGTACGAAATTTCCTAAAGTAGGGGAGACTGTGACACCTGTGTCACTTCAACCATCAAACAAATACCAAGCCAATGAAATATTGTATTTCATACTTGGGATCTGTATAAATATGTGTATCAGTTGCACATATCAACTCTTGTTCGATTTCAAGCTTTAAATCGCTTTCTGGAGGGTTATACGCGCACTGATGCGTAAATATAACCAGTTTAATGCAACGAACACTCCGGAATAGTGAAATAGGCTTAACATACCTTAATTAACCTTTACATAACTTAGAAATAAGTTTTGAAGGCTTTGGTATGGCAAAATCTAGTTTATTCGCTTACAGGGACTAAACTTGACAAACTGCGAAAGTATGCCAATTTGAACTGTAACGAACATTCCGAAACATGACCATAAGTTAAACACACCCTAAATATCCTTTACATAGCTTAGAAATAGGCTTTGAGGGGTTCGGTGTGCTAAAATAAACTTTTGGCTCATTCAGGGACTAAAAGTGTCAAAAAGTGCACAAGTTTGCATTTTTGCGCATAACTTACGTTCTGAATACATCCGGACATCCAAAAATTTATGTAAGCACTAAAATATTTTATTTTAGTGTTTGGCACAAGAAAAATCCATTCGTCACGCCATTTGGATCGTTTTTCGCGCTTGTGCGCATTCCGTCGTAATTAAGCGAACATCGCGTTCGTACGACCAAACGAACTGACATCCGACATATTTTTGAGTATGTTTCATGTCCACAATGTTTAGGCATCATTTTAGGGCCTTAAATTTGGCTTTACGGGCCTTAGAAGTGTCGGAAATGGCTTAAATACACAACAGGGACCAAAACTGTCATTTTTGAAACTTATTTTTCTGATCAGAACCCCCATGCGGCCCGTATTAGTTTTGGTGTATCCTGAAGCGAGCCGCGTCAGCCCTCCAGAACAGATAAGATCGATTAGTCAGCTGATTCCAGCTGTTTAATCCACACCCACACATTCTAACTTGCCCTTTCAGCTCATGGGGGATCATTTTTAGTTACCACAACAATTGAACAAGTGTACGCACAAGATTCGAGCACGGTTTCCATGAAACGATCTTAACGGTTACCCGAATACTATAAATACCCAACCCACTTCACTTCATTTCTCACAAGAATCTGATCATTTGTGCTCTAAGTTGAAACCTTTGTTTCATACCTGAGCTATTTTGATCTAGATTAGCATTCGGGGACCCTTCGTAAGTATTCTTTCGTTCTTTTATTGCTTTTCGAGTCTGAAATTCAAACTTTGTTTGACTTTCTGCGTTGACCAGTTTATGGTCAATGCGAAGTTCGTTTGAACTTCGCAACGTGAGTGTAATCACGTTGGTTATAGTCCCTTGGGACTATGCCTACTGATTACCACGTTGTTTAGGGTCGTAAGGTAAGCGATCTAAACAATCGCTTATACTTTCGAACCCGACCCATTTGGTCAATCATTAGGATCCGACCAAATACATTAGGTGACCATAGTAGGTAGGGAATAACCTTCCGAGGTTATACCCTATGGTCACATCGTTTGAGTAGTTGTATGATAGGTAGTTTATATGCCTTAGGTAAATTACCAGAATACCCTTTTCATGTATAATTGGTAATTAAGCATATGTAACCTAAACTTTTGTCACATAACTGATTATGTAACATGTTTAGGCATATAACACTTGTCATAGGACTAGTTAGGCGGTCCGAACGCGTTCTACGCGAACGACGCGTTAAAGTAGCATAAGCTACCTTAATGAGTCGCGATGGGTCGAAAGCACTTAGGTTAGGTTTCATTTAGTATGTAGGCTTTGTTAAACCATATGACACGAGTCTCTATACTCGTTTGGTTTACAAACCCTCATTCTATCTAAATCATCCGATTTAGGTCCGGTTATTAACATAGTTACCTATATTAGGTGCCGTTTGATATCCGCGATCTCTAGCATTGTTTGGTTGTTACTCAAGGACTACTAAGCAATCTCAAGTGAGTACATAGACCCCTCTTTTACTGTTTTCCAAACGTTTTGGGGTGGAACACATGTGCCTACTTGTTACATTCATGCTTTCCTGTTTTCACATCATATACTTGCTATGTTCATTAGTACATTTATAGTACATGATTTCAATACATTTTATGCTATGTATGTCCATTTAGTGCATATTTAGTACATTGTTTTACATTACAATTTGTTGCATATGCTCATCCAGCATATGAACACAGTATATTACATTTTGAACCGTTTATAACTATTCGACTATGTGAACCGTTTGTATCTGTGAACCGTTTGTATCTGTGAACCGTTTGTATCTGTGAACCGTTTGTATCTGTGAACCGTTTGTGTCTGTGAACCGTTTGTATCTGTGAACCGTGTGAACCGTATTTGACCATACATAAACATTTCTACAATTGTTAAACATTACATCCTGATGGTTTGGTTTGAGTAAATGATTAAGTAACGAGGCGTGTGTAATATGATACAAGCATGGTGGATACACCGCTGGTACTTCCTATATATAAGTGTTTGTATGGTATTACATATCGTAGCGTTATTTGAATCATTTCAATTTGAGACATATAACATTTTATACAAATAACATACTTTTCACAAGACATTGTTTTACAAACAACTTATCTTATACAAACTCATTTTACATGGTTATTCATTTAACCTTACATTTATTTATACATATCATCTGATCTTATCGTTTTTCAAATGATTTACAAGACAAAGCAAATTACAAGGTTCATGACTAAACATTTTCTCAAACATAAGTCATGAATCCTATTTTCACAAAACCTATGTATCTCACAGGCATTTTTATGCTGACGTACCTATTTTCACATGTGTTTTCAGGAGATGATGCAAAGGACTTATCAAGACATACTTAGGCGGACCTGTGCTTTAGTGACTTAAAACGAGACAAGAACTAGATAATTTATGTTATGTACTCTTTGTTTCTTGTTTAAAACAATGTAAACTCTCATATTTGTTTAATAAAACGAAACTTTAATTTCCATGGTTGTGAAACATTAATTCTGTTACAACACTCCCCGACGTTTCCGCCACGTTTTGTATGTTCTACGTGGTCGGGGTGTGACACAAAACACACACACTACGGTGCGATTACACACACTAGGGCGAAGATCGTCTTTTTCCGGATTTCAAACGCTATTAGGTATGATCGAACTTCATTTATTGTTTTGGTTCAAGTTATATGTTTGATTTTGTTTGATTTTGATTTGATTTGGGCGGTTGTGATCGAGTTGCTGGGGCTGTTCTTCATAACGAAGAACCAAAGCGCCGCGCCGAGGCCAAAGCGCGGCGCTTTGGTTCATGTTTATTTTTTTTATATTATTTGTTTAATATTATTTGTTTAATAATATTTGTTTATTATTTAAATTGTTTAATAATATTATTTGTTTATTATTTTATATTTAATATTATATGTTTATTATTTAAATTGTTTAATAATATTATTTGTTTATTATTTTATATTTAATATTATTTGTTTATTATTTAAATTGTTTAAATAATATTATTTGTTTATTATTTTATATTTAATATTATTTGTTTATTATTTAAATTGTTTAAATAATATTATTTATTTATTATCTTTTCAACGTGCAGGGATGGATTCCTCCGATGACGAGATTGAGCATATGGAGGCTGAGGGAGAGGTGGGAGATGTGGGAGAGGAGGGAGAGCCGGCATGTCCGTACCTGCAGTTTCCGCAGGGGTCACGGGCGAGGGGGAGATGCGCTAGGTTGCGCACCATAGAGATTGGGGGGCACGTAGGGATAGACTGGGACCTGCTGGAGACCGTGGGAGAGGCCGCGCGGGCGCGTGATATAGTTGGACTAGATACTCCTTGGTCGCGCCTGTTTCAGATAGCGATGGAGGACTCGTACCCTGAGCTTACGGTCGAGTTTCTTTCCACGTTTACATACGCGCCGCATCCGGCGGATTACGTGGAGGACCCGGATTTTCCAGTCCACGAGGTTACATTCCGTCTCGCCGGTCAGCAGTTTCAGATGAGTGTGCGGCAGTTTGCTGTCCATACAGGTTTGTACACAGAGCCCGAGCTTGATACTGATTTATATACGCAGGCGGTTACGGCGATGGACAGGCAGACGCTTATCAGTTTCTGGAGGGCCATTTCCAGGGTTCCCTTTGGGAAATCCTGGCAAAAGGCCACCACCATTAGAGACCCCTTGTACCGATACCTGCACCATGTTATCGCGTCATCTATCGTGCCGCGGGGTACCAGCAGGGAGAAGGTCAACCTCAGTGACCTTTTCTTTCTATACTGCCTACTGCGCTGCCAGCCCTGCGATCTAGCAGCCTGCCTGGCAGATTACTTTGCCACAGCATACCACCGGCAGCTCCGCGGGTACCTGCACACTGGCTCATACATCACCGCCATTGCACGCTCGCTAGGGATCGTGCCCGAGAGTGATCCGGAGCTGTCCGACCCGATCCCGTCGACTACGTTGGGCCGCGCGTCAGTATCTGCCATGCAGATCACCCGTACCTTTGATGTTGGTCTGAGGTTTAAGGGCCGTGACGGGCTGATTTGGCATCCGGAGGTGGTGCCGGAGGTCATCCCGGTTGTTATTGAGTTGAGGCCTGGAGTGTTAGCCCCTCCTGATGTTCAGGAGGCCGCTCGGCAGGCTCAGCTACAGGCTCTGGGCCTCGATCAGTACCCGGGCCAGCCTCAGGCTCAGGCTCAGCCTCAGGCTCAGGCTCAGGCTCAGCCTGTATTCGAGGATCCGGCTCAGGAGGAGCATGTCGAGGAGATCCCGGTACCACCAGTTCAGCCAGCTCCTGAGCCGCCACAGTACCCGCAACACGTTTACGCTGACCTGCCTCCGGTAGCGCGTGAGGTGGCTCGGGACTTCGACCGGCGCCTCAGACGCTAGGGCGCACGCATTGACTGGATCGTCGAGACGCTCGTTGCTCTACGAGAGCTCGCTGGGTTGCCTCCACTTCCCCTCCCACCGTCCCTACCGCACGAGGATTAGTACCTTAGTTTGTTTGTATAGTGTTTTGTTATGTATTATGTACTCAGTTGTACCTTTTTGTTTTGTATGTACAAACTGATATATATAAATATATATATTGCAGTTAATCTTCTATTTACATCACGTTGGTTTTGGATTGTTTACGTTTAATTCTTATGGCTTTCTGTACATTTTATTTAACGTGTTCGTTTAATTTAACAAAATAAACTAGGTTAACAGTTTATAAAGACGCACTTATATTATATACGTTCTATAAAAATAATGACGTAAAAAAACGTAATTATAAAACAACTATGAATTATATGTAACTAATATTTTATAATAATAATAAAACTCAAATACAATTTTTTCCTCCAAAAAACACTACCAAACTAACCCACATCCCACCTATTTAAAAAAAAAAAAAAACAACACAAACTCCTGCCCACGCTTTTTGTCTTTTTGCACACTCAAAGCGCCCCGCTTTGGCCATAGCGGGGCGCTTTGAATGTGCAAAAAGACAAAGAGCGTGTGCGAATAGACCAAGCCATTAGAATTAGGTTAAACTTTCTAACCAGGTTGGCATCTGAACCGAGTTGTTATGTCAGTTTTGTAACCGAATTTGAATTTGTGATTTTCAAATCAATTGACCCCGAATACTTGAATTCCAATTTATATATTTTGTTTACCTTTTTTTTAATTGCATGCGTGTATTTTTTTTTTTTTTAACCCAAATAGGTTTATTTGAATCAATCCGAGTTCAATTTGTTTTTTTAATAATATTCCGAGTTCATTTTTAAAGAGAAGTCAAATTTTGAATAACTCAATTGACCATTTTTTGTCCTCCTTCCAATAAACCTATTTTGTTCTCGTTTTATTCTCCATCACTATGCAAGGTTGTAGTTTTGACACCCGAGTTGATCTACCGATGGTGGTAGCAGGAGGAAAGTTTATAATTTATATGTATCATGCTAAATTTGTTAAAAATGCAGTTTATATGTGTCTAAGAATATCTCTTCGAGTATGGATAGCCTCCTCTATAAATATAGAAAATAACTTGAATATATATTTGATCAGTCTATTAAAAATATATATATACAATTATGTGATGTTTTGCTTTATACAAATGATAACAAAATAAATGATAGATGACACATATGATATAAATTACGTTCTATATTCGAATAATCTTCTCTTCAAGGCATAACTTCCCTAGAGATGCATATGGTCCCAAAATCTACTAGCCTCATGCTCTCATGGTCCTAGTTATAGGGCATAAGGTGAATCTAGCCACCACATACAAGAAAGGGTTAAATGGGTGATCTTTTTTTTTTTCCTTCAATTATTCTCACACCTCTCAAGCCCGGCTAAAGCATAAGCCAACTAAAGCCACTGCTTTAGGCTCCCAATCCCTAAGGGCTGCCAATTTTTACATTTTAGTGATATATTAATTTGGCCCAGTTTCTAGTTCTTTATGTTTGACTGCCCACTAGTCAACCTAGAAGAGCAAAAATCGTTAGAATCTGAACCCTCTTTGGGTGAAATCGAAGCGTCGAACTATCTAAATATGAAACGACATAATTGTGTCGAAAATCCAACAATGAAAGGGATGGTGGGTTTAAAGTCTAACAATGAAACGACATAAATCATCGTTTGATCGTTTCTCATGAATCCTAATTAAAGACCTTGCCCTTCGTAAAATTCAAAGTCCAGGGTTTCTCCCCCTGAAATACAAAATCCAAATCCTTGAAGAATTGTTGGTGCCCATACTTCTTCATGCAAAGTTTCAACACTTAGGGTATGTTTGGCATCGAGCTTTTAGGAGCTTTTAGGAGCTTCTAGCTTTAAGCTTTTAAGAAAAAGCTCCTACTCAATAAAAAGTCTTGTTTGGTTGAAGGAGCTTTAAGCTTTTAGGTTAGGAGCTTGAAGCTTTTGGTTGAACGCTACTACTAGTAGCGTTTAGAAGGAGCTACAAGCTTTTAGGGGAAAAATGACTATTTTAACCTCTAAAAATAAGGAACTTTTTAATGCACCAACTTTCTAAATTTTTAGTTATGTCAATTTTAGTCATTTTATACATTTTATTAAAAGCTCCAGCTACTCTACCAAACACCAAATATATCTAAAAAGCTACAGCTACTAGCTACCAGCTACAGCTTCCAGCCACCAGCTACCAGCTTCCAGCTACTTTTGCCAAACATACCCTTAATGTATTATTTTATTCCGATATCTTTAGGTTTGAATTTTCTTATGTTTATTTTCAAAATGAAGTATGGTAATTGGTTTTGATTTCAGGAACTTCAAGTTTTTGTGGTTAATTTAAGTGGTGAACTGGAACTGGGATGTTGATAATTCCGCTGAAGCTATGAAGAAAAAGCAAAGGGTAACTGTGATGGTGTGATGTTAATGTTAATTTTGTTTCAGTCGGTAACTACATGAGCCTTGTTACGCTAATCTCTACTTGGATATTTATAATAAATCGGGATGTCATTTACAAGATCATAGAGATGTCTAAATCATCTGTTAATGATAATGCCTGAAAATAATTAGCACCGGTAACTTCTTGTTTATATAAAACCATACCAAAAGTTTTTTTTTTTTGGAAAAAGGCCTCGGGTTTTTAGTTCGCTTTAGGCTTCTAAAATGGTTGAGCTGGCCCTGACACTTCTAAATATTATTTTCACATCCCTTTTCACTCTATCTCTCTATATATATCTATCTATGTATAGAGATAAAAGGGATGTGTGAATGAATATTAACTACGTTTTTTGTTTTTTGAAAAGGCATGACTTTGATTAAACCCAAAAGGAACTAACCCAACAAGGAGCTGGGAAAGCCTACCAACAACAAAATGAAACAAAAAGCTGCAGCTCCAAATTTGTCCAGGCCCTCCAATCTATAATAGACGTCTTCGCGTACGTGGTTTGTGTGTTTAACTATAATCTTAGGTTCGTGTAAAAATTTCGGATGCATGTGTCATGTTTAATATCCTTAATTTTTTTCATCATAAGTTTCTATTACTTGGTAAGACGGTGATGTTGCACTAGACCGCATCGTATAAAACTAGTATCTTTTCATTGTTTTAGATGTTATTAGTTATCTAAATTAGAATGAAAAATAAGTTTTAAAAGTATATACATAAAATTTTATGTCACCATAGTAATTAAAGAGGCAACCATGTATACTAAAACTTCAGTTAATCAAGCAATAACATTTTATGTATAAATTAGAATGAAAAATAAGTTTTAAAAGTATATACATAACATTTTATGTCACTGTAGTAATTAAAGAAGATTATACGAGGGTTGGTTATTATTTCGTGTTGGTGTATCTGCAAAAGCAGGAACGAGTTAGTTTTCAATCAGATCAGGAGAAGTCCGCAAGATATTTTGATTGAGATTAAATCGAGAGGTTTTGGATGGTATGAAAATAGATTAGCATGCATAGATATTAGATGAAAGGACTGGTGTAAATATTCTATGTATATGTTGTAATTTGGCCCTTTGCCCGTTTGAGTCGGAGGTTTTGTATTTTATTGGCCTTTTACCCGTTTGAGTCGAAGGTATGTTTTAATGAAGTTTTATTTAAAAAAAAAAAGCAATAACATTGCATGTTTAGATCATTAATTTATGGTACAGAGTATGAGGTTTTTAAGATGTGCCCCAAGTTCCATACAGTGAACTGTGAACCTGCAGAATTAACCTTCCAACCAAAAAGGTTTTAATTACAAAATTGTTGATTGGGTTCCAGGTAATGATGAGTGAACTGGATTCTGACACCTCTTCTGCACTCATATGAGCTTAAACACTTGGACCACTTGACCACTTTGAGGCCTGTCCAAACTAAAATAATGGAAAATAGATAAGGGTGTACGGTGTGGGCGGTAAAGGGGTTCGGCAAAGTGACTTTGCTGCTCGGGCACACCGCCGCCAACCTTGTTTGCCGCGCGGTGAGGGCTGGTAATCGGTGTTTGGTTACTGATCGGTGAAGATGATTGAGTCATGTATTGGGGAGCAATGATTGGATGGTATATTGTGTTTTATGTTTTTTTTTTTTAAATAATAGTTTACCAATTCAAGTATTTAACCATTGTCAACACTTTTCAGTATAGTTCAAACACTTTTCATTGAATGACATGACACACTCTCATTGGTTGATTTTTAAGTTTACCACTCTCAAGTGATTAACCACTCCTTATACCCTAATCATTTTCTTTAGATAATATGCTAACTCACACTCTTAAATCTATAAGTTTTCAATCATTAGACTTGAACCATAAACCAAGTCAGAGAATACTATTTATGTCTTTTACTATTTTCACACCCCTGACATTTTATTCTCACATCCTTTTCACTTTATCTCGATCTCTCTCTATATATAGAGAGAGATAGAGAGGAAGAATGTAGGAATATTAACTCCTCTTTTTTAAACACATCTTGATATCTCTAGTTGGGTTGAAGGGATTTGAGTTTATTTTTATTACATAAGAAAATTTGTTTAGATACTTGTACCTTAATTACATAGATGAAAAAAAGTAAGAGATAAGTATATAAAATTACCATTAAATAAAAACATAAACTATTTCATTAGAAGAAGATTATATTATAGATCAAGGATGATCAGTGGAGTCTCTGGGAATTCACATATCCTGTTCGAGCTCGAAAAATGTGCCCATATGCAACGATAAACAATATAATTATGAAAATGACAAAAATGTAGTATTTAATAAAAATGCAATTACGATAATGACAAAATCATAGTATTCTAATAAGTTACATACCTTTCTTGACGTTTTTGCCATTCGGGGTAAGGTCCCAAAAACCTTGCTTCGAGTACTTGGGACCATACCACAAACCTCATCCTTCTAACTCTCTTTAGACCTTGCGCGGCCGCACACTGGTCCTACAAAGAAAACTTAGAAAGAAAACAATAATCAGCACCTGCGCACCAAAAGGAGAATAGTAAATCCTTGCGCTTATCTCCATAGCAGACAGGATAAAAATCCTAGCTAAACACTTCCGCATAAATAATATCCAGACTTGGATATTATTTCTCTGTTACAACATAATTAACATAAAGAATAGCCACACAGGATTACAGCTGTATTCTTCTAGAATGCTCCATCATGCACCACTAGTCGGTTATAACCGAATGGACACGTGACATCATCCCAGGCTCCCGTGAAGTAACGAAGATGGCACGGAATTGAAGAGTGATCCTTACTTGCCCACTTTCCACGTGGCAAAACCCCAACCGTTGATCAAAATTGCGATCCGCGTGCATACTCAAATCGTTAGCGATTAACGGAGGGAAAATAACCGCTTACGGAAAGAGCACTTTCCGTCAATATTTCACCAACAGGTTTTCCCGCCCAAAACTTCGGCTATAAATAGAAGGATAATTCAGGTATAATTCTCAAGTTACATTCACTTCACTTTCATTCTTCTTCTTCAATAAACCCTGTACTTATTCTCACACCGGAGGGTGGTCACGGAGAGAACCCCCATTCTCCCCGTGGCGAGTCTAACGGTGGTTGTTTTGCAGTTATTGTGAGAAGAGAAAGGTCACTCACCCACGAATCGGACGAGAAGATTTAACCCTTTTATGCAGATTCAAACCCCCTGGTTTAGTTGATTCCGGTCAATTAAACCAGTGTTTCTTCATTGGCGCCCACCGATTTCTCAGTTTTATTCATTTCTTCTCGTTCCAATTCATTTTCTCTTCATTCTCTGTTTTCATACGGCAGAGAATTCGACAACAAACTCATCAAGTCCTCGATCTGGAATCGAGGGTGTCACACCCCCAAAATCCACCTGCGGAGTACTACCGCTTGGAGGCGTGACTGACCAGGATCCAGCCACCAATCATATTGAACCAGCATATAAGTAGTTATAAAATCCACCCAATACAATTGGTGTTCAAACAAAACATAGTTTAAGTTGTAAGCGGAAGCATAAGTCTTAAATCAAAACATAAGTTTAATTGTTTCAAAGTTTAGCATGGCACACAGTCGTCCATGTCCCACAACGATCCTCCTCCATGCAAGCTCCAGCTAAGAACCTAAGGACCTGCAAAGAATGTAGTAACGAGTCAACAACAAGTTGAGTGAGTTCACGGTTGGGTGTTCGTTTTAAGTTGTTTCAAAAACAGTTTCCTTTATCTGGCATCCTGCCGTGGGGGTTACCCCATAGTTAAAAAAACGTGACTTGTTTATTCCCGGTTACTCTGGCTGTCCAGCCGTGGGGGCTACCCCGTGTTAGTTATCTGGCATTTCGGCCGTGGGGGCTACCCCATGTATCCACTAGACTCGTTACCATATCGACTGCTGACTGTAGTCATGTTTAAGTGCCCTGAAACTGTCAATGTCTATCATCATTGACGTGCCCCAGATCCATTAGTTCACGCCCGTCCTCTGCGGCACGGTGTGAGGTTTTTCAGACCTAAATAGCGCTATCTAACTAATGACCCGCTCGCCATTGGCCCGGCGATTAAGTCGATATAAAAAGGAGGGACTTCGTGATAGAGTTTTGGTCTAGTACGAGTTATCTGTCCATGAGGACGAGGAATTACATTCCTGAACCATTGCTGTCCTACCCAAGGAGGACGAGGAACCCATGTTCCTTAACCCCATTCCCAACCCAGGGAATCCCATGCTTTGTAGAGGGTGTGAACTCACCGTGGTTTGCTCGGTAGATACATAGAAAAGTCAATCAAGTTGCAAATGGTTAACTACGTCCTAACATAGATACCATTCACGTTAGGTTCATACCAAGTAGTGCACGTATTTTCTACACGTATTCATACACGAGTAACGATCTTGACATACTCGTTTATCATGGCAAATAAACAACAGTGCGCACATATCCAATTATCAGTACACATAAGGCCCATATGTTCGGCCCAAGTGCTTAGGCCCGTGACAGTGTGCAAGTCCAATTCAGAACATACTTGATCATGTGGTCTCGAGTCGAGACTGTGCGGTCTCTAGTCGAGACTGTGCGGTCTCGAGTTCCAGTTCTCGAGTCGTAACTGAGGTGGTTTCGGGTCATGCATACATTGGTTTCGAGTCGCAACCGGACTCGCAAACACGGTCTCGAGTCATGATGGTTATGTGCTGATCAAGTGTGGTCTCGAGTCGCAACTAGACTCGTAACCGTGGGTCTCGAGTCGTCACGAGTGATCTCGAGTTGTAGCTTCATGGTCTCGAGTCGAGACTGAAGTTCTCGGCTGAAACACCTGCTGATTTCCGACATGTACTATCCAATGGGGTTTTAATTTCATGCAACCATTTTGTACTATCCACTAAACATGTTTTCTTGTCTAGTTTTTAACCAAATGGATCAAACAAATCAAATTTCAAATATCACAAGCCACATTCATATCATATTCATCATGTTCTTCAAATATTCAAGTAGTTCATCATAATCATATCTTGAACAACAATCTAAACACTTGAACAACTAATCCGGTTTCCACATATGTGCAGCCTTTTTAACAAGCATTTGATTCTTAGCATGTAAGTATACAATCCGATCAACATGGCATTATTTAATACATATATGCAAGCCTATTTCATGAACATCAACAATAGATGGTTTAAATCACATTTAGACACAAGATATCATGAGCTCATTGTGCAATATATCCGAAACATGTTAGCCGATTATCAACAACATACACATCCGATTCACAAAAACCTTATCACGCATACAACTACACTAGTTAAATCATATAATTCATACTCTCATTTAACAACAATCAAACATCATAAAGACACTAACCGGTTGATGGGTTTCAAAGGTGAGAATGAAGCTTCCAAGTGGGTGCGTACGAGTTGATCCGAGAGTCCTTGTGGTTGCCGGTTTGATCCGAGAGTAAAGAAGGGGAAAGGTGGTGCTTGATTCTCTAGGGTTTAAGGTTTGTAGGAGAGGGTGTGTGTGAGAGTGAGTATGTTGTCCAAAGAAATGGCAAACATGGCTATCACTAAGGTTTATATACTTGTTCCACATGGTGCACCCTAATGGGTTTCGGATGAGGTGCACGGCCCAACCGGCCCATTGTTTCATTGCTCACTCGAGACCACATGGTCTCGAGTTGGGTCCTTGTGTCACGGTTCATACTAATACACACATACTATACATACAAGCATACACATACGCACACAATTAAACACAACACATAATCGCCTGAAAGGTTCACTTATCATTAATCACACCAGTTAACTAGTCACACGTTTAGGCATGTTGCATCGGGATACAAGAAAGGTTCTAAATTTCGAGTTGTCACATCATCCCCAAGTTGAAAGAAATTTCGTCCCGAAATTTGGCAAGCACTCACTAAGGAAGCTAGTTAAGTTGTATGTTTTTCCTGGTTTTCCTGGGGTGTCACATCCACCCCCCGTTGATCTGGAATTTCGTCCCGAAATTCCGTAGCTTCGGCCTCAGTAGTGGGTGTACTGTTTACGAACAGTTGGGGATACTTTTGTTTCATCTGATCTTCGCGCTCCCAGGTGAACTCTGGGCCGCGACGCGAGTTCCAACGAACTCGAACGAGAGGTATTCTAGTGCTCTTGAGGACCTTAACATCCCGGTCCGTGATTTCGACTGGTTCCTCGACGAACCGCAACTGCTCGTCGATAGTGAGTTCCTTCAGAGGAACTACGTGGGTCTCATCTGACAGACACTTCTTCATATTCGACACGTGAAAAACGTTGTGAACTGCACCGAGTTCTGCTGGTAAGTTCAGTCTGTAGGCCACCCTGCCTATTTTCTCAATGACTTCGAAAGGTCCAACGTATCGTGGGTTAAGTTTACCGCGTTTCCCAAAACGAACCACACCCTTCCAGGGTGAAACTTTGAGTAGTACCCGCTCCCCAACCTGGAGCTCTAGTGGTTTCCTGCCCTTATCGGCGTAGACTTTCTGACGGTCACGAGCTGCCGCCATGCGTTTTCGTATCTGAGCGATTTGTTCGGTTGTATCTACCACATGTTCTGGACCAGTGATCTGACTATCCCCCACCTCTGCCCAACAAAGAGGTGACCGGCACTTACGTCCGTACAATGCCTCAAACGGAGCAGCTTTAATGCTGGTGTGGTAGCTGTTGTTGTACGAGAATTCCACAAGTGGCAGATGCTTTTCCCAGCGGTTGCCAAAGTCGATTACACATGCATGAAGCATGTCTTCTAAGGTTTGAATAGTGCGCTCGGACTGCCCGTCCGTCTGGGGGTGATACGCTGTGCTCATGTCTAATCGTGAGCCGAAGGATTTGTGCATTGCTTGCCACAGCTCTGAAGTAAAACGTGCATCTCGATCCGAGATAATGGAGGTGGGCACCCCGTGCCTTGAAACGACTTCCTTAAGGTATATTTCTGCAAGAGTGGAGAACTTATCCGTCTCCTTGATAGCCAAGAAGTGTGCAGATTTTGTAAGTCGGTCCACGATCACCCAAATAGTATCGTTCCCGCGCTGGGATCTAGGCAGGCCAGTGACAAAATCCATGGAAATTTGCTCCCATTTCCATTGAGGTATCTCTGGTTGTTGGAGTAGGCCTGAGGGTTTCTGGTATTCAGACTTGACTCTCGCACAAGTCAGACACTTGCTGACATAGGTCGCTATGTGGGCCTTCATGCTAGGCCACCAATATGTAGTTTTGATGTCGTGGTACATCTTATCCGAACCAGGATGTACCGAGTAGCGAGACTTGTGTGCTTCATCCATCACAAGCTCTCATAGGTTGCCATAGAGTGGGACCCAAACGCGTCCCGTTACGTAGTAAGCACCGTCTTCCTTCTGTTCTAATCGTTGCCTTGATCCGCGTAGGGCTTCGGCCCTGACGTTTTCTGGTTTCAGTGCTTCTATCTGGGCAGCTCGTATTTGGGAAGGAAGGCTAGAATGGATCGTGAGTTGTAAAGCTCGCACGCGCTTAGGCGCAGTGTCCTTCCGACTGAGGGCGTCAGCCACAACATTGGCCTTGCCCGGGTGATACCTGATTGAGCACTCGTAGTCATTCAGTAGTTCGACCCATCGTCGTTGTCGCATGTTCAGTTCCTTCTGCTTGAAGATATGCTCGAGGCTCCTGTGGTCGGTGTAGATGGCGCACTTGGTACCGTACAAGTAGTGTCGCCATAACTTAAGTGCAAAAACAACAGCTCCCAGCTCTAAGTCGTGCGTAGTGTAGTTTCTTTCATGAACCTTGAGCTGGCGTGAGGCGTAGGCTATAACTTTATCTCGTTGCATCAATACACAACCAAGGCCTTGAATTGACGCGTCACAGTAAACCACGAAGTCGTCTGTGCCCTCTGGCAAGGAAAGGATAGGTGCGCTGCAAAGTCTATCCTTTAGGTGCTGAAATGCCAACTCCTGTGCATTTCCCCAGCGATAAACAGCGCCTTTCTGCGTTAGCGAGGTGAGAGGCTGTGCGATCTTAGAAAAATCCTTAATGAACCTCCTATAGTAACCTGCCAATCCCAAGAATTGGCGAATTTCCTTTGGTGTACGAGGTGCAGGCCAGTTCTTAATCGAGTCTACCTTGGATGGATCAACATGAATCCCATCCTTGTTTACCACGTGGCCTAGGAAATGGACCTCACGAAGCCAAAAGTCGCATTTCGAGAACTTTGCATAAAGCTGTTCGGTTCGAAGGAGTTCCAGAATAAGTCGCAGATGTTGCTCGTGTTCCTCCTGACTCTTAGAATAGATCAGGATGTCGTCGATGAAGACTATAACGAACTTGTCCAGGTAGGGCTTGCACACTCGATTCATCAAGTCCATGAAAACCGCAGGTGCGTTTGTCAGTCCAAAAGGCATGACCAAAAACTCATAGTGTCCGTATCGAGTTCTGAAGGCCGTTTTGGAGACATCCTCCTCTCGGACCCTCAACTGGTGATATCCCGATCTCAAATCAATCTTTGAATAGTAGCTCGACCCTTGCAGCTGGTCGAACAAGTCGTCGATACGCGGTAGAGGATAACGGTTCTTCACCGTCACCTTGTTGAGTTCCCGGTAGTCGATGCACATTCTGAAGGTACCGTCCTTCTTCTTTACAAATAATACTGGAGCTCCCCAGGGCGATGAGCTTGGACGAATAAAACCCTTATCCAGGAGCTCTTGTAGTTGCGTAGAGAGTTCTTTCAACTCTGATGGGGCTAAACGATAAGGTGCACGAGCTATGGGCGCCGCTCCAGGGGCTAGTTCGATCTGAAACTCGACTTGGCGATGAGGCGGAAGACCAGGTAATTCTTCAGGAAATACCTCTGGATAATCGCGTACAACTGGAAAATCTTCTATTTTCTTCTCTTTTTCTGAGGTGTCAGTAACGAGAGCCAAAATGGCAGTGTGGCCCTTTCGCAAGCACTTTTGGGCCTTAAGGAGAGAAATGACGTTCTCAACAGCACTCCTCTTGTCGCCATGAATCATGAGAGGTTCACCATCGGAACCTGGAATACGGACAACCTTCTCGTTGCAAAGAATCTCTGCTCGGTGTTGGGATAGCCAATCCATCCCAATGACAACGTCGAAACTACCCAAGACAATAGGAATGAGGTCGATAGAGAAGGTCTGGTCAGCGAGAATAAGTTTACAACCCTTGACTACGTGTGTGGCTTTTAAACTCTTACCATTTGCTAGCTCTACGGTGTGCTTGTTGTTCAAAGGTGTTGGAATACGCTTAAGCATTCGACTAACTTCTAGTGACATGTAGCTAGTATCGGCACCCGAATCAAATAAAACTGAAACATAAAAGTCGTCGAGAAGGAACTTACCCGCCACAACATTGGGGTCATTCCTTGCTTCACCTTGGCCAATCACGAATGCCCGCCCCCTGGCTCCATTGTTGTTGTTGTTCCCATTGTTACCATTCCCCTGATTGTTGTTATTGTTGTTGTTGTTCTGGTTCCTGTTCAGTTGGGGACAATCTCTCTTGAAGTGGCCTTCAGCTCCACACTGAAAGCACCCTTTGTTATCACCCTGCTGCTGCTGCTGGCGCTGGTTCTGTTGAGCTTGTTGACGATTCTGATTGGCGGGGTATAAGCTCCTGCAATCCTTTGCAGCGTGACCAGGCTTGTTGCACCGATGACAGTTGCCCCTGGTGCATGGCCCGCTGTGGTGCAGGCTGCAGCGATTGCATTTGGGGTGATTCCCTTTGTACCCACCATGACTTTGACCACCAGATGATTGCTGACTAGGACTCTTGTAGTCATCAGTCTTTCTCTGCTGAGACTGGGACTGAACAGAAGTCGACCCCTTACTTGAAGTTCCATCCCATTTCCATTTGTTGTCACTAGAGGTACCAGAAGTAGTTGCAGCACCTATGCGTTTTGGTAACTTGTTCTGCTCCACAGCCTGGTCTGTGAGACGGTGAGCCAACTGAACAACTTGCTGGTAGGTGGCGAGGTTTGCTGAAGTCACATGACTTTGGATTTCTGGCACCAAGCCTTGGAGAAATAGTTCGATGCGTTTGATGGGAGGATCCACCATAGTAGGACACAGAATTGCCAGTTCATTCGATCTCTTCACATAAGCTTCAATTTCGGACCCCGCCATCTTGAGATTGAAGAACTCCACTTCCAGTTTGTGAATCTCATCACGACTGCAGTATTCCTCCTTGATCATCTCTTTAAAATTTTCCCATGGGGTGGCATTGGCAGCAACCAACCCCAGCATTTGAACCTGAGCGTTCCACCATGTGAGGGCTAAACCCTCGAGAGTACCGGTAGCATACTTCACCCTGCGCGCCTCAGGGCATTCACACATTTCGAACACAGATTCTAGTTTCTCAAACCAGTGTAGGAGACCTACTGCTCCTTCAGTGCCGCTAAAAGTAGTTGGTCGGCAGTCCATGAAAGTCTTAAATGTGCACACGGGTGGCTGAGCATGCTGACCTCCTGCGTGTGCAGCTGCAAGTGCTGCGGCAACTCGTTCGTTAATCAGAGCCGTCAACTGGGCTTGTGTCAGGTTAACGCGTCCAGACATGATCTTCATATCAAGAAGAACGTGAGTGAGAGGGGTTCGCGAAAATGCGATGACAGAAGTGAGCAAATACACACGTGTTCGAGCAACAGTAGTTATACTAATCAAGCATACCACGAGCAACGTACTATGTAACTAGCAAGTAGGCAATATATACATAGATCATATCACCTAGAATGTCGAGCCTTGCATGTGGAGTGAAGCGTCGTTGTGGACCGTTGAGCACTGTACAGGTTATAGTCTGGTTTTAACAAAAACGTTTCTCCCTTATTAAAACCAAGTTCACTATAACCAATGGCTCTGATACCAATCTGTCACACCCCCAAAATCCACCTGCGGAGTACTACCGCTTGGAGGCGTGACTGACCAGGATCCAGCCACCAATCATATTGAACCAGCATATAAGTAGTTATAAAATCCACCCAATACAATTGGTGTTCAAACAAAACATAGTTTAAGTTGTAAGCGGAAGCATAAGTCTTAAATCAAAACATAAGTTTAATTGTTTCAAAGTTTAGCATGGCACACAGTCGTCCATGTCCCACAACGATCGTCCTCCATGCAAGCTCTAGCTAAGAACCTAAGGACCTGCAAAGCATGTAGTAACGAGTCAACAACAAGTTGAGTGAGTTCACGGTTGGGTGTTCGTTTTAAGTTGTTTCAAAAACAGTTTCCTTTATCTGGCATCCTGCCGTGGGGGTTACCCCATAGTTAAAAAAACGTGACTTGTTTATTCCCGGTTACTCTGGCTGTCCAGCCGTGGGGGCTACCCCATGTATCCACTAGACTCGTTACCATATCGACTGCTGACTGTAGTCATGTTTAAGTGCCCTGAAACTGTCAATGTCTATCATCATTGACATGCCCCAGATCCATTAGTTCACGCCCGTCCTCTGCGACACGGTGTGAGGTTTGTCAGACCTAAATAGCGCTATCTAACTAATGACCCGCTCGCCATTGGCCCGGTGATTAAGTCGATATAAAAAGGAGGGACTTCGTGATAGAGTTTTGTTCTAGTACGAGTTATCTGTCCATGAGGACGAGGAATTACATTCCTGAACCATTGCTGTCCTACCCAAGGAGGACGAGGAACACATGTTCCTTAACCCCATTCCCAACCCAGGGAATCCCATGCTTTGTAGAGGGTGTGAACTCACCTTGGTTTGCTCGGCAGATACACAGAAAAGTCAATCAAGTTGCAAATGGTCAACTACGTCCTAACATAGATACCATTCACGTTAGGTTCATACCAAGTAGTGCACGTATTTTCTACACGTATTCATACACGAGTAACGATCTTGACATACTCGTTTATCATGGCAAATAAACAACAGTGCGCACATATCCAATTATCAGTACACATAAGGCCCATATGTTTGGCCCAAGTGCTTAGGCCCGTGACAGTGTGCAAGTCCAATTCAGAACATACTTGATCATGTGGTCTCGATTCGAGACTGTGCGGTCTCTAGTCGAAACTGTGCGGTCTCGAGTTCCAGTTCTCGAGTCGCAACTGAGGTGGTTTCGGGTCATGCATACATTGGTTTCGAGTCGCAACCGGACTCGCAAACACGGTCTTGAGTCATGATGGTTATGTGCTGATCAAGTGTGGTCTCGAGTCGCAACTAGACTCGTAACCGTGGGTCTCGAGTCGTCACGAGTGATCTCGAGTTGTAGCTTCATGGTCTCGAGTCGAGACTGAAGTTCTCGGCTGAAACACCTGCTGATTTCCGACATGTACTATCCAATGGGGTTTTAATTTCATACAACCATTTTGTACTATCCACTAAACATGTTTTCTTGTCTAGTTTTTAACCAAATGGATCAAACAAATCAAATTTCAAATATCACAAGCCACATTCATATCATATTCATCATGTTCTTCAAATATTCAAGTAGTTCATCATAATCATATCTTGAACAACAATCTAAACACTTGAACAACTAATCCGGTTTCCACATATGTGCAGCCTTTTTAACAAGCATTTGATTCTTAGCATGTAAGTATACAATCCGATCAACATGGAATTATCTAATACATATATGCAAGCCTATTTCATGAACATCAATAATAGATGGTTTAAATCACATTTAGACACAAGATATCATGAGCTCATTGTGCAATATATCCGAAACATGTTAGCCGATTATCAACAACATACACATCCGATTCACAAAAACCTTATCACGCATACAACTACACTAGTTAAATCATATCATTCATACTCTCATTTAACAACAATCAAACATCATAAAGACACTAACCGGTTGATGGGTTTCAAAGGTGAGAATGAAGCTTCCAAGTGGGTGCGTACGAGTTGATCCGAGAGTCCTTGTGGTTGTCGGTTTGATCCGAGAGTAAAGAAGGGGAAAGGTGGTGCTTGATTCTCTAGGGTTTAAGGTTTGTAGGAGAGGGTGTGTGTGAGAGTGAGTATGTTGTCCAAAGAAATGGCAAACATGGCTATCACTAAGGTTTATATACTTGTTCCACATGGTGCACCCTAATGGGTTTCGAATGAGGTGCACGGCCCAACCGGCCCATTGTTTCATTGCTCACTCGAGACCACATGGTCTCGAGTTGGGTCCTTGTGTCACGGTTCATACTAATACACACATACTATACATACAAGCATACACATACGCACACAATTAAACACAACACATAATCTCCTGAAAGGTTCACTTATCATTAATCACACCAGTTAACTAGTCACACGTTTAGGCATGTTGCATCGGGATACAAGAAAGGTTCTAAATTTCGAGTTGTCACAGAGGGCACGAAAACCCAAGGTATCCAGATCAAAGGAATCATGGGTAACAAATTCAACAACAAAAATCATCTAGAAGGAAACGACCCTGTGGTACAAATGGGAGTTCATAATCGTCCAGATCTACTCCTGGAGGAAACTCCGGAATACTGGTTCACCCGATTCCAGATCGATATAAACCAAATTTTTGCACAAAATTCAGAAGACACCAATCACCAAGAAGTCAAATCAAAGCAGATAAACATGGTACAAGGAGGTCCCTCACGAAGGCCGAACAAACGAAGCCATAATCAGCACTGGCGAGAGCAACAAGTCGTATTCCCTGTTGTTCCCGGAGGTCCTAAGGAAGAACGTCTAGTAATTATTACCGGTATCTTCGGCCATTACCGAACCGATTATATGTTCATAGATCCAGGAAGTTCAATGGATATAATCTATGAACAATGTTTCAAGCAACTCGACCCAGAAGATAAGGCACGCTTAAAACCAATTGATTTTCCTCTCACTGGTTTCTGCAACGAAGCTGTCTTTCCGCTGGGCCAAATCGCTTTTCCTGTGACTCTCTCAGATGGCGAGCACTCGCGCACTGTCACAGTGAATTTCATGGTTATGCCAGCAACATCGCGCCATGAAGTACTGCTGGGAAGACGATCTCAGAGGGAGTTCAGCATGATTAGTTCCATACCACACGCCACTTGTGGTTTTCCGACGGAAACCGGAGTAGCAATTTTGTATTCCAGTAAGGAAGTTATGTATGTGGACGATGAACCACCAGCAAAGGTTGCCAAACCCTCAACATCAAATGAACCAGAAAAATGGGTTCTCAATAAGGAATATCCGGAACAAACCATCTTGATGGGGCACGCCTTTTCGCCAGCAATACGGATACAGTTGAAGGAACTACTCTTCAACAACATGGGCATCTTCGCTTGGTCCCCAGCGGACATGACTGGAGTACCACGAGACATAGCACAACACTGTTTAAACGTCCGACCTTCAGCAGAACCCGTTACGCAAGGAAGGCGCAATCTCAGCGCAGAAGAGGCAGAAGCAATGAACGAGCAAGTAACAGAATTACTTAACGCTGGGATCCTGCGCGAAGTACAGTACCGAACCTGGGTCGCCAACCCAGTAATGGACCAAAAACACAATGGCGGGTGGCGCATGTGTGTCGACTTCAAAGACCTCAACAAAGCTTGCCCGAAAGATTGCTATGCACTCCCGGAAATAGACAAGAAAGTCGACTCTCTAGCATCCTTCCGCTGGAAGTGTTTTCTAGACTGTTATAAAGGCTACCATCAAGTACAGATGAAAGAGGAAGTTGAAGACAAAATGGCCTTCAGTACAGATAAAGGTATCTTTTGCTATACGAAAATGCCTTTTGGTCTCCGCAACGCAGGGGCTACTTACCAGCGCTTGATGGATAAATTCTTCAGGGAAGACATTGGTAAAACAGTGGAAGTTTATATGGATGACCTCGTCATCATGAGCCAAGAAGAAGAGACCATGCTCGCAAACATTCAACGCACGTTTGATTCTTTGTGCAGCGTCAATTTAAAACTGAACCCAACAAAATGCTCATTCGGAATGGAGGAGGGCAAATTTCTAGGGTTCATAGTAACCAGAGACGGCTTTAAGGTCAACCCGGAAAAAGTACAGGCCATTCAACTAATGCCGTCGCCAGCAACCATTAAAGAAATGCAACGTCTCACGGGACGATTAGCAACACTAAACAGGTTCTTAGCAAACCACGCCGCGAAATCTTATTCGTTCATTAGTACGTTGCGCAATTGCGCCAAAAAGAGCCATTTTCAATGGACACCAGAAGCGGAGACAGCCTTCAAATAAATGAAGGAATGTCTAATCCAGTCCCCAACTTTAACAGCACCACGAGAGGAGGAGCCGCTAATCCTATATCTGTCCGCAACAGAAGTAGCGGTTGGCGCGGTATTAATGGTAGAAAGAGATGGCGTTCAAACTCCGATATACTACATTAGTAAGATGCTAACCGGCCCAGAGACACGCTACTCAATGATAGAAAAACTAGTCCTCGCACTGGTACACGCATCACGAAGACTACGCCCGTATTTCACTAGCCATGTTATTACAGTACTCACTAATTATCATCTAGACCAAATTCTGTCTAAACCTGATGTCGCGGGACGTTTTGGCCAAATGGGCCATCGAACTAGGAGGATACAGTATCCTATACAAACCCCGACCAGCAATCAAAGGAAAAGTATTAGCGGACTTCGCCACTGAAGTTCCCGTTGACAAGATACAAGAATGCGAGGCAATCCAAAACCCTATTCCAGTCTTCGACGATAGGGTTTAGACGTTGCACACAGACGGTGCCTCTAATGATGATGGTGCAGGCGCAGGCCTCCGACTGGTTAGCCCAGACAATCACAAGCTCACATACCAATACGTCTAGATTTCAAAAGTACAAACAATGAGGCAGAATACGAAGCATTTCTCGTGGGCCTCCGTTTGGAACTTAAAATGGGAGCGAAGAACCTCGAAGCACACGTCGATTCCAAGCTAGTGGCGGAACAAGTCAATGGTCATTACGACGCTAAAGGCGAAGCCATCGCTTTATATTTGGAGCAAGCACGAATGCTTATCAGTCAGTTCCAAACGTTCAAGATAGTCCACATAAATAGAAGTGAAAATAAACATGCGGACGCACTGAGCAAGCTGGCCGCCACCAGTTTCAAACATCTAGCAAAAGAAGTCCGTATTGAAGTGTTATCTAATCCATCCGTTCCTCTAAGGCAAGTAAACATCATGAAGGTCGGCAATCCATCCTGGATGTCCCCGATCATTACGTACTTGCAGCATGGCAAACTTCCAGAAGGAAAAGCGGAGGATAGGAAATTCCAAAACAAAGCGCTGAACTACGAAATGGCGGACAGTATCTTATACCAAAAATCATTCATGGGTCCACTTTTACGTTGTGTCGATAAAACGGATGCGCAATATTTAGTCAGAGAAATCCACGAAGGATTATGTGGGATTCACGTCGGACCACGCATGGTAGTGGCAAAGATAATGAATGCAGGCTATTATTGGCCAGGGATGCATGTGGACGCAGTGGAACTATTGCGCAAATGCGCAGCATGTCAGTGCCACGCGCCAAAAACCCTCCGTCCAAAAAACCCTCTAGTTCCGGTCACCTCAGCCTAGCCTTTTCAACAATTGGGTATCGACCTCATCGGTCCTTTTCCCGATGCACCAGGCGCAGTAAAATTCATCGTAGTGGCAGTTGATTACTTCACTAAGTGGGTGGAAGCTAAGGCATTAGCATCAACCACAGCAATGGTAATCCGCAAGTTCATATGGGAACATATTATCTGTCGATTCGGGTTGCCATTAAGCATCATTTCCGATAACGGCACAAACTTTTCCTCGGAAGACCTCCAGAAGTGGTTAAAGAAATGAAAATCGAGCACAGCTTTGCCTCTGTGGCGCACCCACAAGCAAATGGGCAGGTCGAAAGCGTGAATAAACAAATAGTTGATGGCATCAAGGCAAGATTGGGGACCGCGCATAGAGGATGGGTCGATGAGCTCCCCAGCATCTTATAGACCCATCGCACCATGCCAAAAACCAGTACAAGGGAAACCCCATTTATCCTTGTATATGGTTCGGAGGCAGTAATACCAGCAGAGGTCGGCCTCCCATCACCGCGCATGATCGCCATGGAAAAACAAGATAATGAAAAAGAACGAAGGATGGATTTGGATCTTCTCGAGGAAAGGCGCGAGAATGAAGCCATCGCGTCCAAATTAGAAAAATACTACAACGCACGCATACGCGTGTGCACCTTCGTTCCAGGAGACTTCGTCCTGCGCGATAACGATGCGTCTAACGCGGAAAAGCCAGGCAAATTAGCACCTAAATGGGAGGGACCGTACATTATCAATGAAGTCCTGGGCAAAGGGGCATACACCTTAAAGAGGCTCGATGGAACAGACGTTCCTCGCACCTGGAACGCGCAGCAGCTGCGCAGGTGCTACATGTTACCAAGCCAAGCCATTCGGCACAGAAGGCCAGACACTTACACAGGCAATGTATTTATTCTAATTATTCACTTTGTATCCATCGGCCCCGCGCCTTATTAATACAAATATTATCCTTACATATTTTAATGTTTATTACAAATTGCATGTAATTCCTTTTGGTACATGCGAAAACAATATGGTGAAACATTGTAAGCCTCATGAACGGTTTAACAGGCATAAGTCCCGCGCACAGTCCAGACCTACGTTCACACATGAGCACAATACCATTCTTATTCGCTTTACCTAAACGAAGTATTTACACACATGCAACGTATTGTAATTCAAACACGACTTATAACTAGTGCGCCACACGCAACAAACACAAAACATATATGCACAACAATGCATCAAAAAAAGTTACTAGTGCAACAAAGCACTTTAACAACATTTACAGAGCACGAAACACGGTAGTGTATCAAAATAACATTAACAAAATAGACAACCTAGATACCAGGAAACATAGCTAAAACCTCGGCAGAGGTATACAATGCTTCCCCATACCATTCTAACGGGTGGAATCGACTATCAACCCATTGTCACCACCAGCAGTAGGTATCACTTGATTTCTGGCAGGAATTACAGAAGGGAAATTGTTCCGACGCCGTCGATACACTATAGAGCATCGACCTTTCCGGTCAGCCGGAAAACGTTGAAACGGGACGTTAGCAGACAACCGGGTAACCCCTTCACCGTCAGCACCTCCAGAACAAAGGAGAGCTGTAACACACCAAAAATATAAAACTTTATATTTTATTATAAGGAATTAATCAGACAAGAATCAACTAACTAGGAACCTATAACCCAGTTAGCTACAGGTCTTGAAGTGACTTATAATAAGGTTAAAACACCTAAACTTGAAGTTAAATAAAAGTTGAGGGACCAAACTAGTTAAAATTGAAACTTAATTGTTAAATTAGTAAACTAACACACCAAACACACACTTGTGGGTGTGCTTGGATCGAACAGAAGGAAGGGCGACCAGGGGGTTCCCTTCAAACCCTAGCTCTTCACTAAAAACTCAAATTGGAAGCCTAAATCAAGTCCAAATCGAAAACTGAATACATATTAGTGATCACCTCGACGAAAGGATCGTAAGGTATGTGAGATTTTGATATTTGGTTCCACTTCAAATTCTAGATGAACTCATGAGTTTTGAAATTGAGCATGCATGAATGTTGTATTGATGTAATTAGAAGCAAATTGATGTCTAGAGATAAACCCTAGATGATTTCTTGTTAAAATCTAACATTATGCTTGTGGGGTTATAATCACCATTGTAGGTGATTAGTAAGTTTGTAGAAACTAAATAAACACTAGGATTATGATTCTCATCCTAGTGAAATCTGAATTCATGTTGTAAATTCTGAAACATTGATGTTAAAAATTTAGTATAGATTTGCTAAATGGAAGTTGATTTAGATGGAAACAATGAGTCAGGAATTTAGTATTGATTATGTGAAAATCTAACCCGCTAGGTGTTTGTTAAAACGCCTAAGTGAGGATTAAAATGTTAATAATCGGACAAAAACGCAGATTTTGCGATATCATAATGAATTATGATAAATGGTTGTAAAAAGGGGTTCTAAATTGGTTATGAATGGAACTCTTTAGGTAAAGAATCCAGACCGTCAAGCGGACAAGCCGGAGGTGGTACGCGGTTGAAGGGTGTGCTCTAAAGGTACGCGACTTATAGTTTCGCTACATTATGTTTAATCGTTAGTCTTACTTTGTTATATTGAAATTTGGTAAACAAGGAAAACCGTTAAGTCACGGGAGTGACAAAGTGCCTTAGACAAGTAAAACGGGTCAAAACATGTGTTAGTAATAGAGTTTGGATGTGTCTAGCAATGGAGACACCCATTCGGCATCCAAACGGGTCAAAACAAGTTGTGTTACAAACATAGAAATTAATAACCATCACTTTTGATTGGTTATATATCAAGCGTAGGCCGTGTAACGGACACGCTAATCCGTTGCAAAAGCATGAGCCCTTGTAGAGGGATTATAGTTCGGAACATTCGCTTGTCAAATGATTCCGAAAGGCATGGTTAAATTCTTGGAAATAAGCATGATGGTTATTGCATAAGCAACCCTTGGGAGGGGAGCAAAAGCTCATATTTGGCAAACGCAGAAACGGGTGCATTGGCCTAAGGTTTATGATGATAACAATTCATGTTGTGGAACTTTTAGACAAATGGGTCAAATAAACAAGAGATGAATTATTGGCCAACTGTTTTTGAAATGGTATTTTTATGCAAATCGTGTTGATACACGTGTCCGTAATTAAATTACGGTCACGTAGGAAAAAGAATCGGCTAAAACGGACGCCCGAGTCAAAAGTTATGTTGATTTGAAGTTTATAATTGGTAAAAATGGTACTGGGCTGAGATACAGCTCCAAACAACAACTTTCTGCCAAAAATACCCCGTGGCGCTGCGCGACGGATGACTCTCACCCCCGTCGCGCGACGCCACCACCTCAGATCCGAGGATTTTTGTTTTTTTGATACGTTTGAGTATGGAACTTGTTTATTCTTGATTGTTAAAGAGTCAAAACTAATTATTTCCATGGTTTTGACCGTAGGTGAAGATGGACCTAACCCGGATGGCGATCAAGCTATTATCAAGAACCGAACGCACCAAATGAAGCTTCCGCATTTTGTCTATTTTGTTTAGTAATATGTAAACTCTTGAAACTATGTTTTTAAAAATTAACTAGTAGCATAATGACTTGAATATTATGATCATGTAAGGTCTTAAAATCATGAAAATTTTTGTAAACTCGTAAATTCTTGTACTAAATGCAAGTTTTTGTATCACTAATCTCGTTATATTAACTCGGGTCTTAAAAGTTGGTATCAGAGCCAAGGTTGTCAATAAAGTGTGTTCGGTCCAAGCTTGATCAAGCATCCGGTAAGAGTTAATTGTTTTAAGTAGATTTAGAGAATATAGAAATGAAACATGAACTGATATGCACGAAAAGAGGGTGTAAGTTCACTCAAACACGGGAAATGCATGAAACAAGAACGGTTGAATCAAGTTATGAACTTGATTAAATCAAAACAAGTAAATCATATGTTATAAATGAAATGTTTAACGGTTAATGTAAACATTTCAGTATTAAAGATGGCGGATGAAGGTAACGATGATGCGGTGCCGAGAGTCACCGAGCAAATGAGAGAAGTGATTGCCGAGGAGGTTGGAAAGGCAATCGAAAATAGTTTGTCCGGTTTTATCGATAAGATCCAAAACACGGTATTATCGGTAGTGGATGAAAGAATCAAGAAATTGGAAGATTGTGCTAATTCAACGAAGGAAAAGTCCGGAGGACGAAAGCCTTGTTCATACAAAGAGTTCATGGCATGTAAACCGCCAGTTTATAATGGGGAGGTTGACCCAATAGTATACCAGCGATGGCTAAACGATATCGAGGGGGTATTCGAGAGGACCCATTGTGATGAAGATGACTACGTAGCTTATGGTACGGGTCAATTAAGGGGTCAAGCGAAAGACTTGTGGGATAACAAAAAGAAAGAAATTGGAAGCGAAGCAGCTAAGGCTATGACATGGGATGAATTTAAGACGCCGTTTCTTAAACACCACAGTCCCAAGGCGGTCATAAATCGAATCAAGGAAGAGTTCATGCAACTTAGGCACAAGGGTGAGTCCATAGACAAGATCACGGGAATGTTTCTGGATAAAATGAAGTTTTGTGATGAACTGATAACAAACGAAGAACAGAAGATATATTATTATTACAATATGTTGAGCGCCGAGTATAGGGAGTTTATGACTCCTTCAAAATACGAGACCCTCACTGAGATCATAAATGTTGCTCGGGAATGGGAGATCGAATTGAGAAAGCAGGTTGAACGGGGTGAACAGAGGGCTCATAATGTTAATCCAAGCCCTACCAAGAAAGCGTGAACGAACGAAACAGTGAAGAAATCGGATGCAAAAGGCGGGTCGCCAAATTGCAAAATCTGTGGAAAGGGTCATAGGGGCGAATGTCGCTTCAAGCATAAGCCTTGCCCCGTATGTCGGAAAATGGGGCATATGGCTTCATCATGCCCGGAAAAAGTGACAGTTTGCTACAATTGTTATCGACCGGGTCACAAGAAATCGGAATGCTCGGAATTAGTGGGAAAGAAAGACGGGCAAGACACGAAAGGTGAAGCCCCGAAAGCAAAGGCTAGATCTTTCCACTTGACTGCCGCAGAAGCAAAAGTTGAACCCGAAGTGGTTTCAGGTATATTTGCTGTAAACTCGATTCCTGCACGTATATTATTTGATACGGGTGCGAATAAGTCCTTTATTTCATATGGGTTTATTCGACATCCTTCATTTGTTCTAACAAAATTACCTATGCCTTTAGAAGTAGAGATAGGTAATAACAAGAGTTTTACCGTCTGTGATGTATGTGAAAATTGTAAATTGAACATTGACGATGAAGAATACACAATAGACTTGATCCCAATGTCGATGGGAGAATTTCAAGTGATCGTGGGTATGGATTGGTTGTCCCGATACCACGCAAAGGTGGCATGTTTCCGAAAGGAAATAAAACTGACATCTCCTAGCAGAAAGCGCGTTACGATATACGGTGAAGAAGGGGGTAACCCGGTGGTATGCACGATGCTAGAAGCTCACAAACTTATGAAACATGGATGCAAGGCATATATGGTATACGCAAGTGAATCGGAGAAAGAATCCCTCAAAATCGGAAATGTGCCAGTGGTATGCGATTATCAAGATGTGTTTCCGGAAGATTTTCCGGGAATACCACCAGAACGGGAGGTAGAGTTCGGAATCGAATTGATTCCGGGTGCAAAACCTGTGGCCAAGGCGCCGTATCGGCTCGCGCCGTCAGAGCTACAAGAATTGATGTCTCAAATCCAAGAACTGCTCGACAAAGGGTTTATCCGACCGAGTGTATCCCCGTGGGGCACGCCAGTACTATTCGTGAAAAAGAAAGATGGCAATATGTGTATGTGTATCGACTACCGAGAGTTAAACAAACTCACGGTGAAAAATCGATACCCACTTCCAAGAATTGATGACTTGTTTGACCAACTACAAGGAGCGAGTTGGTTCTCAAAGATTGACCTCAGATCGGGTTATCACCAGTTGAAAGTAAAGGAGGAAGACGTACTGAAGACGGCCTTTCATACACGATACGATCATTATGAGTTCCTCGTAATGCCCTTTGGGCTTACTAACGCACCCGCGGCTTTCATGGATCTCATGAACCGGGTTTGCAATCCTATGCTGGATAAGTCGGTAATTGTATTTATCGATGACATTTTAGTGTACTCGAAGAATGAAACTGAGCATGTTTACCATTTGCAAGAAGTGTTAGAGACACTCAGACGAGAAAAGCTGTATGCAAAATTCTTAAAGTGTGCCTTCTGGTTACGAGAAGTGCAGTTTCTCGGGCATATCATTAGTGCCGACGGGGTACTAGTGGATCCGTCAAAAGTAGAAGCCGTGTCAAAATGGAACACTCCAAGGAATCCCTCAGAAATCCGAAGCTTTTTAGGGCTCGCGGGATATTATAGGAGATTCATACAAGATTTCTCCAAAATTGCTTTACCGTTGACCAAATTGACTCGCAAGGAGGAAATGTTTGTATGGGGCATTGAACAAGAGAAAGCCTTCCAAACGCTCAAAGAAAAGTTAACTCACACTCCGGTGTTAACGTTACCGGAAGGAATTGACGACATGGTGGTTTACTCGGATGCGTCGCATTCGGGGCTCGGATGTGTTTTAATGCAACGAGGCAAGGTCATCGCCTATGCCTCGAGGCAATTGAAGATCCATGAAAAGAAATACCCGACTCATGATTTGGAGCTGGCAGCAGTAGTATTTGCCTTAAAAATATGGAGACATTACTTATATGGGGTAAAATGTACTATCTTTACCGACCATAAAAGTTTGAAATATTTCTTCGATCAGAAAGAATTAAACATGAGGCAGAGGCGATGGTTAGAAATGGTCAAGGACTACGATTATGAAATACACTATCACCCGGGGAAAGCTAATGTTGTAGCAGATACCTTAAGCCAAAAGACAGATTATGCCCTGATACAAGTACAATCAATGCAGCTTATTGTGACCTCGGGCCTACTAGAACGAATCCGAGAGGCACAAGTTGAAGCAGTGAAGGTGGAAAACTGGAAAAAGGAAAGAATTGTCGGCCAATTTAAAGATCTTGAAGAAGGCAATCACGGTTTGAAAACATGTTTCAATAGAATCTGGGTTCCTAACACGTGTGAAGTTAAAAAGCTTCTACTAGATGAAGCTCACAAATCCCGTTATTCCATCCATCCGGGAGCGACCAAGATGTATAACGACTTGAAACAAAACTATTGGTGGCCCGGAATGAAAAGAGATGTAGTGAAATACGTGGAGAAATGCCTGACATGTCTGCAAGTCAAGGCGAAACACCAAAAACCATACGGTAAGCTCCAACCGTTGGAAATTCCGGGGAACATCTTACAATGGACCTGTTAACCAAACTACCGAGGACGAACCACGGATTTGATGCAATATGGGTAGTTGTTGATAGATTGACAAAGAGTGCTCACTTTATTCCAATACGTGAGACTTATACGTCAGAAAAGATGTCGGAGGTTTACACTAATGGGATAGTGGCACGCCACGGAGTACCGGTATCCATTGTGTCAGATAGGGATACCCGGTTCACTTCAAATTTTTGGCGAGATTTCCAAGAGCAAATGGGAACAAAATTGTTCATTAGCACTGCGTACCATCCTCAGACGGATGGACAGAGTGAAAGAACAATACAAACATTGGAAGACATGCTACGGGCATGTATAATCAACTTCGGAGGCAGTTGGGATGTTTATCTACCATTGGTCGAGTTTTCATATAATAACAGCTACCATGCTAGTATCGGGATGGCACCGTATAAAATGCTTTACGGTAGTAAGTGCCGGACCCCGGTGTGTTGGGGTGAGGTGGGTCCACGTGAACTCGCTCACAAAGATATAGTTCGAGCCACTAATGAAAAGATTGAGGTGGTTCGGGCACACTTGAAAACGGCACAAGATAGACAAAAGTCGTATGCGAACAAAAGGCGAAGACCGATCGAGTTTCAGGTTGGCGACAAGGTCATGCTCAAGGTATCCCCATGGAAGGGGGTTATCCGGTTTAGAAAGAGAGGAAAATTAAGCCCAAGATTTATTGGGCCGTTTTACAATTGTCGAACGAGTAGGAAAGGTAGCATACCGCCTTGAACTACCGGAAGAATTAAACGGAATTCATAGCACATTCCATGTGTCACATCTTCGGAAATGCCTAGCGGACGAAACAACCTATATCCACTACGACGACATCGAAGTGGATGATAGCCTTAACTATGTGGTGAAACCTATTGCGATTTTGGATCGTAAGGTGAAAACCTTAAGGAACAAAGAGATCAATCAAGTAAAGGTTAAATGGGAACACAAGAAGGGTTCGGATACCACATGGGAATCCGAAGAGGAGATGCAACGGCTCTACCCTACATTATTTGGTACGTAGATTCGGTTTCGGGGACGAAACCCTTTTAAGAAGGGTGGACTTATAACACACCAAAAATATAAAACTTTATATTTTATTATAAGGAATTAATCAAACAAGAATCAACTAACTAGGAACCTATAACCCAGTTAGCTACAGGTCTTGAAGTGACTTATAATAAGGTTAAAACACCTAAACTTGAAGTTAAATAAAAGTTGAGGGACCAAACTAGTTAAAATTGAAACTTAATTGTTAAATTAGTAAACTAACACACCAAACACACACTTGTGGGTGTGCTTGTATCGAACAGAAGGAAGGGCGACCAGGGGGTTCCCTTCAAACCCTAGTTCTTCACTAAAAACTCAAATTGGAAGCCTAAATCAAGTCCAAATCGAAAACTGAATACATATTAGTGATCACCTCGACGAAAGGATCGTAAGGTATGTGAGATTTTGATATTTGGTTCCACTTCAAATTCTAGATGAACTCATGAGTTTTGAAATTGAGCATGCATGAATGTTGTATTGATGTAATTAGAAGCAAATTGATGTCTAGAGATAAACCTTAGATGATTTCTTGTTAAAATCTAACATTTTGCTTGTGGGGTTATAATCACCATTGTAGGTGATTAGTGAGTTTGTAGAAAACTAATAAACACTAGGATTATGATTCTCATCCTAGTGAAATCTGAATTCATGTTGTAAATTCTGAAACATTGATGTTAAAAATTTAGTATAGATTTGCTAAATGGAAGTTAATTTAGATGGAAACGAGTCATGAATTTAGTATTGATTATGTGAAAATCTAACCCGCTAGGTGTTTGTTAAAACGCCTAAGTGAGGATTAAAATGTTAATAATCAGACAAAAACGCAGATTTTGCGATATCATAATGAATTATGATAAATGGTTGTAAAAAGGGGTTCTAAATTGGTTATGAATGGAACTCTTTAGGTAAAGAATCCAGACCGTCAAGCGGACAAGCCGGAGGTGGTACGCGGTTGAAGGGTGTGCTCTAAAGGTACGCGACTTATAGTTTCGCTACATTATGTTTAATCGTTAGTCTTACTTTGTTATATTGAAATTTGGTAAACAAGGAAAACCGTTAAGTCACGGGAGTGACAAAGTGCCTTAGACAAGTAAAACGGGTCAAAACATGTGTTAGTAATAGAGTTTGGATGTGTCTAGCAATGGAGACACCCATTCGGCATCCAAACGGGTCAAAACAAGTTGTGTTACAAACATAGAAATTAATAACCATCACTTGTGATTGGTTATATATCAAGCGTAGGCCGTGTAACGGACACGCTAATCCGTTGCAAAAGCATGAGCCCTTGTAGAGGGATTATAGTTCGGAACATTCGCTTGTCAAATGATTCCGAAAGGCATGGTTAAATTCTTGGAAATAAGCATGATGGTTATTGCATAAGCAACCCTTGGGAGGGGAGCAAAAGCTCATATTTGGCAAACGCAGAAACGGGTGCATTGGCCTAAGGTTTATGATGATAACAATTCATGTTGTGGAACTTTTAGACAAATGGGTCAAATAAACAGGAGATGAATTATTGGCCAACTGTTTTTGAAATGGTATTTTTATGCAAATCGTGTTGATACACGTGTCCGTAATTAAATTACGGTCACGTGGGAAAAAGAATCGGCTAAAACGGATGCCCGAGTCAAAAGTTATGTTGATTTGAAGTTTATAATTGGTAAAAATGGTACTGGGCTGAGATACAGCTCCAAACAACAACTTTCTGCCAAAAATACCCCGTGGCGCTGCGCGACGGACGACCCTCTCCCCCGTCGCGCGACGCCACCACCTCAAATCCGAGAATTTTTGTTTTTTTGATACGTTTGAGTATGGAACTTGTTTATTCTTGATTGTTAAAGAGTCAAAACTAATTATTTCCATGGTTTTGACCGTAGGTGAAGATGGACCTAACCCGGATGGCGATCAAGCTATTATCAAGAACCGAACACACCAAATGAAGCTTCCGCATTTTGTCTATTTTGTTTAGTAATATGTAAACTCTTGCAACTATGTTTTTAAAAATTAACTAGTAGCATAATGACTTGAATATTATGATCATGTAAGGTCTTAAAATCATGAAAATTTTTGTAAACTCGTAAATTCTTGTACTAAATGCAAGTTTTTGTATCACTAATCTCGTTATATTAAGTCGGGTCTTACAAGAGCACAACCCACCTCTGAAGACTTATAAGAAACAGAACCAGAGGATTCCCCGTTTCCAGCAACTTCTTCCGCCGATAAGCCCGCAAGCAGAAGTAAACCTTCAGCAGCTTCAAAAACCTTCAAGATTTCTGAAATTCTCCGGGAACGGAATTGACGCCTAACTCTCATATTGGCAATTTTGGTAAAATTTTATAACTTCTATATGTATATATAGTGCAAACAAAATGACGTCAGAGATGGTAGAAATTTTGATGATTAAGGGTCAAATCATCCCCTTTTGAAACGGCGCTGCCACTGCAAGTGTCATATCCCATTAAATACATCCTGACAGCGTCTGTACGTATTCGAAGAAGCTACAGTTCAATGAGAAGACGAAGGGGTAATATAAAATACGTTTCCATTTTTGGGTGACGTAACAATAGCCAACTCATGATTAGAAAGCTTCTCGCCAAGTGAACAGTTCGAAATAAAGTAAAAAATACAAAAAATCTTCTTCAAGAAGATTTCCATTTTTTCAAAACTAAAAACTCTACAGCAAAAAACACTTATCTCTCATAGTCTAGTGCTCCACTTATTTGCATAAGAGCAACACTAGACTGGGGGGACTTGAAGGGGTAAGGTCCCAAAAACCTTGCTTCAAGTACTTGGGACCATACCACAAACCTCATCCTTCTAACTCTCTTTAGACCTTGCGCGGCCGCGCACTGGTCCTACAAAGAAAACAATAATCAACACATGCGCACCAAAAGGAGAATAGTAAATCCTTGCGCTTATCTCCATGGCAGACATGATAAAAAATGCTAGCTAAACACTTCCGCATAAATAATATCCAGACTTGGATATTATTTCTCTGTTACCACGGAATTAACATAAAGAATAGCTACATAGGATTACAGCTGTATTCTTCTAGAAGGCTCCATCATGCACCACTAGTCGGTTATAACCGAATGGACACGTGGCATCATCCAAGGCTCCCGTGAAGTCACGACGATGGCATGGAATTGAAGAGTGATCCTTACTTTCCCACTTTCCACGTGGCAAAACCCCAACCGTTGATCAAAATCGCGATCCGTGTGCATACTCGAATTGTTAGCGATTAACGGAGGGAAAATAACCGCTTACGGAAAGAGCACTTTCCGTCAATATTTCACCAACAGGTTTTCCCGCCCAAAACTTCGGCTATAAATAGAAGGATAATTTAGGTATAATTCTCAAGTTACATTCACTTCACTTTCACTTCTTCTTCTTCTTCTTCTTCTTCAATAAACCCTGTACTTATTCTCACGCCGGAGGGTGGTCACGGAGAGAACCCCCATTCTCCCCGTGGCGAGTCTAACGGTGGTTGTTTTGCAGTTATTGTGAGAAAAGGAAGGTCACTCACCCAGATCGGACGAGAAGATTTAACCCTTTTATGCAGATTCAAACCCCCTGGTTCAGTTGATTCTGGTCAATTAAAGCAGTGTTTCTTCACGGATGCTTGTTTCGGATCCATTAAGGCCCAAAAATAATAATCGATGTTCACTTAACAAGAATACTCAATTCAATAAGATACGTAATCAATGTTCAATTAACAAGAATACTCAATTCAATAAGATACGTACGCACGGATACGGGTTCAATCAACAATTATGTTATGATGTTAACAATAACAACAATTAACGGACTAACAAATTTACACAATAAGATACGTACGCGTGGATCTTTTGATAGAATCGCCCTGCAAACAGCCGTTTGATGTTGTTCCATTGATGATGTTCGGACAATCGGACCTTTTAACTTCATGATGAAAACAAACAGAAACAACAAATCAGAACAAGGCAACACCAAAGAATCTTCTAGGTGACAAGACTTTTGTTTAAGAAGAAATCGGATGAACAAAATAACATATCTCTAGTTTATTCATGCTTAAAAAACACTTATAATTAAATCTATAAAATACTTAAACTATCATATAGTATACATAAAATTACATTATATTTAATAATTTATCTTTCTAAATTACGCTTTGTGAACTAGGGGCGAAACCATAGTAATATGAGCCGTAGCACGGGCTACGGCTCAACCCCGTATTCGTAGTGCTTTTTTTCCGGTTTTATATAAAGGATGCCCCTAAAAAAATACGAGGATACATCTAACAAAAAAATAGGATACTTGATATTACTAAAATATTATTTTTTATAAGCTCAAACATTTTCAACCCGAAATCTTGTAGAATAATTATGCCTGAATGATAAAATAAGCCCAAATTAATAATAATAAAATTAAAAGGAGTCCCTAAATATAATTAATAAAGTTAACCCAAGACGTAGAACGATATTATAGTTGAATAAGTGATCTTGCTCGTCTTATGGTGGAAACCGGAACACATAGTTCTTGTCTTTTGGTTTATCAGGTAGTGAAGCTAACTTTGGTTTTACCGGTAGCAACCGCAACCGTTGAAATATATTTTTTGTCTAAATTGAAGCATGTCAAGAAGGATTTAAGCAATCGAATGGGCCTGGAATATTTGAATAATATGGTTTGTGCGGTTGAAAAATAAACTTTTGATAAAGTAAAAGACGACGATATGATGGAACGATTTCAAGCTATGAAAAAGAATGAGGACACATCTATTAGGTATTTGTTTTTCTTTATTTATAATTTTTTTATAATTACCCCGTAAATCTTTTTTCGGGATACCCCTAAATTAATGGGCTAGTTCCGCCACTGATGTGAACTACAGATAATCTCATAATCATATTATATTAACAATTAAACAGTCAAACAGAAACAGCAAATCATATTCGTAAATCGTAATTCGTTCAATCTTCAATAGTTCAATTAAACAAACAGAAACATCAAATCAATTACTTACAGAAGCAGCGTCTCCATGTCGAGTTCTGAACTTCTGATCATCGACGTTGAGTTTCTGATCGTCGCCATCCTTCTGTCGTAATGTTTATTCAATTAATATGAATCATCGCCCTTTCAGTTTCCATATCCATGTTCAGTGTTTTTTTTTTTTTTAAATCATATTAGTATTGGGTTGGGCCCAATAAACCTAATGTATTTGGATTAAATTATAAACATAAAAAAATATTTGATTATGGGCCTCTATATTGGATTTGGTATGTATTTACAATTTTTTTTAAAAAAATAACATATATATATGTATATCGAATTCTTTTTTAAAATCCAATGCCCCCTCGAAATCGCGGGCCTTGTGCGGAAGTCCTCCCCGCACACCATAAGAGCCGCCCCTGAGGATGATAAATGAAAGGTTGGTTGAATAACATACATTTTACTCTTTTTTTTCTTCTAATTTTACTAATGGGTAAATTACTTTTTGAGTCCCTGTGTTTTAGGGGTTTTAACCACTTGAATCAAAAATCAAAATGTTTAATACCCTGAGTCCCTATAGCCACTTTTCTTAACCACTTGAGTCCAAATTTCTAACACTGTTAGAATTTTTTGTTTAAGTATTATTAATTAACCAAAATACCCTTATAGGTAAAAAATAAAAAAAATAAATTATTATTAGATTTCTCACTCACTCTCTTAGGCTAGACGGTATGGGGACCGTACCCCACCCGTCCAGCCCCGTCGCCGAACCCAACACCGTGCCGCTCCCCCGTCCTTGTCGAGACCGTCGAGAGCTAGACGTTTGAGACGAGCCATGTCAAGACAAAAAGGCTCCCCTTTTGATGCATGTTACCGTTTAAAAATAATAATAATAAATTTCCAAATTCAAATTCAAAACAAATGGTTATATTTTGATTTTTTTACCAAAATATCCTATAAAACTATATAAAACCCCTCTTTTTTACACCATTTTTCTCACTTTTCATCTACCACAACTCATCTGTCTCTCTCATTTTTATAAATATCTTCCCCTTTTATAAAAGTTATTCTACCATGGATCCCTTCAACAACCCGAACAACCCGAACGTCCCCAACAACCCTAACAACCCCAATATTCCTCAAACGCCTTTGCCGCATCCAACACTCACCGAACGTTTTTGCTCAACTGCAACAAAGTCAAGCCATACAACAATTGATGATGCGGGGTGCTTTTAATATCCAACCCTTTCAACCCGAACCGAACCCGACGCAACCCTTTCAACCCGAACCGAACCCGACGCAACCCGAACGATCCGAGACCCAACTACAAAACGACCTCATGAAGAAGCATCAAAGTGGTTTGATTTTGTTTTAAGTTTATGTTTTTTTTTTTAATTTATTAGGATTTTTTTTAAGTTTATGTTTTTTTTAAGTTTATGTATTGTTTTTTAATATTAATGAAAATATTTTCTTAATTTATTTGTTAAATGTTAAAAATAATGAAAGATTAAAAAAAATATATAAAAGTGGTGAGATAGGATCATATAGGATCATCCTCCCATTTCCACTAAATTTGTGGGATGGACCATCCTCCCAAGGATGGTGATGTGGCGATGACGTGGCGGATCATCCTCCCTTATCCCCATACCATGTACACTTATGTATCTCTCTCCCCCTTATCTATTTTTTCTCTCTCTAAACATTCTACACCTTTATCTCTCTCATCTTTCTTTCTCTCTCTAGACCACCTGCATCCCCCCCACCATCAACACCACTACCACACCACCCCAGCCATAACTTATCACCTTCCAACACAATATGTTCATGTTCATGTTCATCCTCCGACAGGCGAAGTGGAGTATACTGACTTCCCAAAACCATCAAACCCTCTTAAGAAACCATATTCTTCGACGGCGGAGCACACTACAGAGACCTCGTAGCAAATCTCCTGTTGGGTTTCACTCTTGTTTGGTTGCCACTCACTTTGGCCGCAGTTCTCAAAGGTTTTTTCTTGCGGTACAGATTCACGAACCTGCAGGTCACCGTCATATCTGGGTTAACGGGTCTGGACAAGAGTGATTTCTCATATAAAATCAAAGATGTTCAAGTTGTACCTAGGTTTATTGGTGAATGGGGTGATGTAATCATTACTTTAAAAGATGGAACTAAGGTTAATTTGAGAAGTGTTCCAAGGTTTAGAGAAATTGCAAACTATTGTTCATCGATGGCATCTGCTTCTGCTGATGAATTAGAAGAGACTGGTGCTGCCAAAGGCTTTTGATTTTGAGTTTCAATCTCATACTTTGATCAAAATAGGTGTGTACATTTTCATAATTGCAGCTTTGATCAAGATTTTTCTGTTGTATAATTATATGTTTAACAAGTTACTTTTTTTTGAACGGCGAATTTCTACAACAGGCGATAGATATCGCACCCACCACATCGGCAGGCCCACCACCCTACTCTGGCAGAGACTATGCTGTCTTAACCGTGCCCATGCTTGGCATCAAAGTTTGGCTTAGCACTCCCCGAGAAAATTTCTAGCCTACCGCCCACTCGAAAGTCCGGGAGCGTGTAGTTGCACCCTCCACAAAAGTCTAAGACTCTCTGGAGTAAATGAACTGTAATAGAAAACTCGGGTGTGCTCCGGGAATCGAACCTAAGACCAGGCCTTTGTTCCCATCATTGCATGACCACTAGGCCAAAGCCCAGGATCTTTTAACAAGTTAATTGATGTTTTTTAAATTTGATGCTTTCTGTGTACATGTCATATTTGAGTAATTTAATGTATTTTGTAATATTCTTATTACCATTGCAACCTGTTAAGTGGCTTGGCTACAAGAAACCAGGATTTGCAACATTTTGCATTTACTTATGTTGGGAGTTCAAATGGTTGTCATGTATTATCCTAGAAAATCCAATTAAAAAAAGAAAAGAAATGGTATCTACTTCTCTTGTTATTGTGTCCACTTTTGTTCTACTTGGAACTCTGTTGAGTTTTGGTCAGCTTAACATACCAAAAAGGAACCCGAATCGGAGCGGGTTGAGATTCGGAAGTTGGAAAGTAAGGTTGTGGGTCACACTAAAGTTATTGGGAGAGATGCAAGTTTGATTGAGCTATTAGGTGACTTGTTGTCCACGAAAAGTTAGATTCTAGAAGTTTTCATGTTGATTATGTTCTAAGTTTGCTTTATTGATGTTATTGATGCTTTTATTTTAAGTTTTCATTCATTGTACCAGTTTTTCTCATAAAGTAGCATGTTATATGTTAATATTGTAGATTAGTTGAATTTTTTTTTAAATTGCTTTTAAGAAAATGTTAATTTTTACTTTTAAGTTTGAGTTAATTACTGCTTTCATCCCTGTGGTTTGTCAAAAATCACTATTTCAGTCCATTAGTTTAAAAATTGCGATTTCAGTCCCTGTGGTTTCGCTTTCGTAACCATTTCAGTCCATGTGGTTTACACTTTCGTAACCATTTTAATCCATTTATTTTGTAAGTACAGGAACTGAAATGGTTACGAGGTGGACGGAATTGGTTATGAAAGTGAAACCACAGGAACTGAAATTGCAATTTTTAAACTAATGGACTGAAATAGTGATTTTTGACAAACCACGGGGATGAAAACAGTAATTAACTCTTTAAGGTTTTAAATGGATGAATTGTCTGCCAGATGCTGTTATTGTCTTTTATTTCTAGAGGAAGATAAAATTTAATTTTTCTGTAAAATGAAGAAAAAAGATGTTCATTCATTTGAAATAATCTATGTTTTTATGATGTGCTTTATGAATATGAATATGTTGTTTTTTTATTATTGCTGTGAGTTTTAGTTTTTTATTTTACTACTAAAACCAATTTTTATGATGCTTAATGACTGAATCATCATTTTTTACGATGCTTAATGACTGAATTTGCTTTTGGTGCTTGTAGGTTTAACGAATTTGGAGTTGATGGTGGATCTGCAGCCAAAGCTCTTAAACCAAAGTTCACTGTGTTTTCAAAGCATTTGACAACACACACAGGCTTCCAAGTGCCAGCTTTTGAGGTATAATCTATTTCATAGAGCTTTGAAATAATCATAATAATTCACATCTAAAGGGGTAAAGTTCCGTTAACAGACATTAATTTGTGGTTGTTAAACGGTGTTATCACACAGATCAAGTTCTTGGTTGCAGGTGCTATTGCCCTGAAAGCCCTCGGAAGCTTGCTGTTTGTTTTTGGCAGTACCCTTGGCGCTACTCTGCTGGTTAGCAATACCCGATTACAAACATGCGTTTTCTTTTTTATCTATCAGAATGATTTGTTTAATTTCTTTTTCTTAACAGATTCTGCACCAGTTGATCGCCACTCCCATCTTATACGACTTCTACAATTATGACATCGAGAAAAAGGAATTCCTTCACCTTTGCATCAAATTCACACAGGTTTGATTCCAAACACTTAACCGTTCACTTATTATGGATCGGTCAGTTCAGGTTGTGTTTATGTCAGAGCAGTCAGTTGACTCGTTTGATAAGTGAGCTTGAATCGCAAGGTGCGCTTCCGAGTAGCAATTCAAGGGTTTCATCCTTGGCTACGTGTTGTGGACCAAGGTTGCTCTCTATATGGATTAAGTTGTAAATTTAGATGCTTTTGGTTTGTGTTTAATTGAAAAACTCTCACATTTATACCTATATTTAGATGGAGTGATATTATTCGACTTTCTTTACCATGTTGTCTGTTAGGAAACTTTATTTGTAAGTATTGAAGAAAATCCAATTCAGCTTGATCTATGAAGAAGATAAAGTCCTGAAGATCAAACAACAAGAAGAAAACCAGATAGGGCAAATGAAAGGAACAACATCTACTTCAAAGAATCAGAAGCTGATCAAGAACTAAAGAAGATTATCAGGAAAGGCCATTCTGATGGATCTGATGATATTTCTGACAGTTCCTGGCAAATCTGATCATCAGACTTTCTGATGATTTGTTCACCAGAATTTCTGATAACCACTTATCAGAAATTCTGATATAACCCCACTTGTCTAAAATGAGTTCTACCCTACCACAATAACCGAAGCAACTTTACATTATTAGATCTTATGATGACAAAGGCATCTTGATAATTGGATTCAATGAATATGTTAAGAAGCTACTTTTTGCAGGACATATACATGAATAAACAAATGTTTATTCATGTATCCCGGGCTCTCTATAAATAGAAAGCTCATCAAGCAAAGGACAATGACTTAAGCCAAGCATTCAATACATACAACAAAAACTCCATTGTCCTTTCACCTTAGAATTACACAAGTATTCGTTTGTAATAGATAATAATCTCACAGTCACCTTATAAACCATTTTGTTTCAAAGTGATATAAACTTGAAAATTATGTAGGTCTTGTTTCTTGAAAGTCTGATTTCTATTTTCGCACACTATTTTCATATTAGTTGAAATCACTTGCCATATTACGTGAAAAGAAGTTTTTAAGTCCAACTGGGACCAACAATTGGTATCAGAGCAGATTGAATAAATCATTTTCAAACGATCAATTGCTCATCTTCTTTTTCTCTAAATATGGCAAAATTTCAAACATGGAATAATGCTTTCAACATTGGTTCAATGTCTAAACCTCCGACCTTGGTCAGAGAGGAATACCCACAATGGAAAATCAGGATGGTCAACTTCCTTAACGGACACGACCGAGCTCTGTTTCAATCCATTGAAAGGGTCCACATGTACCAACAACTGAAATACCAGCTATTCCAGCAATTGACCAATCACCAGGAATCCCTGCCTCCCGGGCTCCCAAAAGTGAAAATCTTTGGAGCCCAGAAGAGAAGGATCTGGTGGCTGCAGATGAAAGGGCTAAATCACTTTTAATAATGGCTCTTCCTAATGACATATTCTCTCAAGTTGATGCATGTGCATCTGCTAAAGAAATATGGGATCAGTTGGAAAATATTTGTGAAGGAGGGGAAAAGATGAAAAGAAACAAAAGAACAAACTATGTTTCCTCCTATGAGAGATTCAAAAGTTTACCAAATGAAAAACTATATGAAACATATCACATATTTTCAAAACTTTTGAATGAGCTAAAGAAATTTGGGATTATAAAATCAAACGATGAAAGGAATATAAAATTTCTGGATGCCTTGCCTAGAGAATGGAGAAGTCTAACCATGACTTTGTCCTCCACCTTAGAACTAGGTAATATGAGTCTTCATGACTTATATAGCATTCTGGTCCCCAGAGAAGATGAGATATTTGAAGAATCTAATCAGAGAGGGGGATCTTTAGCTTTAATCTCAAACCCACAAAGAACACCTACCAATGATCCACAAACCTCAAACAGTCAAAATATTGAAAATTATGATACATCATCAGATTTTTCAGCTTTTGCTGAAGCAATTGCACCGCTCACCAAAACTTTTGAGCAGAGGTTAAGGGGAGGAGGCCAAGATACCAGAAAAGTGATAGAGGGAGGATGGAAGGAAGATCTAGGGATGAAGGAAGATCAAAGGATAAGGGAAAAGCTGAAGTTGTGTGTTACAAATGTAAACAAAAGGGTCACTATGCATCAGAATGCAAAACCAAGAAATTGAAGGATGTTGCATACTATGAGAAGAAGTTGGAAGAAGCAAAGAAGCAACAACAAGTCAGTTTGATAGCAGGGACAGATACATGGCTGTCAGATGACTCTTCTAATAAAGAAGAAGAAGAGATGGCTAATTTCTGCCTCATGGCACTTTCAGATGAACTACCTGAAACATCAGAACACAAGGTAAATCTAGATAATCATGAACTTGAACACAAATTAAACAAACTCATGTCAGATTTTCTAAGTCTGCAAGATAAACAGAAATCAGATAGTAAAAAATCTGATGAGTTGCAAAGAACCATGAATAAAGTTATACTTGAAAACCAGTTACTGATAGAAGAAAGCTTAGATCACAGAGAAAAAATTGAATTTTATGAAAAGGAAAGAAAAAACTTATACAAGAAAATTCATGATAAAGAAATAAATGTAAAGGGTTTTCAACAGGCAAAGGAATTCATTAACTTTATTGAAAAAACACCAATGAACAGAGGTGAGGGTTTAGGATATGTAAAAACAAGTGAAATTAAACCAACCACCTTTGTGAAAGCAACACATCAAACTTCTGATAAATTTACATCATAATCTGATTCTGAATCATGCAGATCAACAAGTTCTGAGAACTCTTTTGAAATCTCAAAACTCAACTTAAAAGCAAAAAGGAGTGAATCCAAACAAAAATGTTTAAAAACTCTAGAAGTGATTCACTTAAGATTTCAAAATTATCCAACAATTCCATCACAAGTAGAGAAATCAGAGAATTCTGATAAAGAAACTTGTATGTGTGTTGACATTCTGAAGCTTGTTCAACACCATCTCCAAATAAAAATTGAAAAATATGTTCATGGCTCAGCATGCAACAGATGTTCTGATGGAGGTTCATCAAAAGAAGATAATTTGTTTAAAATCTCATCAGAAAAAGTACACAAGCAAGTCTGGGTACCAAAAACTCTCTAATTTTTCCATTTCAGGACCATCATGTGCAGCAGATCTGGTACTGCGATTCTGGAAGCTCCAAGCACATGACTAGGGACAGGAGCTTACTCAGTAATTTTGTTTCAAAACTGGGTAAAATGGTTAATTTTGGGAATGGAGTAAAAGGGAGGATTTTGGGGTATGGATGCATAAAGTATGGATGTTTGACCATCGAAAAAAGTCACCTATGTAGAAGGCTTTAAGTACAATCTGCTAAGTTGTGGTCAATTCTGTGATAAAGGTTTTCAGGTAACCTTTTTACCAGAAAAATGCTTGTTAATTGGTATGGATGATAATAAGATCTATTTGAGTGGAAAAGAATAAGACAGTCAATCTACTATTTTGATTTTAAAGAAGAAAATGAACATCCAAAATTATGTTTATTTTCAAAAATTAATAAAGGCAGTAGTTGGTTGTGGCACAAAAGGTTAGCCCACTTAAACTTTAAAAATTTGAGCAAATTAGCAAGCAAAGGAATGGTAAAAGGATTACCTTTCATATCCTCAAAGAAGGATAAAATATGTGAAGCTTGTGAAATGGGTAAATCTAAAAGAAGCTCACATAAAACAATTTCTGAATCTTTAATAACACAAAATTTAGAACTTATGCATATGGATCTTTGTGGACCCATTCGCACTGAAACCTTTTCTGGAAAGAAGTATATACTTGTAATTGTAGACGATTTTTTCAGATACACATGGGTAGAGTTTTTAAGAAAGAAAAGTGAAACTCCTGATCTGATCATAAATTTTATCAGAAAAATTGATAATCTATTAAAATTGACAGTCAGAAGGATCATAACAGACAATGGAACATAATTTAAAAATTCAAATGTTGAGAGCTTCCTTGTAAGCAAAGGAATCTCTCATGACTTTTCTGCTCCAAGATCACCCCAACAGAATGGAGTGGTAGAAAGGAGGAATAGAACCTTAGTGGAAGCAGCTAGAACAATGCTTGCTCATGCAAAACTGCCCACTCATTTTTGGGCAAAGGCAATAGTAAATGCTTGTTTTACCCAAAACAGGTCCATAATCAACAAAAGACACAATAAAACACCCTATAACATTATCAATGGAAGAATTTCAAGTGTAAAATTTTTACACACATTTGGTTGTAGATGTCTTGTTTTCGATGATTTTGAAAGTCTTGAGAAATTTGACAGAAAAGCAGAAAAGGGTATTTTTCTTGGTTATTCAATGTCCTCAAAAGCTTATAGAACTTTTATTCTAAACACAAGGATAATCAGAGAAAGTTTATATGTATCTTTTAATGATTCATCAGAAACAGAAGTTTCTGATGAATATATGAAGGAAACAAACCTTTCTGATAAACAAGAAAAACTTGAACATCTTTTTGAAATGATAACAGAAGATTTCCTAGAACATGATCAATCTCTAACAAACAAATCTATAGATAATTCATGTGCTAACCCTTTAGAACAAATGAAAATGTATCAGAAACCTTGAATCAGAACAATGAAAATATTTCTGACAATCAAAATTCTGATATATTCCATACAACTGAGGCAAATGTTCAGGGGGAAACTTCAAATCCATCAGAACCAACAACTTTTCACAACAAGTTGAGATGGATAAAAGGACATGTTCATTCTGACATCATTGGAAATCCAGAAGATGGTGTAAGAACAAGATCTGCAACAGCACATGAGTGTGCATTTGCTGGGTTCTTAAGCAACATAGAACCCAAGTCTGTCAAAGAAGCTCTTAATGACTCAGACTGGATTCAAGTAATGCAAGAAGAGCTTAATCAGTTTGAAAAGAGTAAGGTATGGGATCCGGTGCCTAAGTGATGTGTGTAAAATGCAACATATAAATTACATCAAATGAGGCATAAAACTAACCCTTTTTAGTACTAATGTTGGAAAAAAGTGTGCTTTTGTCTTCCTTTTGTATTTTCAGGATTAAATGAGCGCAAATGAACAAAAGAAGCAAAAATACAGCTAAATCTAACATAAATACAAGAAAAGGAATAAACGTGGCATGCCCGACCCCTCGACAACATCTTCCCAAGCAAAAACAATATATCAGAAGGCTGAACACGCCCCGGGTCCAGCGAACACGGGGTCGTGCCGAAGTGTCTACAGAAAAGATAATGTTATAGAAGCTTCTATTTCCCAACACGGGGGCGTGCCCAGCTCCACACGGCCGTGGTCAACGCTAAGATTCACATAATCCAAGAAAATCTTGATAGTACAGATACACTTCTGCACACGGGGCCGTGCCCAGCGGACACGGGGGCGTGGTCAACTAATGCGGACAAACTGCAATTAATGAAGAAAGAGAAAGTGGATGGACACGGGGCCGTGTCCGGGCTTCTATGCAGGCTATAAATAGAGGTGCTTGGTTCACTTCAAAGGTATCCCTTGGCAAACCACATCTCTCACACTTCACCACCATCACAACACCCACATCCACCACCATCATCCATCATCCATCATAGAGTGTGTGTAGTAGTCTCAGGATCCAAGATTGATAGTAAGAGTTCTTGACAATCAAAGGCCATGTTTGCCGAATTCTCTTACATCACTTGGTGAAGACAAGCATTTAGTGTAATACTTTTGTTTTTTAATCTTTTCACACCTTTTATTTGGTTTTGTATTAATGACTTTAATAACTAGTTTCTTATGTTGAAGGTGAAACTTCCTTATCATTTGTCTGTGGTGTCTTGGCGTTAGTTTACTATCTATATAAAATAAAAGATTTACACCATTCATATCTCTACGGTCTATATAGAGATATGTTGGCTACCTGGTCGGGGGTTAAGGGAATGGTTTGGTAAGGTTCTTGCCTTGTTCAGTGTATAGATCCTGAAAGGACCTGGGTCAAGCTTACTAGGACCTCCTTCAATACCCACTGGTATTGGATGGCGGGGGTGCGAATGGCTTGATCCCCTCATATGTAAACTACTATTAATACATTAACCCGGCTACTTGGGATTGTATCCCTGCTGACTCAAACCACTTAGCCGAGGGTAACGTCACCTTCAAAAGAGGGGCCTACCACATTACGCATTAATAACTTAATTAATTATCTTCCAATAATCCAACCCTTTAGGATTGTATCCTTGCTGACTCAAATTACTGGGTTGAGGGTAACGTCTCCTTCAAAAGAGGGGCCTACTACTATAACTAAGATAATCTCTTAAAAAAGTGCAAAAGTGCGGAAAACATCAAAGGTTACACTAAAGGCAAGTCGGATCCAAGTGATTCATCTTGTCTATCTGTTTTTATTTTATTTTTATTTTTCAGCATTTTTAGATTTTATTTTCATGTTTAAAACTTTTTCTAAACTTTTGATTTGATTAGAGGTTGAGGATAAACCGGTACTAAAAGCTCTTGTGTCCTTGGACGACCTCGGTATCTTGCCAACGCTATACTACGCTCACGATGGGTGCACTTGCCCATATGTGTGTTTAGTGTTAGTAGAATATCGTGTTTTATAAATTTAAAACTTGACTAAAGTGTTAAAAAGGGCTTAAAATATACATAAAATATATAACGCTACACACGCATCAAGTTTTTGGCGCCGTTGCCGGGGACACAAGGATTTTAGGAAAGTTAGGAATTAACGGCCTAATCATTTTTCTTATTTTTCTTTTCTTTTTTTTTAGGATTCTTCTTAAACTTTCAGCTTCAGCCGAGCTCAGCACGGGCCGTGCCTGGTCGGACACGGGTCGTGCCCAGCATTGTTACTGGCAGTTTTTATTTTCCGAGTTACAGAGAGCTGAGCACGGGGCCGTGTTGGTGCAGCACGGGGTCGTGTCGAGCTTCCCAGTAACAAGGATCCAGAAAACAATCACTGTAACTCCGACCACGGGCCGTGTTCATCTGAGCACGGGGCCGTGGTAAAACTTCTGACCAATGTTCTTTTTGTTTTTATTGCAGGACTTGGAACCCAGGCACCACACCTGAACTTTCTACGCAGTGTATGAGCTCCAATTCCAGTAGAGACATAAAAGAACCTCTAGACGAACCCGAACACTTTCTAAGAAAAAGACTTAAAGCTAAAAACCAAGAGAAAGTTTCGGGGACCCACTTCCAATGGTGGATCAACGTACCCTCATGGATTACCTGTGACCCACTGTAGGTAATCTTGGCGCCGCTATCAATGCGCCGAATGTCGAGGCCAACAACTTCGAACTTCGGCCGCATTTGATACAAATGCTCCAAAACACCGCAACCTTCCACGGGCTTGCGGACGAAGATCCCCATTTAAATATTACTAACTTCTTGGAAATATGTGATACTTTTCGGATCAATGGAGCATCAAATGATGCCATCCGCCTCCGAATGTTTCTATTTTCACTAAAAGACCGAGCTAAGGCTTGGCTTAATACCCTCCCAGTTGGTTCGGTAAACACCTAGGATGAACTAGCCCAAAAGTTCTTATATAAGTACTTCCCTCCTGCTAAAACGGCTAAATTAATGACTGAGATTAATACATATTCACAAGAGGACGGGGAATCATTATATGAAACTTGGGAAAGGTTCAAGGAGCTACTAAGAAAGTGTCCTCATCATGGTCTTGCGGTATGGCAACAAGGATCCAATTTCTTTAATGGGTTGCTGCCACACATAAGACAAACACTTGACTCTAGCTCCGGGGGACTCATAGGTAATCATCGCCCAAATGAAATTTATAATCAAATTAAGGAAATTGCTCAAACCAATTTTCAGTGGCATACTCCCTGAGGCACAAAATCTATTGCCCCGGGCACCCATAAGGTTGACGAAAGCACCTCCTTACAAGCCCAAATCGAGGCCCTTTCTTCAAAGATCAAGAAGATAGAAATGGCAAAAACGACCTCGGTTATGGCTTGTGAAAGGTGTGGTGGGCCACATGAAAATTAGAGTTGTATGAAGGAAATGGATAATCAAACAGAAACGGTAAACTACATTGATAATAGACCTAGGCCGTCAGGTCCTCCAATGGGTACCTACAACCAAGGATGGCGTAACCACCCTAACCTTGGTTGGAGAGAACCCGGCACAAAATTTCTCTCAACAACAACAAGGGGGATGAGAGAGGCTTGAAGATACCATCTCTCGCCTCATCTCCGACACCGAAAAGAAAAACTCGGATCCATTTCAACAACTGGAATCGAACTTTAGAAATCAACAAGCTACTATTCAAAACATTGAAAAACAACTAAATCAACTAGCTCAAAATTTCTCCGAGAGACCACAAGGTGCGTTACCAAGCAATACCGAAACCAACCCAAAGGCGCAAGTGCATCTAATCACATTGAGAAACCGTATCGTAGGTCCTGAGGAGGCTCCGCTACCTCCAACTGAAAAGAGCCGATCTGGCCAAACCGCAACTTCCCCGACACCCCAACAAGAGACGGCTCCTCCACCAAATCAAGAGCCTACCAAGAATCCTCCGGTGCCAAACCCCGGTCGGTTACTTTGCCAAAAGACCGATGAGCAATTCACAAAATTCATAAATTTACTAAAACAATTGCATGTTAATATTCCATTTGTCGAAGTCCTAACTCAAATGCCTAAATATTCAAAATTTATGAGGGACTTCCTCACTCAAAAAAGGAAAATCGAATCATTGCAATTAGTTAATTTAAGCGAAGAATGCTCCGCCTTGCTACTCAACAAACTCCCACAAAAGAAGATCGACCCCGGAAGCTTCACCATCCCTTTTCAATTGGGGAATCACCCATTCGCAATGCACTAGCCGACCTCGGGGCTAGTATCAACCTCATGCCCGCATCAATGTTCAACCGACTCAGACTAGGGAAAACATGCCCTACAAAAATGAGCATACAACTCGCCGATAGGTCCGTAAAATATCCACAAGGTGTCGCTGAAATTCTAATGGTTAAAGTCGGAGACTTTGTCTTCCCGGCCGACTTTGTCATACTAGATATGGAGGAAGATACCGAAGTACCACTCATCTTTAGCTACGGCCCACGCAGTGGTAGATATGAATGGTGGGACACTAACATTGAGGGTTGGGGACAAGGAGATGAAGTTTGGGGTTGGTAAGAGAGTAGAAGGCGACAACCCGGTCAATTACATGAAAGTCATAGACTCAAGTTTGGATGATGCTCTCCGACGGTGCAACATGGGATGTAAAACATCCCACTTGGGTAACATATGACTGACTTTGGGTCTAGCCAGGGACCCTTATAAATGTGGCGCACCATGGAGGCATTCCGCGGAACTATCCTTAGTTTTAACTTAAATTAACTTTTATGCTTTCTAGTTTAGTTTTAATTTTCAGGAATAAAAGACACTCAAGATGGTGGATGATACTAAGGGAAGCTTGAACCAACACCCCATGCACAAAAACAGAGCCTCATGACAATTTTTCTTCATTAAAAGCAAAAAAAACCCTAGTTTCTCTCTCTAGCCAGGCGATCCTATTTCTTCATGCAAACCTCGGTTTTTTTTCCGTGATCTCTTTGTATAACAGTCTGTGATTAGTGATTTTGATTCTCAAATGATTTATAACGAACTTGTTAGCAAAATAGTAATCGATCTAAAACTAGGTTTTCGGTTTTTTCTTGTTTCAATCGCCGCCATAACTTGCTGATTTCGATCATATTGTATAGTGTTGTTGGTTTATCGGTCCTTCTGGTGAGGCAGAAACTTTGACTTACCAATTACACTATAGGATTTTGCTAGAGTCACAAGTTAGGGTTAAGCTAGTCTAGGGTTTGTTTGTTTGTTTGGTTGATTTCTTCTGATTGTCGCTGGTTCTTGGTGCATGGTAGATTGGTTTTCGGTTTAAAGGAGAGATTCATTTGTGTTCTCTGATTAGGTATGCTGTTGATCTGTGTGTTTTCTATTTTCTGGGTTTACGTCTGCATGTTCTGGTGTTGATCCAACCATGAGTTCTAAACCTCCCAACATCCAAGATTTGTTTGGGAAACCTTCGGCCATCAGTGATGAACCACCTAACATACAAGAGCTGTATGGGAAACCTCCGACTGTTTTGAAGGGTCTTGGTAATAGAATTCTGAATATTGATGGTAAACCCTTGGCACCTAGACGTGGAGTTATGACGAATAATCAGCAAGGGCCTCGTGTCTTGAATGTTATTGATGAGCTGCAAAAAATTACTGTTCCAGTACAATCTGAGGAGTCTAGTGATAGTTTCTCAGATAAGTTGAAACAACATGAGGTGCCGTTGTCGTATGCTGAAAAGGTGAGTAAGAATACGCAGCTGAAACGTGAAGTTAACTTTAGGAAACTGGAACCTATGGAAACCCATAATGAAGCTGATGTTGTCATTCCAAGGGAGGTTGTTAAAAAGGTTCAGGACAGGTTTGATAATGTATTATATGGTTATTTTCTGGGCAATAGGCTGTCGTTTCCAGTGGTAGAGTATTACGTGAAAAATGTCCGGACAAAGTTTGGATTCGTCAAAGTCATGATGAATTCTGATGGTTTTTTCTTCTTCAAGTTTGATTCCAAAGTGGGCATGAATAAGGTTCTTGAGGGTGGTCCGTGGCTTATTCGGAAAGTTCCGTTATTTCTTAATACATGGTATCCGTCGGTAAGTCTTAAAAAAGAAGGAATTAAATCGGTTCCTGTTTGGGTAAAACTTCATAATGTTCCTATTGCAGTCTATACTGATGATGGTTTAAGTTTATTAGCTTCCAAGATTGGTGTGCCTAAAAAGTTGGATAGCTACACAGCTGATATGTGTGCCGATAGCTGGGGAAGGAGCAGTTTTGCAAGGGCTTTGATTGAAGTTAATGCGGATAGTGCTCTTAAGGATCATATAGTAGTGGCTATTCCAAAGCTTGAGGATGATAGGTATGTCGTGGAAAAAGTTGCAGTTGAGTATGAATGGAAACCACAGCGCTATTCTGTGTGTTGCATCTTTGGTCATGATGATCACAATTGTGTAAAAAATATTAAGTCCAATCCTAAACAGGTTACTGTAGATGATGAGGGCTTCATAACGGATAAGAGAAAGGTTGCTAAGTTTGGAGGTATGCATAAGAAACAGAAACCAAAATTTGTTTACAAGCCTAAAATCAACAAGTCCGGGACAAGTACATCAGGAACGAAGCAGGATACTAGATCGGCTGCTGATCCAACTATCTTAAAGACGAGGAATTCCTTTGAGACATTAGTGACCGGGGATGGGAATCCTCGGGTTGAAGATGAAATAGACGATGGGTACGAGATGCTAGCTAACAAAAAGCCTGGTCCGAATAAGGAGACACAAAGTAATTCACGTGTTGAAGACAAAGTAGTAGAGGTTACGCCAACGGAGATGGCTGGATTTATGACTAATGATCAGCAAGAAAATGATTCTGAGGGAGCAAGCACTCCCGGACATACTGGTTTCAATGGGCAGCATAATGTCATGGAATGTGAGGGGCTTGAACCGTCCCCTAAAACAAAGTGAGGTTCGTATTTTAGTTCAAGAAAACAATTTAGATATGTGTGCTATTCTTGAATCGCATGTGGATGTTACTAAGTTGGTCAATGTTTGTAAGAATGTGTTTTGTAATTGGAGCTGGACATCTAATGGTGGGCTTTGTAGTCGTGGTACGAGAATTATACTGGGTTGGAACACTGATAAGCTTGATGTTATGGTTTTGTATCAGTCGGATCAGATCATTCATACACAGATTAGGTTCAAAGAAAATAACAAACTTCTTTTCTGTTCGTTTGTTTACGCTGAGAATAAGTATCAACTTCGTAGGTCTCTGTGGGATAACCTATGTTATTATAAGAGCTTTTGTCATGATAAGCCATGGGTGGTTATGGGAGACTTTAACTCGGCTCTCAAGCTGGAAGATTCATTATACGGAACATCCCACAAATCTATTGGCATGTGTGAATTCGATGATTGTGTTCTATATACTGAATTGCTTGATATTAATGCTCATGGGATTCAATATACTTGGACCCAGAAACCTAAAACTGGAGTGGGCCTTATGAAAAAGATTGATAGGATTATGGGCAATGTTACTTTTCTCGACCAATTTCCTGATGCTTTTGCTATGTTCCACCCGTTTCGAGTGTCAGATCATACCCCATGTATCCTTAGAACAGTGAGCGCAAAAGATAATCGGCAGAGACCTTTTAAGTTCCCTAATTTTATTGCAAAGAAACCCGAATTTAAGGAATTTGTTAAAGATGAATGGATGAAGACGATTGATGGCGTTACTATGTTATCAGTTGTGAAGAAAATGAGAAACTTGAAGCCGCGGCTGAGAAAGATCTTATTCATGCAAGGTAATTTGCATGATAAGGTGACTGAGTTAAGGAATAAACTTGATGATATTCACATTCAGGTGGATCAGAATCCGCTGGACTCTAATTTATGTCACTTGGAGGTTCTTTGCCTTCAAGATTTTCAATCAGCTGCCTACGATGAGGAGTGTTTTTTTAAACAGAAGTCTAAGGTACAGTGGTTAAAGGCGGGAGACTTTAACGAAAAATTTTTTCACAATACGGTGAAAGCTAGAAATGCTAGATCTAAAATTCATAGTGTCATGGATCTGATGGGTGCTAGACATGAAGGTGATGGTGTAGCCGATGCTATGGTGTCTCACTACTCGGATTTTTTGGGTTGTGATGCTCTAGTTGAAACGGCTAACCTGGAAAATCTGTTTATTAATGTTCTTAGTGATGAAGTTGCCGATCACATGGCTCGTCAGGTCTCTCGTGAGGAGGTTAAGTCTGCTATGTTTAGTATTGGAGAAGATAAAGCCCCGGGACCGGATGGTTACACGTCTGCTTTTTTCAAGCATTCGTGGGATATTGTTGGTAACGAAGTTACTGATGCGGTGCTACAATTTTTTGATAATGGTCAACTTCTAAAGCAAGTTAACCATACCATTCTTGCTTTGATTCCCAAAAAGGATACACCAGATTCAGTTCTAGACTATCGGCAGATCTCATGCTGCAATGTCCTGTATAAATGCATAAGCAAGATTATTACGGATCGGGTTAAAGGAAGTTTGGGTTCTCTTGTCAGTATTAACCAATCTGCTTTTGTTCCAGGTTGTAAAATATCTGATAATATCCTTCTCACACAGGAATTGATGCATAATTATCACTTGAATAGGGGGCCTGCGAGATGTGCTTTTAAAATTGACATTCAAAAAGCCTATGATACAGTCAATTGGTCTTTCTTGGAGTATATTTTGAATCAGTTTGGGTTTCATCACAAAATGGTGAAGTGGATAATGACCTGTGTTTCTACAGTTTCGTATTCTTTAAGCATAAATGGTAATCTTCACGGTTACTTTAGGGGTAAACATGGGTTACGTCAAGGGGACCCAATGTCACCCTACTTATTCACTTTAATTATGGAGGTTCTCTCGCTTTTACTCCAGCAAGCTGCCAGCTCATCCTTTAAATATCATGCTCACTGTGTGAAGCAAAAAAACATTAATGTTTCGTTTGCTGATGATCTGTTTATTTTTGTCCATGGTGATTCTACCTCGGTTAGGAAGGTAAAGGGGGCGCTTGAGAAGTTTACTAATATTTCTGGATTGGTTCCGAGTCCAGCGAAAAGCACGGTCTTCTTCTGCAATGTTCCTCTATCGATTAGGCAGGAAATCCTTGCTATAATGCCGTTTCAAGAAGGTTCTCTACCTGTCCGCTATCTTGGGGTCCCGCTAATATCTTCAAGGCTTCTGTTTAAAGACGGTAAGATCCTCATTGATCGTATGGATAAGAAAATTGTCAACTGGATGTCTAAGACTTTGTCATTTGCTGGTCGTTTGCAACTTATAAACTCAGTTCTGTCATCTATGCACATCTAATGGGCACCTGTGTTTATTATGCCAGCCCGTGTGATTAGTGAGCTTGAAAAAAGAATTCGTAGATTTTTATGGAATGCGGGTGCGGAGGGTCGAATCCGTGCTAAAGTGGCTTGGAAAGATGTGTGTTTGCCTAAAGAGGAGGGTGGCTTGGGCATCCGAAGTATCACAGATGTTAACAAGTCGCTTATAGCAAATCATATCTGGAGCATTATTACTAATAGGGAGTCTATATGGGTGAAATGGATCCATGAGTACAAGCTAAAAGGGAGAAGTGTATGGGAGATCCCGTGTCGTGGTAGCATGAGCTGGGGATGGAGAAAGATTTTGTTTATTCGTAACATTATTCGTCCTCATATTTGGTCTATTATCAAGAGTGGTAATCAGACTAATGCATGGAGTGATAATTGGTGCTCGTTAAGCCCTCTTAGTTCCTTGATTACGCCAAGAATTATTGCTAATGCTGGTTTCAATATGCAATCCACTGTGGCGAAGGTGATTGATGGGAACGGTCGATGGGGATGGCCCCAAGCTTGGTATGATCTTTTCCCAGTTTTAATTAGCATTCAGACGCCCACTCTAGTTCCTAACTTGACTGATCGGCTAAGATGGAAAGATTTGGATGGGAAAGATGGTGATTTTGGGTCGGCTCATGTCTGGAACACTATTCGGAATAGAAATCAGCGTGTACCTTGGGCTAACATGGTGTGGTTTTCGCAATGTGTTCCGCGGCACTCCTTCCACATGTGGCTGGTGATTAGGAATAAGCTAAAGACTCAGGACAAGCTCGCGGTTTGGGAAACAGGTAGTGAAACAAACCTTAGACTTATGTGTTGCCCGTTGTGCCAGCAAGATTGTGATAGCCGTGATCATTTGTTTTTCCAGTGCGCATATACGACTCAAGTATGGAGCAATGTCAAAACGATGGTTAATTTGGAGAATGTAGACAATACTTGGCAATCTTTAATGGTTTGGGTGGAGCAACATTCGAATAGTAAGAAAGCTGATGATATCGTTTGCAAATTGCTGATTGCTACCACATATTTTTTATGTCAAGAAAGAAATAATCGGCTTTTCAGTCCAAGGCATATGGCTGTGTCCCAAATTATTGAGAAGATCAAAGTTCGGTGCGTCTAAAGCTGATGGGATTCAAGTTTCGTGGGGAGTCTTCTAAGAAGCAGATCTTTAGGAGCTGGAAGATTGTAAGCAAAGATGATGAAGTTGATCCAGGCTAGAAGCCCGTTGTCTACTTATTAATCTTCGGTTGTTGGTTGTTTTTTTGGCTTTTACTACTGTTTAGTATTGGTGTTTGGGTTTTGTTTTCTGGTTTTCCTAGTCTTGGTATGCCAAGTCTAGTTGGTGTGTTCATATTGACACACCCTTGTATTATTATTGATTCTTTTATAAAATTCATCGGGGTAACCCTTTACCCAAAAAAAAGACAATTTTTCTTCATTACAGCAAGTTCAGCATGGGCCGTGCTCAGCCAACATGCCCCGTGCTCAATGATCTGCAGAAAAACGCCCAGTTTAGGTAAATGGACACGGGGCGTGTTCGCTGAACACGCCCCCGTGTCCAGCCTTCTGTTACTGGCAATCTGAACATGGGGCCGTGCTCGGTCACCACGGCCAGTGTCCAGATGCCCAGTAACATAAATTTTTGTTTTTAACACACCTTTTACACAGTCAATCAACCTAAAAACTTATTTTTGGGACACATTGAGGACAATGTGTAATTTAAGTGTGGGGGGATGCTAAAACCTTGAATTTTGCAAGTCCTAATTACAAGCCTTACACAAAACTCTATTGGAACCGCTAAACACCCCAGATTTTTTCAAAAACTTTTCATTTTTTTACTTGTCTTGGTTTAAATTGGGAATAACAAGTTCTAAAAAGGTTATATTTTTATAAATTTACAACCGATAGCGTCGTGATAAAAAGAACCAACATAAGAAAATTATGAAACGACATGACAAATCTAGTTAAAATTTGATTATATATACTTGATCACATTAAAAACCCATTCCCACATAAAGTGAGTTTTGAGCCTTTATTGAGCATACAAATACACGTCTTTAAACTAAATGCTCATCTTTCGTTTCTTGTGTGAATAGCCGCTTGGTTTCTTACGACTCTAGAACTTGCCATGACAATACATTCCCAGTCCTTACCAACTTAAACCCAAGTACGTAAATGATAGAGGCATTAGGACTAACCCTTTTTCTTTCAACACCATTATTTTTTCTTTTTTTTACCACCTACCCAAAATCCCCCTAGTTAACCCCTTTGAGCCTAAACCTTTTCATTTCTAAACCCACAAAACAAACACCCTTTACCCACCAAAACCCTTTTTCATTTTAAACCCTTTATTTTAGTAAAAAGCTCGGTCTTCATGTGACAATCCTTATTAAAAAAAATGGCGAAGTCTAGCAATAAACAAACAAGTTCCTCAAAAGAAACCTTATTTGAAAATGCTTCGTTTGAATAAAAAGTCACAAAAACAAAATGTTTTACGAAAACCGACGCTTTTTACGCCTTTCGCCCTTTTCTACTAACCACTAACCCAAAACCACATACCTTTAACCCAAGCCTAACCCTTCCCCAAAGTCCTCTTGATATTTACAAAGGTTTATAGTTAAAAAGGAGGAGGCTTGATTGCTTGGAAAGCATATGGTAGAAATAAGTTCCATGCCGGCCTCGAGTGTTTCACAAAAATACATCTTCGGCCGAGTGTTGAGTGATCTCTTGTGAGGTATGTGAACTTGTATATATAATGGAATTTTAAAAAGGCATGTCATGCCGAAATAAGTAATTTCTCTTATGAAACGTTCTAAATAAATCATAACGAATAGGATTGTAAATAACATGAAAATAAAACCTAATAAAGATCTTGGAATCCCGACACTCAAGACAAGCCCAAAACTTCTCTTCTACCCATTCCATTTGGGTGTGTAAGCCACATTATAAAGAGTTTTGCTTGAGGACAATCAAAGATTCAAGTGTGGGGGGATTTGATGTGTGTAAAATGCAACATATAAATTGCATCAAATGAGGCATAAAACTAACCCTTTTTTAGTACTAATGTTGGAAAAAATGTGCTTTTGTCTTCCTTTTGTATTTTCAGGATTAAATGAGCGCAAATGAACAAAAGAAGCAAAAATACAGCTAAATCTAACATAAATACAAGAAAAGGAATAAACGTGGCATGCCCGACCCCTCGACAGCATCTTCCCAAGCAAAAACAAGATATCAGAAGGGTGTGTGTAGTAGTCTCGGGATCCAAGATTGATAGTAAGAGTTCTTGACAATCAAAGGCCATGTTTGCCTAAGTCTCTTACATCACTTGGTGAAGACAAGCATTTAGTGTAATACTTTTGTTTTTTAATCTTTTCGCACTTTTTATTTGGTTTTGTATTAATGACTTTAATAACTAGTTTCTTATGTTGAAGGTGAAACTTCCTTATCATTTGTCGGTGGTGTCTTGGCGTTATTTTACTGTCTATATAAAATAAAAGATTTACACCATTCATATCTCTAAGGTCTATATAGAGATATGTTGGCTACCTGGTCAGGGGTTAAGGGAATGGTTTGGTAAGGTTCTTGCCTTGTTCAGTGTATAGATCCTGCAAGGACCTGGGTCAAGCTTACTAGGACCTCCTTCAATACCCACTGGTATTGGATGGCGGGGGTGCGAATGGCTTGATCCCCTCATATGTAAACTACTATTAATACATTAACCCTGCTACTTGGGATTGTATCCCTGCTGACTCAAACCACTTAGCCGAGGGTAACGTCACCTTCAAAAGAGGGGCCTACCACATTACGCATTAATAACTTAATTAATTATCTTCCAATAATCCAACCCTTTAGGATTGTATCCTTGCTGACTCAAACTACTGGGTTGAGGGTAACGTCACCTTCAAAAGAGGGGCCTACTTGTCACACCCCCAAAAATACCCCTAGCGGAAACCCCCGCGAGGCGTGTGACGTACCAGGATCTAGCCACCAATCACATTGAATTCATACGAGATTTTTAATAAAGCTTTCATTCATTGACATAAAGTGTTACAAAACATTATTTATAACTTATTGTGTTCAGCGGAAGCATAATACAAAGTTTGATCAAAACCAAAACGTATGTAACCAACTAATCTTGTTTCAAGTTTCCATGTATCTCGACCCATGACCACTCCAGCATCCCAGACAGCAAGTTCCACATCCACACATATCTATAACCTGCGAGCATGCACACAAGTGTATCAGACAACGCTGGTGAGTTCACGGTTTTATGAAAACATTTGGTTACCAAGTGTTTAATCCAGTTCAATAACAATTCCAAAAGTAATGTTGATAATAACTCGATACCGTACAAGATAGCTCCAGATGATTTTTGCCCTTTCCCCAATGCCTATAAAAGCATTGGGCATGACTGGGTCATTAGTTCACACCCGTCCTCTCAGGTACGGGGTGAGGGTGCCAAACCTAGATAGCGCTACCAACTAATACCCCGTTACCTCTCAGATAACAAATGTTAGTGTATTATTTGTCTATCGCCTCCGTCAATCTAGTCCGTAGTAGAAAACTGAAGAAAACGAGAGTTACATTTTTATTTTAGAATTAGTTAGTCAAAAAGGCAAGGTGGCATAACTGTAATTAATGAGATTCCTCATTAATCTCTTGGCCTATAAATAGATCTCTAGGGTTTCTCATTTAGGACTTTTGCTACATTTGTCATTTGGAGCTTTCTAGATCTAGAAAGAGAATCTAGAGAGAGAAAGTGTTGTCATTGTGATTCAAGGTGCTGTACGTTTTCAGATTTATAATAGAATCACGTTTATATTACGTCACGTGTGTTAGGTCGCGTTCGTGTACGGATTCCGCACGTTTCACGTTCGTTTCGCAATCGTTTCGGAGTCAAAACCGGTCCAACAAGTGGTATCAGAGCAGGAGCTCGATTGCACTGATCCAACACACATTTTCGATCGTGATTTCATCAGATTCAGATCCGATTTCATCTAGTTCTTCATATTTTCACGTTTTTCACTGAAAATCGTCAAATTGAACGGGATTTTACGGTCCAAATCGTCTGATTTTTTGATATGTTGTGCGTATACACCTGATCTTTAACCCTACCAAGTTTCAGATCCAAATTCCTAACCGTTTAGGAGAAATCGAAGATTTTCAGTCCGATTTCGCGTAAAAGTTGCAGGTCCGTTCATAGGGAGGTCCGCTTATACGGACAATATCTGGTCCGCTCATCCGGACAATATCTGGTCCGCTCATCCGGACAATATCTGGTCCGCTCATCCGGACAATATCTGGTCCGCTCATTCGGACAATACCTGGTCCGCTCATCCGGACATTATCTGGTCCGCTTTTAGTGACAAAATAGTTGAGGTCCGCTCATTTGTCATATTATCAGTAGGTTCGCTCTTGAGATTCGCTTGTGTGGTTCGCTTTTGTGACATCATATCAAGGGGTATCGCAGTTGAAATCTGATTTGCTTATCAGCCATTTATAATCAAAAGAAAGTGGTCTGAGTTGTGTGGTGTGTTGAGATTATCGAACGGTTCAGTTATTCACGTGAATTGTTTTTGCAGAATCTCGAGATATAGTGTCAGCTCATGTGATTATCCATAATCATCGGCCCAATCAAGATATCTTAGATTTTGTTTATCCCAAGGCCATTAATTTTGTTGACTTGTATGGAGTGTCAGTATCGAAAGTGAACATATTTGTTAAACAATTAATTGACTGGATATTATTTGAACGGCCCAATCATTAATAAATAGTTAAGTGTGTTGTCAGCTTAAAATAACTCAAATTGTTATCACGTGATTAGAGTTGGACGGTTCTTTCAAAGTGTTTGTCGGTTTCGTGGATTGTTTGGCCCAATCAGCTGACATTTACGGCACATGTGATTTGTCGGGACATTATATGATGTTTTGACATGTGATTTGTCGGCACATTATATGTGATTAGCATAGTGTTTTACGGTCAAAGCAAATTGTCGGTTCATGCGCATGTGAAGAAAGATATTTTTGTCAGTTGTCTTAAAGTCTTCTACATCGGCACTTGTGAAGATTGTTGTATTATTTTTGTTGTCAGAAATTGTTTGGTCAAAGTCTACAGGTCATACGGTTCGGAGTTCAAAGATTTTGAAGGGTCAGATCAATTGAATTCATTCCGGATCATATCAGTCCGTACAGTTGATCGTTCAGTCTGCGCAGAAAATCATCAGTTCGAGTACCAGTTTCTTTCAGATAATTGATAAAAGTTTAAAACTGATTGTGTGTTTGTTTGTTGTTGACAGGTTTACATCATGGCTGAAGAATTTTTCAATACGTTTTACAACGCATTCGCAACCGAATCGTCTGAGGCTACAAATATTACACCAAAAACCATTTCTAAGGTGTTAAATGAGAACATCAAGCATGATAACTTTTACGGAACTCATTCAAAGCCACCAACTCTTGATAGCATTGAGGATTATACCTGGTGGAAAGAACGTTTCATCAACTGGGCGAAAGCGTATGCTCATGAAAGCTGGTTTTGCTTGGAGTATGGATATGAAAAACCAAAAGATGATAAAGGCGAAGATCTTGTTTTCAAGAAGTTTTCCAGAGAAGATAAAGCTGAATACGGAGCTGAACAGAGAATGATAGCATTGATTCAGTCGGCAATCAGAAATGATATTTTTGCTTTATTAACTCATGATGGGTCATCTAAGTCTGTCTGGGAAGCTTTACGTGTTAAAGCTGAAGGGGGTAAACAGATTAAAAAGAACAAAATCGCTTTATTAAAGAAAGAATTTGATCTGTTTGATAACATAAAAGGAGAGTCGGTGAGGCAAATGATTGAGAGATTCTGTCATCTTAAAATTGAGCTGGAGAGATTAGAGATAAATAAAACAAGAGAGGAATTGATAGACAAAGTGATTGAAGCGTTACCACGAGCTGATCAGTGGCAAACGTTTGTTTTTATTTTGAAAAATGATGCTTTTATGATACAATTACTCTTGATGCTTTGTTTGAAAAGATTGAAAGTCATGATCTGGAGCCACAAAAGCAAAACAAGATGACTGATTCTTCACATCAACAGAACGTTGGCTTGTACTACAAAGGCAGTGTGCTTTCTGATAAAGGCGTTGGTTCACCAAAAACAGCATTTAGTGGTGAAAAGATGAAAGAACCACCAACAACGTCAACAAATCATCATTCTGGATATCATTCATCTTCAAAGACAAATTCTGATGATTCTGAAGAAATTCTGTGCAACATTGCTCTTAAATTGAAGAATTCTCCTGCAATGAGCATAAATGCAGCGAAGCAGCAAATGAGTTTCCTTGCATCTGTTTTGGAGTCATATGAAGGTCTAGTAGCTGGCAAAATTGGAAACTCCGAATTGACCAAAGAAGACTATGACCAGATTGATCCGGAAGAGATGGAGCTCATTGACATCCGTTGGTGTTTAGCTAGTTGTATCCAAAGAGCTCAGAGGTATATGGAGATTACCGGGAAACAATCTCTTGGAGGTGCTTCAACAAAGCTTGGATTCGACAAATCCAAAATGACCTGCTTCAAATGCAAGCAAAAGGGTCATTTCAAAAGAGAATGCAGAAATTCTGAAGTTGCTGAAGGAAGTGAACGTCCTTTCAATGATGATTATTATCGAAAGGCGATTTACCATCGAAGCAGAGAAGAACCAAAGTTGATCGAAGACAAGCCAAGAGAAAAATCAAGAGCATATGCAGTAATCTATCCCGATGAAGGATTTGACTGGAGCACAGTTTGTCCAGAAGAAGATCGTTTAGAGAATGTTCGTAAAACAGCTAAGGGGAGAGCTATGACAGAAGAAAGAAAATTTGTTTTTGTTGCTGAGATTCAAGATGAAAACAAAGACAAAAACACTACTGAAGTTCATGAAGAAAAAGTTGAAATCAAAGAGAAAACTCGAGAAGAGATCTTGAGTGAGAAGACCTACAGAGAAAGAAACGTGGTCTACAACAGAATGGATGACATGCAGGAGGAGTATGAGATGGCTGTCGGTAGCAAAAGATGGGATAAAAAGAGAGAATGCTATTACAACAGAGAAGGAGAACCAGTTGTTCCCAAGAAAGACATAATCTTCGATGATGTTCTTCTCAAAGTCCCGTTGAGAGCTGAATACTATAGAAATGTATTGAAAGATGACACATACGCTAAGAGATTTGAAAAGGAGATCAGATATGCTATGTTATCGTGTCTAAGAAAAAGGGATGAGGAGAGAATGAAGAAGAATGTTGAAGAAATGGTGAACAATCTGAAGAAAGCTGCTGAAGAGGTTAAAGCAGAAACTGTTGAAGTTGAAGCTGTGAAGGAAATCAAAAGTGAAGACGTTGTTGTGAATGAAGAGGTTGAGAAAGCTGTTACTGAAGAACAGCAGATTGAAGAAGAGGTGAAGAAAGAAGAAAAGAATGAGAATGAGGAAGCTGATAATGTTGGTGATGAAGTCGGTATTGAAGAAAAGCAGAATGTTGCTAAGCAGACAGAGGTTGCTGAAAACACCGAAGTGCCAATCACTGAGGTAAATTCTAACTCTGAAATCTTAAAAACGGTTGAACAGTGCAAGAAATGCATGGAACCGTGTAGAGCTTGTACTGAAAAAGATGAGCAATTTAGAACAAGAGATTTTGAGTTTACGAAAATTGAAAAGATTTTCAAAGAAAAATGCAAAGAAATGCTAGAAAAAGAAAAAGTTTTTAAAGAAAATGATGAAAAACTTTCAGAAAAATGTAACAAATTAGAGAAAGAAAATGAAGTTTTGAAAGAAAATGTTTTGAAAATGACAAATGAATGTGAACAAAAAGAAATTGCTTGTCAAGAAATGAAAAAGGAATATGACTCAATGAAATTATCATATCACATTACAAAAGAGTCATATGATAAAGTGAAAGACGAAATGAAATATGCTCAATCTAGAATGAATTATATGTCTGAAACAACCAAAGAGCTTAAACGAATGTATTCTATAAAACAAGATGTTGTTAATTCCTATATTGAGGATGTTGCTAAGTTAAAGCGACAGATTGCTGATTTAGAACAGGATAACAACAAGTTAAAAAGTTACCACGTGTCGTCATATGTGCTTGAAAGAATTTTCAATATAAAACCAGGTGAGGGTGAGTCTGAGCAGAACAAGAAAGGTATTGGTTCAGAATTTCATCAAGTTCCACCACCGGGAAAATTTGCATTTTATGATGAGGAAAAGGTCGAAAAAGCTTTCAACATGGTAGACCAATTGCCAGATAACATTGACATAACCTATTCCAAATCTGATGATTCTCATGATTCAGAGGTGGTAGGTAAAGTCGTTGAAAGTGTGTTGAAAGAAGAGTCGGTTGATACAGGTAAATCTGAATCACAGGATGAAGATGAAGGAAATCTTCATGATGGATATCTGAAAAACAAAAAATCCGAGAAAAGTTTGAATGATGATTCAAAAGGATTGGTTTATACCATGATTGGATCGGACAAATTGTTCTTAGATGTTGTATTCCCGATTCAGAATGTGATTTCAGAAAAGGTTGATAAAGTGTTCAAAATGGTTGAGATTGAGAAGTCTGAAATTTCAAAGTTTGTCGGTAAGAGTCATAGAGGTTCGTATACCAAACCTGGTTTCAAAAAGAAGAACATGAAGGCTGGGTTGGGTTATAAGAAGAAACAACATTGGAACAAAAATGAGATGCCGAATTTTCAGACAAAAATGACTTTTGTTCAAGGAGGCAGTTTAGAAAAAGAAAAAGAACTCAAAATGAGACAATCTAATGATGAGTTCTTTGCTAAAAATAAAAAGCAACAACCACAGGTCAAAGATGTGTCCATGAGAACATGTTTCAAATGTGATCAAAAAGGACATCTTGCACGCAAGTGTCCTAATCTAAAACCTGTGGATGTTGACAAAAAGAAGTTTGATGCTGAGAAACAAAAATCTGAGAATGTGAGACAAAGGTCAACCAGATTTGAGTCAAAACACACTTGGAGGTACAATACAAACAAGTTTGCTTCGAATCAAAACTGGAAATCAGACCCGAACAGGTTTGATTCTAGACAGACTTGGAATTCTCACACACCCAGATTCAGAACAACACAGAGTTGGAAAACCACAGTTGATATGACAAAACCTCAAGAGTTTTGGAAACCAAGAGTTGTTGTTCAAAATCAAAATGTTCAAAAAGTTTCACATTTTTACAAACGAGGAACACCAAAAGGTCAAACATGGAGTGTTAAGAAACATGTTGATTTGGTAAAAGATGAGAAAGTTGAAGTTAAAACTGAGAAAGTTTTTGTGAAAAATGACAAAGAATTTCCAGCATTGAATGAAAATTATTGTGTTGAAATGCCTAAGGTTCAACAGACCTGGGCTAAATTGTTCAAGTAATTGAGTAGTTTGTTTGTGCAGGTGCTCATGGAATTCAAAGATTGTGAAATTGGAGATTGGAGCAGCCTGGCACATCGAGAGGAGGCTGCTGGATCCTGTGTTGGTTGAAACAGGAAGTTTATATGTTTTCTGTAAATAAATAAACAATATTTCAAAAATCCTAAAAATTGGAAAACTTGAAAAACCAAAAATATGTTTGTTTTTAATTTTTGTCAAATATTCAAAAATACAAAAATATGTGTTGATTGAATATGCCGAAACCCTCACGGCTGAACAAACAAGATTACTTTCATCAGATTGAAAAACGGTTTTCAAACTGTAAAAATCAATGGGTTGTAAATCATGGGGGTATGTTAGATTTTCTGCAAATCAGAGCACTTTTAGCAGAAAATGGATGGAGAGACAAAGCTATCAGTATTGGTTGTCAAATTTTCTTTAAATGGTTTTGCATTTTAGGGGGAGTAATGTTGTTAGAAAATACAAAAACATTTGAAAATTTGAAAAAGTCAAAAACATGATAAAATTCAAAAATTGAGTTTTTGCGTAAAAAGAGGAAATGATAGTACATCAGTAGACAGTTACAGTATGCTAAAGAATTGGAAAGTTTAAATGTGTTAAACGATCTCACCGTGGATGTGTCGATAGATTTTTATACATTTAGTAAATTTTTTCGGGATATAAACCTAAATTCAAACTTACTTATTTCGTGGGGAACACTACTTGGATATATAGGTAACCCCTGAAATCTCGTTTGAAAGGTCTCATAATCTGATATACTAGGTCTTTATACTCAATGATGTCTGGGGTATTATTCCGGGACTTCTGCTGAACGGTAGTTCTGACCTAGTCCTTGAATAATATTTTCTGCAATGCTTGAAACATAGCATTAAACCCTCAGCATGCCGATGAAACAATAAAATTGATAGTCGCTGCTGTTGTAAGCAAAAAGATCCTCTAAAGGGGACATACCGTAAAGTCGAAGCTGATATCTCTCTGCGTATACGGAAGTATCGACCTGAGATCCCTCGGCCCTCGCATACCTAATTTATATACAGATATCATTGTAGTATACTCACCTGTAAGACTGAATATTGGGATCTGGATACGGGAGTATATTCAGGAGGTGGGACACATAAATGAGTTTAAGTCTTAAAACATCTAATTCATATCCTGAATAAGTTGAACTTTGTGTGAAAATTTAAGTGGATCAGTATATCGACAATCTAAGTGAATTGTTTAATACTTACTGTGTAACTAAGCTCAACGGTACTTGTGACTTGTCAAAAACTGATATGATCCTCTGTCGCATACTCAAACAAAAATATTGTCTGTAAATATGTTTGTACATATTTCTTTACTGCTTTATATTTTCAGAAAATACAAAAAGATTTTTGATTCTGCTTTATTTTCGACAACCGATGTCTGAGTGCTGATTTTCAAAATCTAAGTAAGCTGATTGTGTTTCTGAAAATAAAACAAGTTCATTAATTTGAAACTTGAATTAAAAATAAAAAATCAAAAACAGTTTGTGATATCTCCAAGGTCATTAGTTTGGACTTGGATGATTAACTGTGAGGGATTTGGATGCTTATACTGTTATAGAGCTAGTTTCCGATTCGATTCGATGAAACTGCTAAATTCATGGAAATTGTTTGTTTAGAATGTTGAGTAAGCCAGGTTACAATTCCTGGATAGCTGAAATTTGAAATGCTGTTACTTATAAATGTTTGAGTGATTGCAGATAAGATTCCAGACTACGATCCCGGAAGCTGAGTCTAAGGGGGAGTCTGAAGACGAGCTCAAAGCAAGGAGGAGCTTGTATACGGAAAGCAAGGTGTCGATCCCAAAGCACGGAAGCTTGACGAAAGGGGGAGCCTGATGAAGAAAAGAGTCTACAAAAAGAGGAAAAGCTGAAGCTGAAGACAGATCCACCGGGATTCTGTTCGAGAAGATTCAAAGAGAGAAAGAGAAAGAAAAGTCGCTACGAGCTTGACTACAGATTGACTACAGCAATATCCAAGGGGGAGTCTGTTAGTGTATTATTTGTCTATCGCCTCCGTCAATCTAGTCCATAGTAGAAAACTGAAGAAAACGAGAGTTACATTGTTATTTTAGAATTAGTTAGTAAAAAAGGCAAGGTGGCATAACTGTAATTAATGAGATTCCTCATTAATCTCTTGGCCTATAAATAGATCTCTAGGGTTTCTCATTTAGGACTTTTGCTACATTTGTCATTTGGAGCTTTCTAGATCTAGAAAGAGAATCTAGAGAGAGAAAGTGTTGTCATTGTGATTCAAGGTGCTGTACGTTTTCAGATTTATAATAGAATCACGTTTATATTACGTCACGTGTGTTAGGTCGCGTTCGTGTATGGATTCCGCACGTTTCACGTTCGTTTCGCAATCGTTTCGGAGTCAAAACCGGTCCAACAACAAACAAGATGGGACTTAATGGTGATAGGGTGAGTGTATTATCCAACATTCCAGATTTTACCCAAATGACTTATTCCTCTCAGGAATACCCAATGATTTACCCAAAGACCCATTCCTCTCAGGAATACCCGTTTTGACTGTCCCACCCATCGGGACGCATGCTCAAGAGAAGTGAACTCACCTTAGATTGCTCGGTATGTTACGTTACATTACCCGTTCCCAGTTAGTAAATCAAACCCTACCGTGGTTACCAAAAGACAATCAGTTTATATGCAGGTAAGTCACATATTCCACATTCACATTCACATGTAGCATACACATAAATCACATTTCATCAAGCAGGTCATGACAAGAGATCATGTAACACACAGTCCATAACAGTATGCAACAAGTGTTCAAGTCCTGTGTAAAGTTCACATCACATGTAACTACTTTGGCAGTTCAAATCATTAAACACTCAAATGTGCGATTTCACAGTTGATCACTCGAACCGTTCGGCCCAACTATGCAATGTATACATGTGTGTGTGTGTGCGTATGTGACCCAATTGTATCAGCCCAAAGGAAGTGTGCGATCCACACTCCTTTGTGCGATCAGGCGATAGTGTGCGACTAAGGTTCAATTGTGCGAGTGTGCAACCTGTTGCATTTGTGCGATTCATGACCGGCCTAGCCCACAACACTCCACGGCCCACATTAGTGTGTGATTAATTAAGTTCCCAACCCAATAATACAAGGCCCAAACACATTGGATGGCCTTGTGTCACTCGATTGGGTTGTGCGCGTGACAACTGTCAAATTCGCATACATCCGTACAATTAATTAGACAATAATTAATGATTAATGACTGTGCTGATTTACAATTTATGACTTAAATTACTTTCTGATTATTGTTATCATACATACATGTGCATCATATATAGCAAATGACATAACATTATTGCATGCAAACTTTATTGATTGAAATGATGCACGAAACACAATTAGCACAGTTATCAGACAAATCAGAAAAATGCTGACATAATTCAATATATAGACAGACATTGTATTAAGACACAGAATGAGCCAGAAACTAAGTATTACACTAGTATAGTGTGTAGGAAAGTAAGGATCACAAAACTGCCTTCCTAGTGATAGTTTAAGTGCTGGAAAGTGCCTAAAACTCACATAAACTGCAGAATTCTACAGAAAATCAGCAAATTCAGCTTTTAAACAAACTAATATCATGCAGAAATATGATTAAATGGTACTGAATACTTTCCTAAGTGTCGGGAATCATAAGTGTCACAAAAAGGTACATAAAACACACTAAACTGCATAGTTTAGCACCTTAACGAACCGGTAACCAACCGAACAACCGGACACTACCCGAAACACCAAATTTTCACTAGAAGCACTGTTTTAACATTACCAAGCTAGTTATGGTCCCCGAACATCATAACACCCCATACAAATATCTAATAACTAAAACACTTAACTAATACTTGGATTTCAACTAGTAAGTAACCAATTTAGTTAAAACCTAGTTTACTACCCCCCCCCCCCACCTATGGACGGCCCAACAAGGGACCCACCATAAGATTTTCTTCCAATTTTGTATTAGATCATGTTAGGCCCTTTAAGAACACATTATACATAAGATAAACACTTGAATGGATTATAAATTTAACCTATGTATCACAACTTCATTTCCTACACACACTAAAACACACACTTCCTCTCCTCTCCCTCTTGTTTACGTTCGGCCGAACTCAAGCCCACACACATCTACCATCATTCTTCCATTCTCATACAATCTAAGCTCATACAAAAGTGTTAGAGATCATACAAAGAAGCTAGGAGCTTTCGGAAGTGCAAGGACCTTCTCTATTTGCTTTTACCCACTTGTTTTCTTCACTTGATCATCCCTAGCCTTGCGCTAGTGGTAAGAGTCTTGATCTTGCTAGTTTACTTCCATTTTAAGTGGTTAAAAGACGGTTCATAATCATAATCTTGAAGAACACTAAGAATCATAAGAAGTAAACTTGAACATAAGCATGATTAATGAAGAAACTAAGTTGTTTATGAGTTGTTATGCTTGATGATTGTTGATTGTTTGTGAAAATGATGTAGATCATCATATGATCTTGCTAGATCATGATTAAAAACATAATCTAGCAAGATGAGAGGATGAACATGTTAGAGATTCATGGATCATCCACACATAAAGCATGAACTTGAGAGAACAAAATGTTTTCTTGAAAAATAATGATCAAAGTGAGTAGTAATACTTGTAGATCTAAAAATTTATGGATGATTTCTAAAGAAACCAAGTTAAAAATATAAGTTTTACTAAATCTTGGTTCTTACATAAACAAACCTTATTTTTGGTGGTTAAACAAGTGTAGAAACACCTGTGTAACAAGAAGAATTCATAAAGAAATATTTTTAGAAAACATGATCATAAGTTGTAAAGATCAATCTTCTTTAAAAATGAAGTATTTAAAGAATCAATCACACTTTGGAAGGTAACAAGGCTTACTAAGAACACTAGTAAGTTACTACAAATTTTTACAAATATTCAAGTTCATGAAGTAGTAGATTATGTTTGTTTTTGGCAAAATTGGTAAGTAAAGATTGTTTGTTGATGATTGTGAATTGATTGTGTTGATTTTACAAAAGAAAATGATATACCTTGAAGGTATGGAAACCTCCATTTTTAGGGGAAACTATGGCAAAATTTTCTAAAAATTTAAACACTTAGAAAATATTTCTAAATAAATATTTACAAGTGTATTTTAAACCATAAATTTTTCACATAAAGTTTGCCATAATTGTTGTTAAAAAAACATAAATACTGGAGGTTGGTCTTTATAAATAAAAGTGACTAAATATGTATTTAGGAAATATATATTTAGAAGACACCATGTGTGTGATTATTTGTATATTATGTGTATTAGTTATATTATTTTAGGACTTGAAATAATATAACTCATTATAATACCAAGAAATTACAATCCAAAATATTACCAAAATCCCAAGGAATAAATATACAAAGAATACACAAAATGTTGGTGAGACCAAACGAAGGAATATAACTCACAAAATATTCCGGAAATATTATTCATGCGTATATTTTGGACTTCAAGGGAATGAAAATGAGATTTTCATGATTACTACAAGATATTTCATATTTTAGACAAGAAGGAAATATATTATTTTTGAGCAAGTAAAAATATATATTTTCTTGGAATTTTTAGAAGATATATTATTTTTGAAAGAAATATATTTTCTCAACAAACATGAAATACAATATTTTTGGGGTGAAAGATATATTTTCTCAAATAAATGTGAAATATATCATTTTTGGAGAAAAATAAGTTTATATATATTTTCTAAGTTAGACTTGAAAATATATCATTTTTGGAAGAGTTAATTACATAGTTAGTCCCTGTGGTTTGCACAAAGTGACATACTTAGGTACTAATAGTTTAAAATAACATTCTAGGGTATTAACTTTTCATTTTGTAACGTTTGGGGGTATTAAGCTTATTTGTAGGCTTAAAATCACATTCTGTTAGTACCTAAGTATGTTATTTTGTGCAAACCACAGGGACTACCTATGTTACTACCTTAGAAGTTAATACCTCCAAACGTTACAAAATGAAAAGTTAATACCCTAGAAGGTGATTTTAAACTATTAGTACCTAAGTATGTTATTTTGTGCAAACCACAGGGACTAACTATGTAATTAACTCTTTTTGGAACTTATAAGAAAATATTTGCCAAAGAAAAATTATAAATAATTTTTCTAAGTAATATTTAATGAAATATATATTTTGGAAATATATATTAGTGAACTTTTATTGAAGATAATATTCCGGAAAAATTAATACGAAATTAAGTATAAGAATACTTAATGAATACAATAAAGATACATATTTTCATACGCATAAATACACTCCGGAATACGACACCGTTACATGGCAAAAATGTACAAGTATGAGAATACGAATACAAATACTCCCATCCTTGGGAAGGATATTCATGTACAAATACAAAAGTGTGATAAGTTAAAAGTATATTATTTTAACTATTATTTCAAAAATTTAACAAATATAATTTAAGTTAAAATATTTATTATTTTAATAGATAATTATATACTTGGAATAACATTGATGACAAAAAGAAACGTAACTCAAAGACACTAATTAATACCAAGTCAAGGCACGACCCACTCGTCTAATGAACCATAGCACGCATGTAGGTAGTCGTGCGATCTAGAGGAAGCTTGAGTTACATTGGATACGAAGAACGCAAAGCTGTGAGTTCATGTCCCCCTTTTCTTTAAACTGAATTGTTTTATAACTTCGGGGGTGAAGTACATGCTACTAAATGTTTACAAACAAATACAAATGGTATGGTTAGCTAAGGAAAATACTATTAGATCATGTGAATGGGTAGGCGCACTCTTAAGACCATTAATCCTCATGTTAGGACCGAGGGACATGAGTGACAGATCTATTTGGGTGTAGCGAGCCCACACCCATGTGGACCAGGGTGGCCCATGAGGTGACTATGTCTTACAGCCGGAGGCCCGGTACAAATCTGGTAGGTTTGAGCCTTCCTACGCCGTTTCACACATGTTAATGTATTAGCTACACATTAATTGATCTGTTCCTTGTTGCTTCATACCAGTTTACAAATGCATACATATATACATACAAACAAACAAACAAACTTACAAATGTTTCCAAGGTTTATTCGTGCACACATGCAAATCACATTAACTCGCTCAACTTTTGTTGATGTTTTCAAACTACATGTATTTCAGGAAACTAAGTATGGATCTGGCGGGCGTTGAAGTTTTCAAGTGTAGTTGGGAATAAAAGATGTCATCCGGTGTCGTACGGTTTGGGAGTATGTACCCTATCTTTGATAGGATACTAATGTGTGTGGTGTGTTATATGAGTTTTAAGTATATTTTAAACCATTTTTACACGTTAGTCAAGTTTTCAATTTATAAAACACGATATTTACTAACACCAAACACACATATGGGTAAGTGCACCCATCGTGAGCGTAGTATAGTGTTGGTAAGATACCGAGGTCGTCCAAGGACACAAGAGCTTTTAGTACCGGTTTATCCTCAACGTCTAATCAAATCAAAAGTTAGAAAAAGGTTTTAAACTAGAAAAATAAAAACTAACTAAAAGGCTGAAAAATAAAATAAAAATAAAAATAGATAGACAAGATGAATCACTTGGTTCCGACTCGTGTATAGTGTAACCTTTGATTATTTCCGCACTTTTGCACTTTTTAAGAGATTATCTTAGTTATTGTAGTAGGCCCCTCTTTTAAAGGTGACGTTACCCTCAACCCAGAAGTTTGAGTCAGCAAGGATACAATCCTAGAGGGTCGGATTATTGAAAGATAATTAATTAAGTTATTAATGCATATTATGAGCCTTCCTACGCCGTTTCACACATGTTAATGTATTAGCTACACATTAATTGATCTGTTCCTTGTTGCTTCATACCAGTTTACAAATACATACATACATACATACAAACAAACTTACGAATGTTTCCAAGGTTTATTCGTGCACACATGCAAATCACATTAACTCGCTCAACTTTTGTTGATGTTTTCAAACTACATGTATTTCAGGAAACTAAGTATGGATCTGGTGGGCGTTGAAGTTTTCAAGTGTAGTTGGGAATAAAAGATGACATCCGGTGTCGTATGGTTTGGGAGTATGTACCCTATCTTTGATAGGATACTAATGTATGTGGTGTGTTATATGAGTTTTAAGTATATTTTAAGCCCTTTTTACACGTTAGTCAAGTTTTAAATTTATAAAACACGATATTTACTAACGCCAAACACACATATGGGTAAGTGCACCCATCGTGAGCGTAGTATAGTGTTGGTAAGATACCGAGGTCGTCCAATGACACAAGAGCTTTTAGTACCGGTTTATCCTCAACGTCTAATCAAATCAAAAGTTAGAAAAAGGTTTTAAACTAGAAAAATAAAAACTAACTAAAAGGCTGAAAAATAAAATAAAAATAAAAACAGATAGACAAGATGAATCACTTGGCTCCGACTCGTGTATAGTGTAACCTTTGATTATTTCCGCACTTTTGCACTTTTTAAGAGATTATCTTAGTTATTGTAGTAGGCCCCTCTTTTGAAGGTGACGTTACCCTCAACCCAGTAGTTTGAGTCAGCAAGGATACAATCCTAAAGGGTCGGATTATTGAAAGATAATTAATTAAGTTATTAATGCATATTATGGTAGGCCCCTCTTTTGAAGGTGACGTTACCCTCGGCTAAGTAGTCTGAGTCTGCAGGGATACAGTCCTAAGTAGCCGGGTTAAAGTATTAATAGTAGCTTACATATGAGGGGATCAAAGAGTTTGGACCCCCGCCATCCAATACCGGTGGGTATTGAAGGAGGTCCTACTAAATTTGACCCAGGTCCTTGCAGGATCTATACACTGAACAAGGCAAGACTCTTACCAAACCGTTCCCTTAACCCCCGACCAGGTAGCCAACATACCTCCATATAGACCGTGGAGATATGAATGGTGAAAATCTTTTATTTTATATAGACAGTAAAATAATGCCAAGACACCACGGACAAACAATAAGGAAGAATCACCTTCAACATAAGAAACTAGTTATTAAAGTCATTAATACATAACCAAGTAAAAAGTGCGAAAAGATTAAAAATAAAAAGTATTAAACTAGACACTTGTCTTCACCAAGAGATGTAAGAGACTTAGGCAAACATGGCCTTTGATTGTCAAGAACTCTTACGATCAATCTTGGATCCCGAGACGACTCACACACTCTATGATGGACAATGGATGATGGTGGTGGATGATGCTGTTGTGATGGTGGTGGGTGAAGTGTGAGAGAGGTGGTGTGCCAAGGGATGGTTTGCAAATGAGCCAAGCACCCCTATTTATAGGCTGAACAGTAGCTCGGGCACGGCCCAGTGTCCATCATCTTCTCTTCCTTCATTAATTGCAGTTTGTCTGCATTAGTTGACCACGCCCCCCGTGTCCGCTAGGCACGCTCCCGTGTGCAGAAGCATATCTGTACTATCAAGATTTGCCTGGATTGTGCGAATCTTATAGTTGACCATGGCCCCGTGGTGGGCGATAGAAGCTTCTATAGCTTTGTCTTTTATGCTGGCACTTGGGCACGCCCCCGTGTTCACTGAGCACAGGGCGTGTTCAGACTTCTTTCTCTTGTTTTGCTTGGGAAGATGCTGTCGGGGAGGTTGGGCATGCCACGTTTGTTCCTTTTCTTGTATTTATGTTAGATTTAGCTGCCTTTTTGCTTCTTTTGTTCATTTGAGCTCATTTAATCCTAAAAATACAAAAGGAAGACAAAAGCACACTTTTTCCAACATTAGTACTAAAAAAGGGTTAGTTTTATGCCACAATTGATGTAATTTATATGTTGCATTTTGTGCACATCAAATACACCCACACTTGAATCTTTGCTTGTCCTCAAGTAAAAGTCTTTATAATGTGGCTTTACACTCCCAAATGGAATAGGTAGAAGAGAAGGTTTTTGGGCTTGTCATAGAGTGTCGGGATTTTACAAGATTCTTTATCAAGTTTTATTTTTATTTATTTACAATCCTATTCGTCATGATTTATTTAAAACATTACATAAGATAAATTACTTATTAGGGCATAACATGCCTTTTTTTGTAAAATTCCATTTATATACAAGTTCACATACCTCACGGGGATCACTTAACACTCGGCCGAAGATGTATTTTAGTGAAACACTCGAGAGCGGCATGCAACTTACTCCTACCATAGGCTTGCCAAGCAATCAATCCTCCTCCTTTTTAACTATATACCTTTGTAAATATCAAGAGGACTTTTGGGTGAAGGGTTAGGCTGGGGTTAAAGGTAGGTGGTTGGGTTAATGGTTAGTAGAAAAGGGCGAAAAGCATAAAAAGCATCGGTTTTCGTAAGACTTTTTTATTTTTGCAATTTTTATTTTGATGAAGCTATTATTCAAACAAAGTTATTTTTGATGAACTAGCTTGTTTATTTCTTTTACTTCATCATCAACATTTTTTTTTTTGAAAAGTCATACGAAAAACCGAGCTTATTACTAAAACAAAGGGTTAAAAATAAAAAGGTTTTGGTGGGTGAAAGGGTGTTTGTTTTTGGGTTAAGAAATGAAAAGGTTTAGGCTCAAAGGGGTTAACTAGGGGGATTTTGGGTAGGTGGTAAAAAAAAAATAATGGTGTGGAAATAAAAAGGGTTAGTCCTAATGCCTCCATCATTTATTTACTCGGGTTTAAGTTGGTAAGGACCGGGAATGTATCGTCGTGGCAAGTTCTAGAGTCGTAAGAACCAAGCGGCTATTCACACAAGAAACGAAAAATGAGCATTTAGTTTAAAGATATGTATTTTTATGCTCAATAAAGGCTCAAAACTCACTTTTGTGGGAATGGGTTTTTATGTGATCAAGTATATATAATCAAATTTTAACTAAACTTGTCATGCCGTTTCATAATTTTCTTATGTTGGTTCTTTTTATCACACGACACTATCAGTTGAAAATTTGTAAAAATATAACCTTTATAGAATTTGAAATTCCCAAGTTAAACCTAGACAAGTAAGAAAAATGAAATTTTTTTGAAAAAAATTTGGGGTGATTAGCGGTTCCAATAGAGTTTTGTGTAAGGCTTGTAATTAGGACTTGCAAGATTCAAGATTTTAGCATCCCCCCCACACTTAAATTGCACATTGTCCTCAATGTGTCCCAAAAATAAGTTTTTAGGTTGATTGAATGTGTAAAATGGTGTGAAAAAGCAAAATTTATGTTACTGGGCGTCTGGACACGGCCCCGTGTTCAGATCGCCAATAACAAAATAGGTAAAAAGAAACAGAAGTATGGACACGGGGGCGTGGTGGGTGAACACGGCCCGTGTCCAGTTACCTGAACTGGGCATTTTCTTCAGATTGTGCAACACGGGGCCGTGTTGGGCGGTCACGGCCCGTGCTGAACTTGCTGTAATGAAGAAAAATTTGTCGGATGGCCCTGTTTTCATGCATGGGGTTCTGGTTCAAGTTTCCCTTGTCATCCTTCACCATCTCGAGTGTGTTTTATTCCTGAAAATTAAAACTAAACTAGAAAACATAAAATTAATCTAAACTAAACTAAGGATAGTTCCGCGGAATGCCTCCGTGGTGCGCCACGTTTATAAGGGTCCTTGGCTAGACCCAAAGCCTGGTCATATGTTACCCAAGTGGGATGTTTTGCATCCCATGCTACACCGTCGGAGAGCATCATCCAAACTTGAGTCAATGACCTTCATGTAGTTGACCGGGTCTTCGCCTTCTACTCTTTTTCCGACTCCAAACTTTACTTCCTCGTCCCCAACCCCCAATGTTAGTGTTCCATCATTCATATCTACCACTGCTTGGGCCGTAGCTAGGAATGGCCTCCCTAGGATGAGTGGTACTTCGGTATCTTCCTCCATATCTAGTATGACAAAGTCGGCTGGAAAGACAAACTCGCCGACTTTGACCAATAGATTTTCAGCGACACCTTGTGGATATTTGACGGATCTATCGGCGAGTTGTATGCTTATTTTTGTAGGACTTGTTTTTCCTAAGCCGAGTCGATTGAACATTGATGAGGGCATGAGGTTAATGCTTGCCCCGAGATCGGCCAGTGCATTACGAATGGGGGATTTCCCAATCGAGCAAGGAATTGTGAAGCTTCCGGGGTCAAGCTTCTTTTGCGGAAGTTTGTTGAGTAGTAAGGTGGAGCATTCTTCTCCTAAGTTAACTAATTGCAATGATTCAATTTTCCTTTTATGAGTGAGGAAGTCCCTCATAAATTTTGAATATTTAGGCATTTGAGTTAGGACTTCGATAAATGGAATATTAACAAGCAATTGTTTTAACAAATTTTCAAACTTTGCGAATTGCTCATCGGTCTTTTGACGAATTAACCGACCGGGGCATGGAACCGGAGGAGTCTTAGTAGGATCTTGAACTGGCGGAGAAGCCTTCTCTTGTTGGGGTGCGGGTGGAGTTGTGGTTTGGCTAGATTGGCTTCTTTCAGTTGGTGGAAGTGGAGCCTCTTCGGGACCCACGGTACAGTTTCTCAATGTTATGAGATGTACTTGCGCCTTTGGGTTGGTCTTGGTATTACTTGGTAATGCGCCTTGTGGTCTCTCGGAGAAATTTTGAGCTATTTGATTTAATTGTTTTTCGATGTTTTGAATGCTAGCTTGTTGATTTCTAAAATTCGATTCCAATTGTTGAAATCGATCCGAGTTTTTCTTTTCGGTGTCGGAGATGAGGCTAGATACAGTATCTTCAAGCCTTTCTCGTCCACCTTGTTGTTGAGAGAAATTTTGTGGTTGTTGAAAGTTTGTTCGTTGGTTTAGATTTTGTTGGTTACTACTATTGCCGGGTTCTCTCCAACCAAGATTGGGGTGGTTACGCCATCCTTGGTTGTAGGTACCCGTTGGAGGACCCGACGGCCTAGGCCTATTATCAATGTAGTTAACCGTTTCCGTTTGATCATCTAATTCTTTCATACAACTCCAATTTTCATGTGGCCCACCACACCCCTCACAAGCCATAACCGAGACCGTTTTTGCCATTTCTAACTTTTTGATTTTTTGAAGAAAGAGCCTCGATTTGGGCTTGTAAAGAAGTTCTTTCATCAACCTTATGGGCGCCTGGGGCAATAGATTTATTGCCTCGGGGAGTGTGCCACTGAAAATTGGTTTGAGCAATTTCCTCAATTTGATTATATATTTCATTTGGGCAACGATTACCTAAAAGTCCCCCGGAGCTAGAATTAAGTATTTGTCTTGTGTGTGGCAACAACCCATTGTAGAAAGTGGACACTTGTTGCCATACCACAAGACCGTGATGAGGACACTTTCTTAGTAGCTCCTTGAACCTTTCCCAAGTTTCATATAAGGATTCCCCATCCTCTTGTGAATATGTATTAATTTCAGTCATTAGTTTAGCCGTTTTAGCAGGAGGGAAATACTTAGATAGAAACTTTTGGACTAGTTCATCCCAGGTGTTTACCGAGCCAACTGGGAGGGTGTTAAGCCAAGCCTTAGCTCGGTCTTTTAGTGAAAATGGAAACATTCGAAGGAGGATGGCGTCGTTTGATGCTCCATTGATCCGAAAAGTATCACATATTTCTAAAAAATTAGTAATATGTAGATGGGGATCCTCGTCCGCAAGCCCATGGAAGGTTGCGGAGTTTTGAAGCATTTGTATCAAATGCGGCCGAAGTTCGAAGTTGTTGCCTTCGACATTTGGTGCATTGATAGCAGCGCCGAGATTACCCACAGTGGGTCGTAGGTAATCCATGAGGGTACGTTGGTCCGCCATTGGAAGTGGGTCCCCCGAAACTTTCTCTTGGTTTTTAGCTTTAAGTCTTTTTCTGAGAAAGCGTTCGGGTTCTTCTAGAGGTTCTTTTATGTCTCTACTAGAACTGGAGCTCATACACTACGTAGAAAGTTCAAATGTGGCGCCTGGGTTCCTAGTCCTGCAATAAAAACAGAAAAGAACGTTGGTCAGAAGGTTCACCACGGCCCCGTGCTCAGATGAACACGACCCATGGTCGGAGATACAGTAATTGTTTTCCAGATCCCTGTTACTGGGGGGTTGGACACGGCCCCGTGTTGCACCGGCACGGCCCCGTGTTCAGCTCTCTGTAACTCGGAAAATAAAAACTGCCAGTAACAATGCTGGGCACGGCCCGTGTCCGACCAGGCACGGCCCGTGCTGAGCTCTGCAGGAAACTGAAAAACTAAGAAAAATCCTAAAAAAATAGAAAAATTAGAAAAAAAAACGATTAGGCCGTTGATTCCTAACTTTCTTAAAACCCTTGTGTCCCCGGCAACAGCGCCAAAAACTTGATGCGTGTGGTGTGTTATATGAGTTTTAAGTATATTTTAAGCCCTTTTTACACGTTAGTCAAGTTTTAAATTTATAAAACACGATATTTACTAACACCAAACACACATATGGGCAAGTGCACCCATCGTGAGCGTAGTATAGTGTTGGTAAGATACCGAGGTCGTCCAAGGACACAAGAGCTTTTAGTACCGGTATATCCTCAACATCTAATCAAATCAAAAGTTAGAAAAAGGTTTTAAACTAGAAAAATAAAAACTAACTAAAATGCTGAAAAATAAAATAAAAATAAAAACAGATAGACAAGATGAATCACTTGGCTCCGACTCGTGTATAGTGTAACCTTTGATTATTTCCGCACTTTTGCACTTTTTAAGAGATTATCTTAGTTATTGTAGTAGGCCCCTCTTTTGAAGGTGACGTTACCCTCAACCCAGTAGTTTGAGTCAGCAAGGATACAATCCTAAAGGGTCGGATTATTGAAAGATAATCAATTAAGTTATTAATGCATATTATGGTAGGCCCCTCTTTTGAAGGTGACGTTACCCTCGGCTAAGTAGTCTGAGTCTGCAGGGATACAGTCCTAAGTAGCCGGGTTAAAGTATTAATAGTAGCTTACATATGAGGGGATCAAAGAGTTTGGACCCCCGCCATCCAATACCGGTGGGTATTGAAGGAGGTCCTACTAAATTTGACCCAGGTCCTTGCAGGATCTATACATTGAACAAGGCAAGACTCTTACCAAACCGTTCCCTTAACCCCCGACCAGGTAGCCAACATACCTCCATATAGACCGTGGAGATATGAATGGTGAAAATGTTTTATTTTATATAGACAGTAAAATAATGCCAAGACACCACGGACAAACGATAAGGAAGAATCACCTTCAACATAAGAAACTAGTTATTAAAGTCATTAATACATAACCAAGTAAAAAGTGCGAAAAGATTAAAAATAAAAAGTATTACACTAGACACTTGTCGTCACCAAGTGATGTAAGAGACTTAGGCAAACATGGCCTTTGATTGTCAAGAACTCTTACGATCAATCTTGGATCCCGAGGCGACTCACACACTCTATGATAGACAATGGATAATGGTGGTGGATGATGGTGTTGTGATGGTGGTGGGTGGTGGGTGAAGTGTGAGAGAGGTGGTGTGCTAAGGGATGGTTTACAAATGAGCCAAGCACCCCTATTTATAGGCTGAACAGTAGCTCGGGCACAGCCCCGTGTCCATTGGGCACGGCACCGTGTCCATCATCTTCTCTTCCTTCATTAATTGCAGTTTGTCTGCATTAGTTGACCACGGCCCCGTGTCCGCTGGGCACGCCCCCGTGTGCAGAAGCATATCTGTACTATCAAGATTTGCCTGGATTCTGCGAATCTTATAGTTGACCACGGCCCCGTGTCCGCTGAGCACGGCCCCGTGGTGGGCGATAGAAGCTTCTATAGCTTTGTCTTTTATGCTGGCACTTGGGCACGCCCCCGTGTTCACTGAGCACGGGGCGTGTTCAGCCTTCTGTTCTCTTGTTTTGCTTGGGAAGATGCTGTCAGGGAGGTCGGGCATGCCACGTTTGTTCCTTTTCTTGTATTTATGTTAGATTTAGCTGCCTTTTTTTGCTTCTTTTGTTCATTTGAGCTCATTTAATCCTGAAAATACAAAAGGAAGACAAAAGCACACTTTTTCCAACATTAGTACTAAAAAAGGGTTAGTTTTATGCCACAATTGATGTAATTTATATGTTGCATTTTGTGCACATCATATACATATTCCAAAGCCAAGATTTCATTAGTGTCTTTTGAGAAGTCTTTATGGAACTATAAAACAAATTGCATGGTTTGTAATTCAGAAACGAAGTATGTGTTTGGATTCCAAAACAAGGTTGTTATTATGTTTTAAAACTTAAATTAATGGATGGTCATCTTTAGTTTTAACATATAGATGTTTGTTATGGTTGAATGCAATGATATTAAGCAAGTCGCACCAAATCACGCTTCCACAAAAGTCAGGGTGTGACAGTGCGATTCACACAACACCCGGCCCCATTGTCTTGTGCGATTGGACCAACATGTGCGATTTAATGTCTTGTGCGATCAAGGCCAAGTTGTGCGATCAGTTATGTTACCCTCTGCCATAAATCATGGGTTAATCCCGTAACCGTCCATGTTTATAATTCTCTAACAACTTCCCAAGTATTCATGAAATCGTCAACGGTAGTTAGCAAGTTATCAGCACCTACTTTGGATTAAATAATATTACACTCTTCTAAGACTTAATTATCATCACAAAATCTCTAACTGTTTCGTCACCAAAAATCAAGACAAACACATCGAAGATTCACATGCATACCAATCATTCCTAAATTCAGTAATCATAATCCACTTTTAAATTAAATCGATCATCATCATTATGTTAATAATTTTTACTTGATATACAAATCTGACTCATAAACCAATCCTTGTTAATGATCATTGGTAACAAAGATTAGTATAATAAATCACTTTTATTCCTATCTCAACTTTAACCCGTAAATCCCATCACTAGCATTTATCAACATGCACAGCATAATCACACACCATGACAACGAGAATCATGCAAACAATCATAACGACATGTTCACAAACCAATACATTTAGAAATCAACCCAATCTATGAGTAGGTTCACTAACCGTGATATGGGATTTGAAGGAGAATGACCGAACAAAGGAGATGGAGTTTCGGATGGGAGGGGACTGCCACCGAGGATCCTCTCTTGCTGCCTTCGATCGCCGAATAGAAAAGGGAGAGGGCTAGGGTTTTCTTATGTTGTGCATTTAGGAAAAGTATGAGAGCACATGGGTGTTAGGGACATATATTGTTTCGGGCCTGATCTTCGGGCTTTGTTTGGGCTGGGAAACAAACTCATCTGATGGGGGTTCAGGCCAAGATTCAAGTGCAATTCAAAGGTTCACAAGTGTGCGATCACGTAAGGATGTGCGGCCCGACGTTAGTGTACGGCTGAACGTTGTTATGATAAGGATACCAGTTAACTCACACACCTCTAACCCAACAAATCATATAACTAATAAAACATACACATAAGACACTGCCTTACAAAGCTTGAGGTGTAACGACACTTACTTAAAGGTTACGGGTCAAGACAATGCTAGACTTGAAAATTCGGGTTGTCACATCATCCCCAACTTGAAAGAAATTTTGTCCCGAAATTTGGTAAGCAATCTCGGCGAAAAGGAGTGATAACTTAGGATGGCTGTCAGGATGACTGTGGATTTTCTTCGGGTTCCATATCATCCCCAACTTGAAATGGAATTTCATCCCGAAATTCATTCGTTGCATCAAGATTGAGTTCCAACAAACTCTCACAATTGGAATTTATCTGTGCTAGCGAACCTTATCTCCCTGGTCCAAGATTCCAATAGACACATCAATAATTTATCATCAATCTGTGGTTTTGCAAAGAGACGACCAGTGTTTAATCGGCAAACACTCCTTTGTATTTGATACGTGCACAATAGCATGATCATTGCTCTGTCTGTCAGATACCCCGGGTCTGCAATGTGGATAGGCGCACTCTTAAGACCATTAATCCTCGTTTTAGGACCGAGGGACATGAGTGATCGATCTATTTGGGTGTAGCGAGCCCACACCCATGTGGACCAGGATGTCCCATGAGGTGACTATGTCTTACAGCCGGAGGCCCGGTACAAATCTGCTAGGTTTAAGCCTTCCTACGCCGTTTCACACATGTTAATGTATTAGCTACACATTAATTGATCTGTTCCTTGTTGCTTCATACCAGTTTACAAATACATACATACATACAAACTTACGAATGTTTCCAAGGTTTATTCGTGCACACATGCAAATCACATGAACTCGCTCAACTTTTGTTGATGTTTTCAAACTACATGTATTTCAGGAAACTAAGTATGGATTTGGTGGGTGTTGAAGTTTTCAAGTGTAGTTGGGAATAAAAGATGTCATCCGGTGTCGTATGGTTTGGGAGTATGTACCCTATCTTGGATAGGATACATATTCTAAAGCCAAGTTTTCATTAGTGTCTTTTGAGAAGTCTTTATGGAACTATAAAACAAATTGCATGGTTTGTAATTCAGAATCGAAGTCTGTGTTTGGATTCCCAAACAAGGTTGTTATTATGTTTTAAAACTTACATTAATGGATGGTCATCTTTAGTTTTAACATATAGATGTTTGTTATGGTTGAATGCAATGATATTAAGCAAGTCACACCAAATCATGCTTTCACAAAAGTCCGGGTGTGACAGTTTGGTATCAGAGCTTCGACTGTAGCAAACTAGGATTCCTTCTCGAGTCTAGACTACAATCATTAGGGCTCTCACGAAAATGTTTTTACAACATGTTTTCATTGCATACACGAAATGCCCAGATCCAAGAAACAAACATTTTTACAAAATAAAAAGACAAGAAACACAATGCACAATTACTAGGTGGTTCAGTCTGAGAGACTGGGTGCTTCATTCTGAGAGACTGGGTGGTTTAGTCTGGGAGACTAGGTAGTTCAGTCTGGGAGACTGGGTGGTTAGTCTGGGAGACTAGGTGGTTTAGTCTGGGAGACCAGGAAGGATAGAAAGGGTTCGTGAGGAATCACAAGGATACATGATTACATGATTACATTGTCTTTGATTACATGCTTAATGTTAGTTAATATATGTGCATATATTGTGATTGTTCTGTTACAGACACTATGTCGTCGTCTGGTAGCAGATTGTCCGACGACCATGATCCCATGGCAGCAGTCTCTGACGATGAGGTTATGCCAGAGCCGGAGATCTTCACATCAGGTTCAGAGAGTGACCCGGAGATGATGTCCGACAACGACGAGGATTTGCAGCCATTCGCGTTGCCTAGCTTTGGAGATGACGCCCATGGTGATGGAGAGCTAGATAAGGACGTTGCTGCTATCCCACTTTTTGAGATCCCTGTTTATGGAGATTTCCTCTAACTCTAGTTTACACTCTGACTCAGATTCCTTTGAGTCTGTGACTCCTTCCGCCTTGCAGGCAGTTGGATTACGATGCTATGCCACTGATTCTGATAACGATACGGCTATGTCAGCTGCACCATCCCCTCCACACGAGCTTGAGCCTTGTCTTGAGCCAGATTTTGCTCCTGATGACCAGCCCGATGCTGCACCTGCTGATCCTGAGCCTTTACCTGACCATGACCCTATTCCTTTTGGCATCCTTAACATTGAACCGCTCATACCTGTTCCAGTTCCTGCAACCGTTGATCCTCCTGTTGTTGAGACATTTGTTCCTCCACCTGCACCTGCACCCACTGATGTTGCTCCTTCTCATTTTGTGGAGTCTGATGTCCATCGTGTTGATTTATCTATCGATTACTTGCAGAACATACCCACACCCCGTCCAGGGGAAGGCACTTCAGGCCAGCAGACTAGTCAGGATCTCCATGTTTCAGCAGCTTATCTACACATTCCCCAGTCTGCACCTTTTGCTCCTTTTACTTCTTCACCAACTGATGAGCCATTCAGAGGGTCCCCGCCGTATTCCATGCCAACCTCAGACCCCTACCATCCCTCACATTTTGTTGGCTATACACAGGACGAGTTACTTTATTCGCTTCAGCTACGATTTGAAGTTATGAGCCGCAGAGTCTTGGAGCTTGAGTCGATACCGCGTCCTTTATCGTGTCTTTGTCAGTCTACTTTTGTTCCCCCTCATTCATCATCGCCTCTTTTCGCACGTCCACCTACTCCTCTTACTCCTTTCCCAGAGTTTGATGCTCGATTCCTCACCGTCGATCAGCAGGTCCGTTATTTGCTTCGTCATGTGCACAAGCTCGAGGAGGAGCTCGCGCATATCCTCAGTTTGATTTTCCTCCCTCCTCCTCTGCCGCCATCAGTACAGTAGGTTTTTGGTCTTATGCAGATGCATTACCTTGATGAAGATACCACTTTTGAGCTGAGCATGTGAAGCCTTTTGGAGATCACTTTTCATTGTAAGACTTTTGTAGACTAGTAGACTTGTTGGACAAGGGTAGTGTGACCCTATGATATGATGCACCTTGTAAAACATGTAAGAATACTTTGTGGTCAATGATTAATGAAATCCTAAACGTCATATTCTCATTAAACATGTAAATTAACAACGTGCTTGTTTGCTATGTTCTCATTGAACATATTCCCAATTACTTGATTATGACATGATTGTGCTGATGTTTGACTGATTGAGATGATGATTTAATATGTGTACGAATATATGACCTCAAAACAACTATATACATGCCTTGAACAAATAAGATCTGACCAATCCGAACTTCTTCTTAGAAGATGTCTCATCAAGAGATCATTCGGCTGACCAAGGCAGAATGGCAAGCGCACGTCTCACGTGTCACACCCCAAAAACGTCGCAGCGGAATATCAAACGTAGTGGAGACGGAAGTTGGTGCCCATTTATATCTTGTTGAGCGATGCATTTTATTGTTGGACATATTGATTTATTTTAAACATGAGTTATTAAACATTACGTTTTAAGATACGACACAACTACATGGTTAAGATATCTTTGATCCTTACGGATCTTATTACAAAAGTCCCAGAAAGTTTAAAAGTTGTCCAACATATTTAAACAAAACAACATGCATCATCAAACACAAGATACGCCATGATTTCCCGAAGCTGAATTCAAGTACCTGTAGAACACGTTAAAAATCAAGTGTCAACACAAAGGTAGGTGAGTTCACTTATTCGTTTACTAACAGATTTTATTCCAAGGAAAACTTTCTGTTTAGGTGTTTATTTAAAACATCCATTTAACTCTTAGAAAGTCCATTTTACTTTCTTATTAAAATCCATGGGCCTTCCGTCGGTTCATTACTCCGACAATAGTAATACTGCCCAGGTTTTGTATATTAAATTATAGCATCAATTTTCAGACTCGTATGTTAGCTAGACGATACGAACTATATATTAACCATGCAGGGATAATCAAAGCTAGACAATAAACAAAATAATAATTCGTCGTTTGACTTTGACACGGGGCGACCGGTCACGACGGGGTTGTCAACCCGATAGATCTACCAACAATTCCTCGCGTACATTACTTAACTGATTAAACGACATCATAGGCGCAGGGTTCTTTCTCGAAGAACAATATGATGTCTGCCTCACGTACAATATATATATCTTACTAATACGACAATTTAATATACTACGATTTACAAATTCCCCTGTCACTCAAATGTTGAGACTCAGTCCGGAATTCATCCCCAATTCGTACGGTCTCGTTTCACTTAAGAAATACCGCACATACAATTCATCAAAAACGTTTTACTTCGAAACGTATAACTTATCAAATTCATATATTTTCAGCAAAAATATATATTTTATATTAAAAGGTATGTTTTATTTCGAAAACATTATTAAACCCTTTTAACGACGTGTTCCACCCCCAAAATATATACAAAACAGTAAAAAGAGGGGTTTAGTGACACTCACCTTTGGGTGCGTATTTTAATACCACAATCCCAGAGATTGATTTTTATATACGTTCTAATATAGGAACAGTTCTAAATCAATATACATATTTAACACAAAAATCCTAAGTTTCTCCGTTTCTTAGAATTATCACATAACTTTGAGATTTTCTCGAAAAGTTGTCATTTTTTATTATGTTGGCACGTTAAAGTATATATATATATATATATGAGTCCTTATACATATATATATATATATATATATATATATATATATTTATTATGATTTTTGCGACTTGAACGATTTTATTGGTGACCATTATTATGTAAATCCGTTAACTTTCCCGTTTATACGCAATATATCTATGATTTGCGTGTCGTAATATATATATACACAACGTTCATAGAATTTAACACCGAACACACAAAATATTGCTAACTTATCTATTTTGTCATTTTTAAAGCAATTATAAATCATCTCATATGTACCAAATTTCATGCTCGACAAACAAGTTACATGTTTAACGCAATTTTACCGTTTCTACCGCACAAAACGTACATGCATACATGCATAGTCTAATTTTCCCATTATCAATTTAACACTTAACACATTATCACATTTACATGTTTAAATCACTTAACACATTTTACCACATAAGATTCACTCAATATTCACCCATACTAGTGTTCATTGAAAAATGCGTATTTTAGTGATTCGGTAACGTTTTCGGGCGTCAGAAGTCACGTATGACCAACCAAACACCAAGTAAACTTAAAATTAGTTAAAATACTTGTTTTTAAACAAAAACTTCAGTTTATTTACTGATCTAAATCAGTTTTATAAAAGTCATCCGAAAAGCCGATTTTTGACCGTTTAACGCATAGTTTTGCGTTATACGTTACTATAATCATCCCAACTCGAAACGACTCGATATTTTAACACAATACATGATATTTACTGATTAAAATGATGGTTATAATCAGATTAATGCAGTTTTTGTGTAAGTCACCTAAATCATACAAAATTCACGTAGTTTACAACTTTTAAAGCACCAAGTACAACATGCAAAGCTAATAAACTTTATGACAAAGTTTTATACCATTAAATACTTCAAATATTTAAATTTTTAGTGTTTGAAATCTGATTAAAATTTATTTTTACTAAAACAAGTACAAATCATCATTTCATGATCATATTCCAACATGCATGATCTACTAAATGCATCTAATGCATCCATAACATGTTCTAATCATTTTGTATGAACTTGAATGCATCTAGACCTTCATTTAACTCTTGTTTCAAATACTCAAACATTCCATACTTCACATCATCATCATCTACTCATTTATTCATAAATGCAAAACATATGCATGTATTCTTATATATCAATAATTATCTATATCAAAAATGTTTATGCATGCATATATATATATATATATATTTTCGGCCACACATATATACATACATATAGTTCCAAAATTTTACTTTTCCCAAATCCTTTTCTAATCATAAAACCCTTTAGAACATTCCTTTGATCACACATGCACTTCACTTTACAAAAATCAGGTCAAACAAGAATCTATCAAAAGTCAAGACTCAATCTCATATACATATACATACACACACGGCCGTACATACATATATATATATATATACATATACATATATATATATATATATACACTCATTTTATTTCATTCAAATAAAACCCATTTGTTTTATGTTTTAAATTTATGATTAAACTCAAGATCAAGAGAAACTTTCATTACTATCAAGTATCATCAAGAATCAAGACAAAGTTTTTAAAGTAAATTTATACCTTCAAGTTTTTGATGGGTTTTTGTGAATAGATGAGAATATGAAGGTTGTTTTTGCTTGAAATAACTTTTGGACACTCAAACCACCATGAATCCTTCTTGAAATAGACTTGAATCTTCTAATAATAAGTTTGAAATGTAGATGATGTTGAGGAAGAGGGTGTTCGGCCGTTAGGTATGAGAGGGAAGAGAGAGAGAGAGTTGTTTGATCTTGAATTATGTAAAATGAAGTGTATGAAGAATGTTTAAATCATTAGCTCAAGACACAAGGTACACATATCCAATTCTCACAATTCCAAGGTGGGTGGCACCCCTTGTAGTCGCCACCTATCTTTCTCTCTATTATATACACACATAAAATATACATATATACATATACATATGTAGATTAGTGATAAAACCGGTATTTTACTGGATACCGGGTATTTTATCTAGCGTTTTAAACCCGTTTTAGTGGGTTTTAAATTATTTTTAGTGTTCTATAAAAATAAACCTGACAAATTATTACTGAACAATATTATGTTTGCCTGGACTGGCCACGTTGTCGGTATTTGGCAGTATGCGCGCTGTGCGGCGCAGTGCTTTAAATCGAAAAAATAGGAATTTAAGCGTTTTTATTTATTTTTGTCATTCTATAAGAATAATCTTATCAAATTATTGCTAAAACGATTTTCAGTTGCCTTGACGGGCTGTGTTGACTGTATCTTGTCGGTATACGCGTTGCATCGCGCGGTACGCGCTTAAACTCGAAAAATAGAGTTTCTTAGCGTTTTAATTTATTTTTCCTCACGAATAAGATTAAAATTATTATTTTAATCATAACTGGCTATTTTTAGGATTTTAACACTGTCCGGGTGGTCACCGACGTTCGTTTCGCATTTTAACCGTTACGCGATAAGCGTTTATCTTATTGTTGCCAACATAACTTTTATCAAAATTTAATTTTACCAATACATTAAAATTTACATATAAACATCATAACCAGTAAAATATAGCCCTGTTACCTATTCACGACAAGTGTTACAATTGTACGGTACGGCCTGAAAAGCCGGGTGTCACAGTCTCCCCCTGTTTAGGAAATTTCGTCCCCGAAATTTTTACTCTACATGTTTTGTTTTCGCACCTATAAGAATAAACCAAACGAATCTATTGAATATAGTCTCATAGTTTCTGCGAGAAACTTGTATTCTTTCGAAGAATCCTTGTAGATCTATATTACACAGGTTCTCGATTCCTATACTCTCATCTCAACATTCTCCACCCTTTCCAGGTTCCAACATTCGCAACTCTAAATCAAGGAGATTCAAGTCAAGGTTCCATCAATTCGGGTATCCTCCGGTTACTTGAACTATGAATCTTAGATACTACTGGAACGCTGAAATCGCCCTTCCGATTAGTAACATAACTTTTCTGGCTATACGCACTGCTTCTTCGATGCTTCGATAAACCTCCGTTTATCTTCCCCAAATAATCTTTACAAAACGCAAAATTAGTGTATCACCCAATATACCTCTCTTCAAATGCATCCGAATAATACATCGCGTACACCACTCGTTTCTCATAGTAGCTTGAGCCCATATATATCTGATCCAACTCAAGATGGGCTCTCGAAAGGACCAAGTCAACGTGGCTTACCTTTCCTCTCCTCTGCTAAACCCAACGAAATTTCTCTCAATATAACTCCTTTATCAAAACTAAATCTTCAATTGTCCATGTAATTCTTCTGTCGATCAATTGTCGACCTTTAACCTTCCCTCGATCTAGACAAATCCTGTCGTAGGTTTCCTAGTTAAAATGAGGTCTGGTTAATTATCCTTTGACACATTTGCTCCACGTAGTGACGATCAGCTCTTCATCCATGCATGGCTTCAAACTGGATAACCTAGATTCTTAGCGTGTTAAGTTTTGTTGTAAGATATCTCTGCCAAGGGCATGTGAGTATCTTAACTTCCTTCTAAGTCCATGATACACGCTTCCCAATCTCAAACTGATCTATAAGCATACCCTCATCATCCTCACAATATTGACCACTCTCGACTATTAACACTCAACACTTGACTTGAATGATTTCCACGAACCGCTTCCGCCTTTCCATCGTCATCGGGATGAAATATTCCAACTAGCTTCTTCGAGAGATAGTCCCCACTTCATCCTCAGAAAGTGAATTCATTCTTGCATCTTCATCAAAGCTTCTCAGCTCCACTGATAAGAATCCAATCTCTAGAACTACAATCGCCTAACCAAAATACTATAACTACGAACGACCTCTCTAGTTTCTATCAATTTACCAATTATTAGTTCTATCGGACACTTTATACTTGGCTTACTTGTAGCTGAACACGACAATGGTTCATAGTTTCTCAAATGAAACTCAAGTCAGCTTTAGTATTATAAGTATGAACATAGATTGGCTTTTGATTTGAAACATACCGGAAACAGTAGCAGGACTCTTACTTGCCTTCCTGACACTTGCCCCAACGGAATTACTCTTAACGTCCTGTCCTTTCGATTTCGGGCATTCCCTTTTGTAGTGTCCTTGTCCACCGCATGTAAAACATCCTTCGAGCATAGCTCCATCCAGGGCATTCTTAGCGTAACACTGGGAAGTCACATGTCCGGTTTGGCTACATCTGGCGCACTTTTCTTGTCCATCCCCGTCCTTACCCTTCCCTGACTCTTGAGGGTTAGCTGTACTTGCTTTCTCCAATTTGCGTTTCTTCCTACTTCCAACTTCGGGAGTCTTCTTGGAGCTCTCGGATTTGTGCTTCTTCGAATCCCCAATTCCAGGTTCAGATCGCTGAAACACTCGGATAACTGACTCATTCTGACAACCTGATATCACGCATATCGAGGTCACATCATTGCATAGGACACCAGTAAATGATCTTGGGCTACAACCCTGGATTGTTTTGTGTACGCTCCGGTGCACTGTTCATATGGTTAATAGAAATCAGGAATACGTTCCAATGAGATCATAACAAATGAACAACCAAAACTTTCCGATCATTATTTTACCTGAAGGGTTTCCAATCTGTGTCCCACCAAGATCCTGCCCAGGAGTACCGCATTCACGTTTCTATCCATCATTTTGGTTAGCATCACACTGTTCCAGGGCGGTATTAACGTGTTGGGTTATGAGTCGAGCCAACTCCTCCGGGGTGGCAGGTAGTCCAGTATCCGGTTTTGCTTTTGGGGGCATTTTCATCGTTTCTATTATTTACAACAATAATAATAACATGAGACGATAACCAAAATAAAAATAATTCAATCATTAGATATTAGTGGACCAAACATTGTGCATGTATAATATCCACATATTAATGAGAACGATTTTTAAACCAAAAGTTAACTATCTGATATTATCATAGAAATTAACATCTTGTTTTCCAGTACAAGATATCTATCATCGGTATGTCTACATCGACACCCATAACAAGTTTCCACAGAATTTCTACCTAATATCACAAAATATAATCGTCACGCAGGCCCCCAAAAGAAAACATCAAAAACAGTATCCAGACACTACCACCAAAAACAACAACCACAAGCAAACAAACAAAGAAAACATCATCTAACGCTTCATCCTTATGAAATCTAGCATCTTCCTAACCAAATCCTCTAAATCCACAATCCTCCAATGCATCTGATTCATCGCGCTGTCGTCTAATTCCTTCAACTCATCGTACCAGTCGATTTGCCCCTCAAGGTCCTTCAGTTTACCCTTAGTCGTTTCCAGTTCTTCGCGCATGGCAGCAAACTGTCGGTCACAATGACAACATCGATCCACCCAAACTCCTTTCTGCTTCTTTGAAGCAGATGCAGTCTCAACTTGTGACGTAGAAGTAACCTCTCCAGCAGGTCTAACTCTCTTTCTGCAGCGATAGTACACTAATAGAGGCATAGAAGATGCACGTGACTCAATGACAGGTAAAGGTGACTCTAACAAAACAGGTGGAGGGACCTCAGCAACAGGCTTGATCACAGTAGCAGGTGGAGCAATAGACGGCTCTAATGGTCGAGCTGTAACAATAGGGGCATCCACTGCTGGTGTAATACTAAAAGGTCCTCCAAATACAGGGGCATCTCTGATCACGTCATCGATAACTGGTACTGTGCCAGATGATTGTCCTGTCTCATGGATCGAGAAAGGAGCGTCATCATTGTCATCAATCCACCCGTTGCTTGTGAAAGCATATCGGGGGGTCTACCTGGCTAGTGAAAGCAGGGTCGACACAGAATGATGAAATAAACTCAGCCATACCAACCATCTGTGGGGTCGTGATAGGTGCCTCTGGTAAAATGGATCTGGGTGAAGTCTCGAAATCTGGCTCGCTACTTGAGTCGTTGATCTCGATGACCTCGTGCTCGTGCGACATCTGTGACACATATAAAACCATACAAGTAAGTGTGTGATCAACATGAATAGTAACACATAAGGCTTAGAATAAACAGAAAATCACGTATGCACATAAACACATAAGGGTTTTCATACAAATTTTCCTATGTTTATTAAAATTCTTGGCTTCAAGAATTTTGGACTTATATTTCAAAATTCTCCGGTTGAAGTCTAGTGTTTTCCTCTGAAAACATCTAGTTCGCTAACAACCAATGGCTCTGATACCAACTTCTGTCACACCCCAAAAACGTCGCAGCGGAATATCAAACGTAGTGGAGACGGAAGTTGGTGCCCATTTATATCTTGTTGAGCGATGCATTTTATTGTTTGACATATTGATTTATTTTAAACATGAGTTATTAAACATTACGTTTTAAGATACGACACAACTACATGGTTAAGATGTCTTTGATCCTTACGGATCTTATTACAAAAGTCCCAGAAAGTTTAAAAGTTGTCCAACATATTTAAACAAAACAACATGCATCATCAAACACAAGATACGCCATGATTTCCCGAAGCCGAATTCAAGTACCTTTAGAACACGTTAAAAATCAAGTGTCAAGACAAAGGTAGGTGAGTTCACTTATTCGTTTACTAACAGATTTTATTCCAAGGAAAACTTTATGTTTAGGTGTTTATTTACAACATCCATTTAACTCTTAGAAAATCCATTTTACTTTCTTATTGAAAATCCATGGGCCTTCCGTCGGTTCATTACTCCGACAATAGTAATACTGCCCAGGTTTTGTATATTAAATTATAGCGTTAATTTTCAGACTTGTATGTTAGCTAGACGATACGAACTATATATTAACCATGCAGGGATAATCAAAGGTAGACAATAAACAGAATAATAATTCGTTGTTTTACATTGACACAGGGCGACCGGTCACGACGGGGTTGTCAACCCGATAGATCTACCAACAATTATCGCGTACATTACTTAACTGATTAAACGACATCATGGGCGCAGGGTTCTTTCTCGAAGAACAATATGATGTCTGCCTCACGTACAATATATATATCTTACTAATATGACAATTTAATATACTACGATTTACGAATTCCCCTGTCACTCAAATGTTGAGACTCAGTCCAGAATTCATCCCTAATTCGTACGGTCTCGTTTCACTTAAGAAATACCGCACATTCAATATTCATTCATCAAAAACGTTTTACTTCGAAACGTATAACTTTTCAAATTCATATATTTTCAGCAAAAATATATATTTTATATTAAAAGGTATGTTTTATTTCGAAAACATTATTAATCCCTTTTAACGACGTGTTCCACCCCCAAAATATATAAAAACAGTAAAAAGAGGGGTTTAGTGACACTCACCTTTGGGTGCGTATTTTAATACCACAATCCCAGAGATTGATTTTTATATACGTCCTAATATAGGAACAATTCTAAATCAATATACATATTTAACACAAAAATCCTAAGTTTCTCCGTTTCTTAGAATTATCACATAACTTTGAGATTTTCTCGAAAAGTTGTCATTTTTTATTATGTTGGCACGTTAAAATATATATACGAGTCCTTATACATATATATATTTATTATGATTTTTGCGACTTGAACGATTTTATTGGTGACCATTATTGTGTAAATCCTTTAACTTTCCCGTTTATACGCAATACATCTATGATTTGCCTGTCGTAATATATATATATATATATATATACACACACACACAACGTTCATAGAATTTAACACCGAACACACAAAATATTGCTAACTTATCTATTTTGTCATTTTTAAAGCAATTATAAATCATCTCATATGTACCAAATTTCATGCTCGACAAACAAGTTACATGTTTAACGCAATTTTACCGTTTCTACCGCACAAAATGTACATGCATACATGCATAGTCTAATTTTCCCATTATCAATTTAACATTTAACACATTATCACATTTACATGTTTAAATCACTTAACATATTTTATCACATAAGATTCACTCAATATTCACCCATACTAGTGTTCATTGAAAAATGCGTATTTTAGTGATTTGGTAACGTTTTCGGGCGTCAGAACTCACGTATGACCAACCAAACACCAAGTAAACTTAAAATTAGTTAAAATACTTGTTTTTAAAAAAAAGTTCAGTTTATTTACTGATCTAAATCAGTTTTATAAAAATCATCCGAAAAGCCGATTTTTGACCGTTTTAACGCATAGTTTTTCGTTATACGTTACTATAATCATCCCATCTCGAAACGACTCGATATTTAAACACAATACATGTTATTTACTGATTAAAATGATGGTTATAATCAGATTAGTGCAGTTTTTGTGTAAGTCACCTAAATCATGCAAAATTCACGTAGTTTACAACTTTTAAAGCACCAAGTACAACATGCAAAGCTAATAAACTTTATGACAAAGTTTTATACCATTAAATACTTCAAATATTTACATTTTTAGTGTTTGAAATCTGATTAAAATTTATTTTTACTAAAACAAGTACAAATCATCATTTCATGATCATATTCCAACATGCATGATCTACTAAATGCATCTAATGAATCCATAACATGTTCTAATCATTTTGTATGAACTTGAATGCATCTAGACCTTCATTTAACTCTTGTTTCAAATACTTAAACATTCCATACTTCACATCATCATCTACTCATTTATTCTTAAATGGAAAACATATGCATGTATTCTTATATATCAATAATTATCTATATAAAAATGTTCATGTATGCATATATATATATATATATATATATACATATATATATATATTCAGCCACACATATATACATACATATAGTTCCCAAATTTTACTTTTCCCAAATCCATTTCTAATCATAAAACCCTTTAGAACATTCCTTTGATCACACATGCACTTCACTTTACAAAAATCATGTCAAACAAGAATCTATCAAAAGTCAAGACTCAATCTCATATACATATACATACACACACGGCCATACATACATATATATATATATATATATATATACATTCATTTTATTTCATTCAAATAAAACCTATTTTTTTATGTTTTAAGTTTATGATTAAACTCAAGATCAAGAGAAACTTTCATTACTATCAAGTATCATCAAGAATCAAGACAAAGTTTTTAAAGTAAATTTATACCTTCAAGTTCTTAGATGGGTTTTTGTGAATAGATGAGAATATGAAGGTTGTTTTTGCTTGAAATCACTTTTGGACACTCAAACCACCATGAATCCTTCTTGAAATGGACTTGAATATTCTAATAATAAGTTTGAAATGTAGATGATGTTGAGGAAGAGGGTGTTTGGCCATGAGGTATGAGAGGGAAGAGAGAGAGTTGTTTGATCTTGAATTATGTAAAATGAAGTGTATGAAGAATGTTTAAATCATTAGCTCAAGACACAAGGTCCACTTGTCCAATTCTCACAATTCCAAGGTGGGTGGCACCCCTTGTAGCCGCCACCTATCTTTCTCTCTCTTATATACACACATAAAATATACATATATACATATACATATGTAGATTAGTGATAAAACAGGTATTTTACTTGATACCGGGTTTTTATCTAGCGTTTTAAACCCGTTTTAGTGCGTTTTAAATTATTTTCAGTGTTCTATAAAAATAAACCTGAAAAAATATTACTGAACAATATTATGTTTGCCTGGACTGGCCACGTTGTCCGTATTTGGTAGTATGCGCGCTGTGCGGCGCAGTAGGCGCTTTAAATCGCAATACTAGGAATTTAAGCGTTTTTTTTTATTTTTGTCATTCTATAAGAATAATCTTATCAAATTATTGCTAAAAAAATTTTCAGTTGCCTTGACGGGCTGTGTTGACAGTATCTTGTCGGTATACGCGCTGCATCGCGCGGTACGCGCTTAAACTCGAAAAATAGAGTTTCTTAACGTTTTAATTTATTTTTCCTCACGAATAAGATTAAAATTATTATTTTAATCATAACAGGCTATTTTTAGGATTTTAACACTGTCTGGGTGGTCACCGACGTTCGTTTCGCATTTTAACCGTTACGCGATAAGCGTTTATCTTATTGTTGCCAACATAACTTTTATCAAAATTTAATTTTACCAATACATTAAATTTTACATATAAACATCATAGCCAGCAAAATATAGCCCTGTTACCTATTCACGACACGTGTTACAATTGTACGGTACGGCCTGAAAAGCCGGGTGTCACATCACGGGCCATATCTCGGCACGAGGTTCTTCGCTACAAACGCAGCGAAAGTACCTCAGGGAATAACCCACCCAACGGTAATGTTTAAGTCACCTAAGACATATTACAATACGTTTGGATAATTCCAAGTGTGCTTCGCTAATGCCTTCTGTGATGATTATTGCTTGGGTATAGGTTGTACCTACAAGCAGTTTTTAGACTGCAAGCCTCTGAACTTTGACGGCACTAGAAGTGCCGTAGCTTTTGTGAAATGGGTCGAGAATATGGATTCTGTTTTGCGAATGAGCGGATGTACACCAGAGCAACAAGTCCCATACGTATCAGGATTGTTTCAAGATGAGGCCCTGTTATGGTGGAACCTTCGGGTTCAGCTAATGGGCGAGGCTGATGTGTATGCTTTGATATGGGATGAGTTGAAGGAAATGATGCGTAGGGAGTATTGTTCTCAGTTGGAGATCCAGAAGCTGGAAATTGAATTCTGGAACCTGACGATGGAAGGTCCAAAGGTGGTGAAGTACATACAGAGACTTCATGATTTGTCGCGAGTTGCTCCATATCTGGTGGAACCAGAGTTGAAAAGGATGGAGCAATTCATCTGGGGACTGGCACCTTAGATCCTGAGCTTGATGACGGTATCAACGCCACCAACAACTATTGATGCGAGTATCTTGAGTCTGGCGCTTGCTAAGGAAGCACTTAGATTGGAGAAACTTTTAACCCCTGACAAGAAGAAGGAAACTCAGGTGGAGTAATCTGGAATGAACAAGAGGAAGCTCACTGATTTCCAAAAAGGTACTCACGCGAACAACAAGAACAAGGCCAAAAAGGGGAAAAAGTACATGGGTAAACTACCTAAGTGCGACAAATGTCGACGTCATCATACCGGGCAATGTAGAAATGGAAAGTGTGATAACTGTTGCAAGGTGGGACACTGCAAGGAGACGTGTTGGCACCGGACGGGACGTGGAAATCAAGGTCAATATGGTAGCGGGAATCACGGAGGAAACAATGACGACAGTAACTATCAAGGCGGAAATGGCGACAATCAAGAACGAGGACAAGTGTGTTTTAACTGTGGTGACGTGGGGCACTTTAGGAAAGATTGCCCTAGGGAGATTAACCAAGACCGTGAGGGAACGTTCAACATTGTAGCTCGTGAAACATGACAGAATCCAGACATGGTTACTGGTACTTTCCCTATCAACCTACACTTTACATCGGTGTTGTTTGAAACTAGTAACGACTATAGCTTCGTACCCCTAGAGTTTAAGAGTATACTTGGTTTAGTAGAAAATAAGTTAGATATCCTATACTCGATAAAACTAGCTAATGGGAGGCTAGTAGAAACCAAAGGAGTGGTTAAGGACTGTGTTGTAGAACTTGGGGAGTGTGAGGTTTCGTCAGAACTTTTGTCAGTTGAGCTGGAGAGCTTCGACGTCGTAGTTAGTATGGATTAGTTGTCGAGTAAACGAGCTGAGATCATATGTTAAGAGAAGATTATCCGTATTCCATTGGCAAATGGAGAGACGATCGTGATTCATAGGGAGAAGCAGGATACGCTTCTACGGGTTAGTAGTTGTGCGTAGGCACGGAAGTTTTCGCGTAAAAGATGTGTTGCCTTCTTGGCTCATGTCGTGGGCAGAGAAGCTGAAGAACCTAAGCTCGAAGATATCCATGTGGTAAGGGAATATCCTGAAGTCTTCCCCAAAGACTTGCCAGGATTATCTCCTCAACGACAAGTCGAATTCCACATTGACTTGGTCCCAGGCACTGCGCCTGTAGCTAAGACACCTTATCGATTTGCACCTTCGGAAATGCAAGACTTGTCAACGCAGCTTCAGGCAATGTTAGATAAGGGATTTATAAGACCAAGCTTCTCGCTTTGGGGAGCTCTAGCATTGCACGTTGAAAAGAAGGATGGTAACTTTTGAATGAGCATCGACTACCAAGAGCTGAACAAGTCAACCATCAAGAACCGGAATCCCATGTTGAGGATTAATGATTTATTTAACTAACTGCAAGGATCCAACTACTATTCTAAAATTGATCGTTGATCAAGTATCATTAGCTGTGAATTTAGGAAGAAAGTATACCAAGGTACAGTGAGTCAACAAGTTGTTTTAAACATACGCTAAACTATGATACACAAAATAGTTACACACAGAATACAAAACTTTGAGGGTTTAGGAATCATGCGCTTAAGACTGTCAGGAGCTTATGTCGAAATCCATTAAAGGTCACCACGTAAGAACCACGTCCATTCACTCAAGCAAACACCATTATTCTGTAGTATATGTTATTTTAGTTAACCGAACAGGTGAAATATTCGAAATTCTAACATTAAAATGCCACTTTTGCTTCTAGCGAGTAGATGTTTGCATCTCTACTCCTCCTAATGGTAGTTACATCACGTTAATTTTCTTCGCTAGAGCGAACACTCACTTGCTTCGGCATTTGATCATTTCTACATTTTTGCAAATACTCATTGTTACATTTCTTGGAAGTTCATATGTTATGCATGCACCATTTGTTATGAATGTGGTTTCGTTTCGAATAAACGCTACATCACAGTTCGAATACTATTTTGCTAAATCTAATTATTGATTCGTGATTCTAACGACCTACGTTATTGTAATTGTTGGCTCCTTTGCTATCAAGACAACACACTTTCTTGAAAATTCTTTTCTTTCAAGTTACATACATGGTTTATCTTTGTAACCATGCCGAAATCCCCTTGCCGATACCTATGTTTATTGTTAGATTGCGCTAAAATCAAGTTCAATTGCTTGAACTTGTCCATTTCGCATCTTCAATTCAAAACACCCTATGATGTATTGGGAGCATCATATTCAAATGTAGGATCGTTTTACCAACCAAAATGAGTCGTTCAGAGGTGTTCTTCTCAATACGAGAGGCGGAAACTAACGTATCGAATTCGAAACAGCTTGCAATTCACTTTAATTGTCTATTTGATTGATATAACAACTTTTTACAGTGAGACGACACTTCGGCAGCACTTCGGCTCTCAAACCGGAATCTAATTTCGTTACAAATAACACGGCTCAACCTAGTATATATAGGCATGGTAATTTCGCTTGAACCAGTCCAAGCGAAATCACTTTCAAACGAAATCAGTGATTTCGTGTGAAATGACTTGGTGATTTCGTGCAGAATTACAACTTGTAATTTCGTGCGAAATTACCTCACAACCTATTTTTGACATTTTTCTCGTAATTCGTGCCCTGATCTATACAATCTAGTACAAGACTCGATACAAGACGAAGTCGACAGACGTCTGCACCAACAGACTCCCCCTCGAATGTTGACGAGTCTACAGTGTCGAGTCTTTAACGTCTTTAGTCTATATCAGTCTTTCTGCTCTTTATGAAGTATCTGACAGTGTAAAACATCCTCAATTTCTCTTTCTTTATCTCCAAGATCTCTAACTGGCTCTTATCTCTCTCTAATTCTCTTGATCAGATCTCTTGATTCCTTAAGTTCATCAGCATCCTCAGCTTGCGTGAACATCAGGATCTGAACTTGGCTCTACAGACTCCCTCTTGAATTGTGCTTGGGATCACAGTCTGGCTTCCACAGATTCAAGATCGTGACCTGGCTCACATCCTGCTCAGGATAGAAACCTGGCTTACCTGCACAATCTCTACCTCAAAGTAAAATTTCACAAATTGTTAGTGCATACATCTGTCGTCTTCGTCTTATGTCGAGTCTCAGTTGCGTTGCGGGTTTGATCAATCATGATGTCATCATATCCAATGATGACATCATAATGGTGACATCAATGATGACATCATCACATGACAACATCACGTGAAATTGCATGAAAACTTGAAATCAGAATGTTATTTTTGTCGGTTTCGCTTGAAAGTTAATATGTAGGTTTCGCTTGAACAGGATATGTTCATTTCAAGCGAAACCGTGAATGCTATAAATAGGGTAGTGTTCATTTCATTTGTAACAGTTCGTGAATTCCATACCGAGGTGCTGCCGGTGTGAAGACTGATTGTAGTTGCTATTATATCAATCAAATCAGTGTTTAAAGTGATAAGCAAGCTGTTTCAAAGTCAGTTTCTTATTTTCCGCATCTGAAACTAATAAAATCTCTTCTGAACGACTCGTTCGGGTCACAAAACGATCCTACACAAATTTAACATTTGACAAATTTATAATTCATTTGTAGTAAATTAACAATCAATGAATGATATTACAATATTAATATCTGATGAATCACTTGTAAGCAAAACACTCAAAATCTTTTCCATTTTAAACAGACTCCCCCTCACGAAATGTTCATCATGTTCAGCACTTAAGAATTTTGAAAATCAACTCTTCAACATCAGTTGTCGAAAATCTTTTTGGATTTTTCAAAATTTATGCTAAAACATACTAAAAATCTTTTTGGATTTTGAAAAATAAAAAAAATGCAGTAAAGAAATATTTACAAACTATATTTTTGTGAGTTTGTGCAAGAGGATCATATCAGTTTTTGAGACAAATCACTAACACTGTTAAGCTTTAAACATTTTAAGTTCTAAACGATTCACTTAGATTGTCAGTATATTGATCCACTTAAATTTTCATACAAAGTTCAACTGTTTCGAGATACGATATTAATGTTTTAAGCACTTAAACTTATTCGCGTGTCCCACCTCAGAATATACTCCCGTATCCAGATCCCAATATTCAGTCTTACAGGTGAATATACCACAAATGATATCTGTAAAGGGTTAAAATGCGAGGGCCGTGAGAGCTCAGGCTATTGCTTCCGCAAAATCAGAGAGATAACGGCTTCGACTTTTGGTGTGTTCCCTTTAGAGAATCTTTTCTTCAACAGCACATGATTAGCATTTTGCAATGTTTCATCATTTTTTGTACTGAGGGTGGTGTTATATTTCAAGCAAGCGTAAAGTATTATACGGGGACTAGGCCATTGCTTCCGCAAAATCAGAAGTCCCGGGATAATACCCCAGATATCACTGAGTATAAAGACCTAGTATCTCAGAAAGAGGGACCTTTCAAACAAGATTTCGGGGGTTACCCATATATCCGAGAGATGTTCCCCATGATATAAGTAAGTTTGAAATTTAGGTTTATATCTCGACACAATCTACTAAATGTGTAAAAACCTACTGGCACACCATCAGTGAGACCGTTTATCACATTTTGACTTTCCAATTCTTTAGCATACTGTGATAGTCCACTGATGTACTATCATTTCCTCTTTTTCACAAAAAAAACTCATTTTTCATTTTATTATGTTTTTGGATTTTTCAAATATTCTAATGTTTTTGGATTTTCTGAAATTTCTTACTCCCCCTAAAATGCAAAAACGTTTAAAGTAATTTGAAAACAAACTGTACAAGTAAAATGACAACTGATATCAAATCGCTTCAATTCACCATCCACTTGGCATAAACAATCAGAACTCCCCCTTACAACAAACTATTTTCCCATTATGATTTCAAAACACTTAAGTTTGTTTTAATCAAATGGTTTTTCCGGAAAATTAGTTTTGTTGATTTCATAACTTGTAGAAATGGGGATTCATCACATTGTTTTCTAAACCACTTTGAAAAATTTAACAATTTTAAGATCATTTAACAAACACCACTTGTAGGAAATCAAGTACAAATTAATGTCCCTGATTTACCACTTGTAAGTCGAAATCACTTTCGTGAATTTCTCAAGAAAAATGCCAATACCTGCTTCACACTTACCAACCTGGAAGCTCCGGCAAGTCATACTTCTCACATATGAAAAACAGACATCCAAGCTTCTCCAAACTTGGATGTTACCTCCTCTTCTTCACTCGGGGTGTAAGTTGCTTTCTTTGTTTCATAAAACTCTTTAACCCCTTTAACCTTCCCCTCGACCATCTTTCCAAAAATCTTTTTAATATTTCCATTAAAAACCTTTTCGACATCAAATTCTTTCTTCTCAGAATAGAATTGATTCGAAATCTCAACATTTCCAATTTTTCTAAAATTTTCAGCCCTCAATGGTGGAAAATTAACATCATCCATTGGAGGTACTGAAGTTTCCAGTTTTAACTCAAATTGTGGCTCCTCTGACTTTGTGGAATCAGATTCATCGCCAGATTTCACATCTAATTTCTTAACAACCCACTTCTGGTTGTCAAGATTCACTGTTCTCTTGTAAAATCTTTTCTTTGAACATTCACCAACTTCATATGTTGAATTTTTTAAAACTTTGAATTTTTCAGTTGGCGGTTCATTTTTCTCAACAATCTTTTCTTTCAGTTTAGAAACAACTTCCTGTTTGATGTTGGTTTCCTTTGGACAGTTCCATGCAATGTGTCCAACTTCTTGACATTTGTAACAGGTTCTCGTTTCCTTCCTCTGATAAACTCCATTCTTCTCAAATTTTTGTTTCTCTGCCAAGAACTCTTTGTTTGTTTGCTTCCAGAATGAGCTCTTTTGTTCTTCTTCTGAACTTGTCCCTGAAACAAATACAGTTTTTGTATTATAAATTTTTTCATTTTTATAATTTTTCGGTGGAATAAAACCTAAACCATTCCTTTTGAAATTACCATTATGGTTTGGTTTCTTTCGATAACCTGAACCAGAACTGTAACCCTTTTTCTTGTTTAACCTTTGTTGATCTCTTGAGGTGTAAGATTTAGGTTTTTCAGAAAGATTTACATCTTTTATTTCAGAAATATTAATTTCTATTAATTTGAAAACCTTTTTTTATCATTTATGGTTTAACACCTCTTGTTGGAAATTTCTAATCAGAATATAATTTGTCAGAATTAATCAAAGTATATGCCACTTTGATTAGTTCGTCATTCAAATTAGATTTTGATAACAAGAATTCTTTATTGTAAACCCTTTTAACCGACGTCTTTGATCTGTTGACCGACGAACTCAAACTTTCTGACTCAGACTTTGACTCTGACTCCTCATCCTTATCCAACACCTGATCGACCACTTTCTTTATTAACTCAGACTCATGATCAGTGTCAGACGATGTGAATGTGACATCAATGTTTTCAGGTAAATCATCGGTTGTTTCTGACTTTAACTTTATATTGACTGCCTTTTTGACTTGCTCCTCATTTGGTTTTCTGGGAGAATAACCTTCCCAAATCGGAGGCGGACACTTGTTATAATTTGCACTTTGTTTCTTACCAGTATCCTTTTCTTCAGCCTTCTTGTCTTGAAATGCTTCAAAACCTGCAACAGTTGGATAAATTCGATCAATCAAATAATCAGAACTAGAATAACTTTGCAGTAATCGTCTGATTCTTTCATTTTCTATCTTTTCTGTCTCCAACTCCTGCTTCATCTTGGCACATTCTTCAATGTAATGATTAATGGCCTTCTGCTTAGTCATCATCACCGCATTCATCATGGTTAACGCATCTTCTCTTTCAGAATTTGTCTTTTGTAGACCAGTTACCGTTCTGTTCAGCACATCATACGATTCTTTCACATAGTTGAGATTGAACAATAAATTTTCTTTCATCTTATCTTACTCACTCAACTTCTCATCTTTCTCTTCACACTGCTTACACGACTCCAAACACTTTAAACAAGGTTTAGCAATTTCAACAATCTTTTCCACTTCAATAATCTTTTCGACTTCAACAATCTTTTCGACTTCAACCACTTTCTCAGCTTCAGACACCTTTTCAGTTTCAACCACTTTCTCATCAACATCAACTACATGCTCAGTAGCTTTATCCTCTTCACTATGTTCAAAAATCTTTTCCTGAACATCACTCTCACTTTTCATCTGTTTCTTTTCTTTTGCTGCTTGTTTCTCCTTCAGCTTCTCTACTCTATCTGCAAAATAAAATTGAAAACTTTCAGGAGATAAATGAGTCTTTGCAATATTAATATGCTTTTCTTCCGCATCATCACATTCATCAGTTAATGATTGATCAAACATTGATGTATGTTCTGAACTATCATCTGAAGAACTAGATTCATCATCTTGATTCTTCTCACCATCAGCAAACACTTTCATCCATTCTTTCATCAAATCTGGTTTTTGAACTATCTGTGCAATTAAAGCAACTGTTTTTGAATCGGATGGAATATATGTGTCCCAGCTAAAGCCTTCTGCCACTTTTTCATCATCTTGATCAATTATACCATAATAAGCGTTCTTATTTGCTTCTACGATCATTTTAGCATGTGCAGTTTGTGGTTCCTTTTGTTGATACGGTTGATGAGCAATTTGTTGATATATGGCTTTTCGATAATAATCATTTCCACCAAACGGATTCTTTGCTTCACTTGCTTCTCGATTGGTACATTCCCTCTTGAAATGGCCTTTTTCCCTGCATCGAAAACAAGTAACTTTAGATTTATCAAAACCCAAAGTAGAAACTTTTGCATCCAAGAAATCATCTCTTCCTGTAATCATTTTAAACTTTTCAGCTCTCCTCAACACACTCGCTAAACACCATTTTATATCTATCAGCTCCATTTCTTCAGCATCTATCTGATCATAATCTTCTTTCGTCAACATAGGATTTCTAATTCTTCTTATAACCAATCCTTCATATGATTCCAGTACTGTAACAAGTAATGCCATATGACTTTTGACAACTTCTTCAGAAAAATTTTGACCATTCTGAAGATGCAATGCGATGTTGCAATTTAAAACATGATCATTGTTGCTGTTTGAGCTTTGAAATTGATGACTTGAGCTTGAAGTTTTCGGATTAACACTCGGATATGAAGAAAATCCACTACTGCTGCTTGGACTTTGATTGACTGATCCAGATGAGTTTTCAACACTGAAAGCAGTTTGGATTTTTGGACTTGCTTCTACATTTTGAACACTTCCTTTGAAGTACATCTTAACATCTTGTTGTGCACTTGAATTGTTCATCCTAGCAATCTTTTGCTGCTCAAGATCTTGACCTTCAATCTTTTCGATGAACTGTGAAATTGTCAAACCATCATATTCACCAGTATTCTTTAATATCATTAAAAATGTACCCCATTCTTTCTGAGGTAAAGCATCAGCTAATTTGTCAACCCATTCCTCACGATCTTTGTTGATGTTTAACAATGACATTGACCGTACTAAATGACAATATCTTTCAATCAATTTCTTTGTATCTTCTCCCGGCAAACTTGAAAATAACTCAAATTCTTTCTTTAACAATGCCTTTTTACTCTTGATCATCTTTTCACTTCCCTCAAATTTAATTCGAAGTGATTCCCAGATTGAACGTGAAGTCTTATCATGTTGAAGCAATACAAATATGTCTTCTTTAATAGCTTGCTGGAGTAAACTAATCATCATCTTTTCTGCTTTGTACATATCTCGTTCTTTATCTGTAAATTCATAAATCTTTTTTTCAATTCCCAAGTCTGTGCGTGGTAGTACATACTTTTTCTCAACACACTCCCAAGATCTCAAATGATTAGCTTGAACCCAGTTTTCAAACCGATCTTTCCAACCATAATACTCTTCAATTCCCATTAGCTTCGGGGGTTTTTGTAAAGTTCCAGTTTCATTTTCCATGTTCATGTTCGTAGCAATGTCAGTAGGAGTAGTCGGGGTAGCAAACGCGTTATAAAATTCCTCTTCCATGTTTAGGTAACAAGTTTCACAAAACTCTGACACTCTCAAGCGAAATCAAATCTTTCACACGAAATAACACTCTCAAACAAAATACCTCTTCACACAGAATTACCTGTTCAAATGAAATACCAATTTGAAGCGAAATAACTAATCTCATGTGAAACTTTCAAACGAAATAACAATTTGGAGCGGAATAGTGATTTTGAACGGAATCACTCAAGCGAAATACTGGTTTCGAGCAAAATTAAGGTCTTATTCCGAGCGAAATACCACTGACGTCATCATTTCGAGCTGTTTTTGCCAAAATTGATTAGGTTTTAAATCAATTTTAGATCTGAAACTTTCAAGGGTTTGTTAAAACACTATTGCACGTATAATGTGAGAAAATTAGCTGATTTTACCCGTGAAAAGTTGTTAATTTTGAAAAAGAAGGTGTAAAAATCACAAATTGCAGCTAAATTGGTAGAACTCCTCTTCCTGAGCTCTGATACCACATGTAGGATCGTTTTACCAACCAAAACGAGTCGTTCAGAGGTGTTCTTCTCAATACGAGAGGTGGAAACTAACGTATCGAATTCGAAACAGCTTGCAATTCACTTTAATTGTCTATTTGATTGATATAACAACTTTTTACAGTGAGACGACACTTCGGCAGCACTTCGGCTCTCAAACTGGAATCTAATTTCGTTACAAATAACACGGCTCAACCTAGTATATATAGGCATGGTAATTTCGCTTGAACCAGTCCAAGAGAAATCACTTTCAAACGAAATCAGTGATTTCGTGTGAAATGACTTGGTGATTTCGTGCGAAATTACAACTTGTAATTTCGTGCGAAATTACCTCACAACCTATTTTTGACATTTTTCTCGTAATTCGTGCCCTGATCTATACAATCTAGTACAAGACTCGATACAAGATGAAGTCTACAGATGTATGCACCAACATCAAATTCATTTTTGCAAGCATTTCATTTGTTCCAAGTCGCAGTAGACTTGTTTGGTCTACGGCTCCACCAAATCGTTTGTTGGTTTCGACACCTTGTAGTGATGTTTTCATTAAATTGAAGCTTGCGCTAATCTCAGTTACACATCTCATACACGGATTTAACTGTTTATTTATTGATTTGCTCTAAATCCGTTTTGTTTTATCACAAATAAAGCAGTCTTAACACAATTGTGTGTTAAGACAATGGTACATAAATTCATTCTATATCACAGTGTACCTCCTAACGGTTCTTTCATTATCGATCGAATGCCTTGCAGTATTCATTAATTTTTCATCATCCGATCGGAAACAGTAGCTCTTTGATGTTCTGTATTCAATTGAAAAGTCCTACGACAACGTTTAAATCAAATTCTCAGGATTGCTTCATTACCCTTTCATTTGATTTCAAACACAGCGAACTTGTTCGGTCATCGCTATTATTGAATTAAGTCATTACGACACCTTATGGTGTCAATACAAACTTGTAGCTTGTGCTAATCATGGTCAACCATTTCACACGAAACTACACCTACTTTTGTTTGACTCGTCATTTAAACATCCCTAATGCAACTACGAATTAAGACAATGACACACCAGATTCGATTGTATTTCATTTTGGTGTATTTTCGCAATTCAAGAATGTCAACACACTAATCTTAACCATTTATTTATTCAAAAGTTGACAGATCATTTTCATGTTATTATCATATTCGAGTTGTTGATTTTGAGTTCATATAGCGGATGCTATTGTTTCTGAAAACTCATTAGCATATTGTGATCGATTGTTTGAAATTCTATTGGTCGAAACTCCTTTGTTGCACCCCTGTTAACTAAGTTACACTAGATTATACATCCATACGTCTCGTGTCGTTTGACATCAGATTCTGGAACACATATCTTTTAACCATTGGGTTCTTGTTGTTGTGATATGTCCTTGGATTCACCTGATTCGAATAAGTTTTGATTCGGTTTCGTGGTTAAGCACTTTGGTATTATCCATATTCATGCACGCATAAGGTAACCCTAAGGAGCTAATGTAGTATAAATTTCGAGGACGATATTTTCTTAAACAGGGGGAGAATGTGACAACTGTCAAATTCGCATACATCGATATGTGCAAATGATACACATATTTGTACAAATCCCAAGTATGAAATACAATATTTCATTGGTTTGGTATTTGTTTGATGGTCGCAGTGACCCACGTGTCACAGTCTCCCCTACTTTAGGAAATTTCGTCCCGGAATTTATTCAGAGGAAACTTGTGAGAGCTTGAAACATGAAGTTAAAAAGATTAAATAACACTGGTTATAGTCCTGAACTTCTAGTAACTTTACAATAACATCATGCTTGCAATGTGAGAGGGACACTTATATATACAAGTATATAAAGCATTATTGGTGCGTCCACCGTTCCTCTATTACGTTGTTCACATTCCGTTATGGTTGCCACTATCGGTTCTTACACATAATAAGTCTTACTGTGGTTTCCGTGCACTGAACTTCGTAATTATGTATGCATCCATAATTACGTCATTCCTTGCATAGTCGCGTAGTGCATCTTATAATGTGTAGGGGAAGAAAACAATGAACGAGCCGGTGATGATTGTGACTGGACCACCATAGGGTCCTTTTTAATTAAATCAATAAATGGTTTAAATAGACTACCAAGGAGTCTGTTTAGCTACATCAGCGCATGTCATTTTTAACCAGATTCTGATTTAATCTTTTTGACTAGACCACTAAAAGGGTCTCTTATGAATCATGGAGTGGTACTATACAATCCAAGGGTCTTAACTATCATGTAGAAGCCCAATAAGGATTTAAGGTAGTACCTTTTTGAATATCCTCTACGAATCCCTCATATGAAGATATGAAAGATTCTACGAGGATTTGGATAACGAATATCCAGAGTATACAAAAACACAAAATGCATAAAAGAAAACACAAGATGCATAAACACATAGTCACATAACCACAAAATTGTTTGTTAATTTGTTTTGTTAATTGCGTACATGCATTTAAAGCACACTAGGAATCCATTCCGTGGATTTCATTTGGTACTTTAAACATGATCAAGAATCTAACTATAAAGATAGGAAGATCTTAAAAAGAAAATTCGATTTCGATTAAGGAATCGTAATGTTCGAATTAGGGTATACAAGGAATCCAATTAGGGACTCCGATTTGAACGATAATCATCCACAAGGGTCTAATTGTGAAGATAAAAAGATCCCATGTGGATTTTGGGAATTGAAGAGCGGGAGGCGTTTCAAAACTTTGCACTGGACGTGCTTAAATCAAAACATGAAGTAAAAAAATGCTTATGAAGTTGAGATGCTAGATATGCCAAAGCGACATATGAAGCGGAATTTGAAGGTTAAGTCAATGTATGAGGAAAATATTTTTGAAAACTATGCATGGGGTTCTTAAAAAAAATGTGTTCAATGTTTTTGAAACCTTATGCATAATACTTTTGAAATCATAAAGTAGGTGTACTAGGTAGGTATATTTATAAAATGTTTTAAAATCATGCGAGATGAAATTTTTGAAATTATGTATGAGGTTTCTGAAAATATGAAAAATGCTTTTCGAAATCATGCACTTGATAAGAAAATGTACTGTGTTAATATTGTTTTCAGACTATATGAAACATTTTGAAATCATGAAGGTTTTTTTGAAAACATAACCAATGCATTGAAAAATTGTTTTCAAACTATATGAAATGTTTTGAGATCATGAAGATTGTTTTTGTAATACTTATACTATGTATATTGTTACTAAACCAGAATGAAATGATATGGGTACGAAATTGAACATACCCTCAGTTATCTGACCAAGGATTTCAAAGGCACAGATGTGCAAAAGCACGATCACTCGTAATGTTACTTTATTTCATGTACTTCGTTTCTTAGAATAAAACGAGTACTTAGAATTTTCCAAGGGAATCATGAGCAAACGCAAGAATGGGGAAATCGCAAGAGCAGTTTGTAAGGAACATAGTTCCTTGATGTAGGTATCATAGGGAAAAGTCATACACACATATACTACACTCGTATATCAGAATTGTGAACAACGATTTATTTATAAACAAAACAGATTGTTTCACATTACAAGAGAACAGAAGAACAAAAGCATAAGACAGCAACATCTTATAGTCAGCCAACTGCTCATCCGTGGGTTGGATTTGCATTAGCAAGCTTTGGGCAATCCCTTAGGAAATGGCCCATCTCTCCACAGTTGTAACAGGACCCTGGTGAGAAACGAGCTTGAATAGGATTGTCGCCAGCTTGATTTAGTGCAGCTGTAGTTGGGCAAACCCTTGCTGTATGACCTATAAGTCCACAAATCTGGCATTTGCGGCACTTCACACTAGCATGATGATGAAGGTTACATTGGTTGCACAAGGGTGCAGTTCCATTGTATGGCTTCCTAGCAGGGGGCTGAGCTGGTTGGTTGGGGATGGCTTGACCATTGTGAGCGACCACGGCGAAGTTCTGAGAAGCCTTTCGCTTCTTTGACTTCTTAGGGGATCCAGTCTGTTCATCCATGGTCTTTGATTCCTTGATTGGTTTCTTGGCTGGTGGTGCTGTCATTTGGCTAGGTCTTGCCTGTTTTGGTGCAACCGCTACGGGATTCTTTGAAGCTTTACGTTTCTTTGGTTTAGGTGAAAGCTTGGCCTCTGTCTCCTTTGGTGACTCTTGAGTGGCTTCATCCTGGAGACGATACATGGCAGTAGCTAATTCAACAGTCTTCAGGACTACTTCGCCTAATCGCTGGGCAAATTTGGCAGTCTGCTCGGGTATCTGCGCATCGTTGCGATGAAGAGACATTCTGGAGGAAAAGAAAGATATAGGAGGAAACAAATGAAATGTTATCGGCAAATAAAACAAAATGGCAACGCATGGAAATTGCGATCATTTGTTTGTTACCTAAGGCAAACAAATGAGACGGTGACTAATCAAAGTAAGCGGGTCATATTAATGTATCGCGAAGACATGCTTTAGCCTATAAGTGGACACTCACCCCAAGAGTTCCCAGGTAAGAGTGACTGGTCTGATTACGTGGATTTGTACGAACACTCTAGCCTTAGACAGAAAACTCAGAGTACAGGCATCCACTCTTCCAGATTGCACGTGTTCACACTATAAGACCCAAACTTTAACGAGGTTTTGAAAATTCAAAGGGGTTCAAAACCTTATAACAGAGGGTTCAAAACCTTGTAATAAATCATCTTAGAACAGATGATTGGTTTTCAAGGCAGTTTTGAAATTTGTGTTCTTGTTGTGGTTGTCGCCTAAGGATAGGTGACGGTATTGTTTTATGACTAAACGCAAGTAAACTCGCGTTAGGGTCCTAGGAAGGTTATAGACTAGGTCAAAGCATTACTAATAACCTAATTCCCTATAACCATGAGCTCTGATTCCAACTTTTCTGTCACACCCCGACCACGTAAAACAACAAAACGTGGCGGAAACGTCGGGGAGTGTTGTAACAGAATCATTGTTTCATAACACATGGAAATTGAAATATTGTTTTATTGATTGAAAGAGTTACAATGTCTTGACAATCAAAGAAATATAACATAAATAACTAGTCTTGCATCTTTTATTGTCACTAAGGCCCAAGTCTGCCTAAGTGTATCTTGATAAATCCTATGCATCATATCCTGAAACACATGTGAAAATAGGTACGTCAGCATAAAAATGCCTGTGAGATACATAGGTTTTGTGAAAATAGAATTCATGACTTATGTTTAAGAAAATGTTTAGTCATGAACCTTGTAATTTGCTTTGTCTTGTAAATCATTTGAAAAGCGATAAATAAACCAAATGATATATATGTATAAAAGAATAATACATGGTTAAGTAAATAACCAAGTAAAATGAGTTTGTATTAGATAAGTTGTTTGTAAAACAATGTATTGTGAAAAGTATGTTATTTGTATAAAATGTTATATGTCTAAATTGAAATGATTCAAGTAACGCTACGATATGTAATACCATACAAGCACTTATATATAGGAAGTACCAACGACGTATCCACCATGCTTGTATCATATTACGCACGCCTCGTTACTTAAATCACTTACTCAAACCAGACCACCAAAGTAAAATGTTTATGTATAATCAAATGTCAAAATGTTTGTGTGAAAACCATGTCTAATGTCTATGTCTAATGTAAATCATGAATTGTGTATATCAATGTCAAAATGTTTATGTCTAATGTAAATCATGAATTGTGTATATCAATGTCAAAATGTTTATGTCTAATGTAAATCATGAATTGTGTATATCAATGTCAAAATGTTTATGTCTAATGTAAATCATGTAATGTGTATCCAAAATATCATGTATGGTAAGTGAAATATATCAAATAAACCATATGTAAAATGCACAAAAACAAGGTATTGAAGTAAAACATGGTTTAAATCAAAGTTATGTTTTGTGGAACAAATGCATGCTATACTGATACAAACATCTAAGCGGTATTGTGAAAATGCATACATCCAAGCCTTGTGACTGTGGTGATAAACCCCTAAACGAATTTAAAGGTCTATCTGTGTTATGTTTATCGAATTCGTTCATTCCTTCCACCCAAACAAACCTAGGGTTCAGGAAAGGGAGTTGCCAAGTCCTATGCTACCATTACCTACTAACGAGCATCGTAGCTAATGTTAATGAATATATTGTCCCATTTAAACAACCCAAATGTCATTCCAAAATGTAAGCATGTGATGAATAACAAATGTACTAAGTATGCGGCAAATGAACATACATAGCATGTGATGTGATGTGAAACAATGTACTAAGTATGCACACAATGGACATACATAGCATAAAATGTAATGAAAAACAATGTACTAAGTATGCACACAATGGACATACATAGCATAAAATGTAATGTAAAATGATGTACTAAGTATGCAACAAAGGACATACATAGCAAAAACACAATGAAATCATGTACTATAAATGTACTAATGAATATAGCAAGTATATGATGTGAAAATAGGAAAGCATGAAAGTAACAAGTAGGTGTCACACCCCGACCACGTATATCATACAAGACGTGGCGGAAAACGTCGAGGAGTGTTGTAACAGAATTAATTGTTTCATAACCATGGCATACAAAGTTGTATTTATTTATCAACATATGAGTTTCATCGTCTTAAACAGGAAATACAGAGTTTATAACATAATTAAACAAAGTCTATCTTCATTTTAAGTATCTAAGGCACAGGTCCGCCCTAGTGTCATGATCGTCATCCTACGGAAAAGCACCTGAAAACACATGTGAAAGTAGGTACGTCAGCATAAAAATGCCTGTGAGATACATAGGTTTTGTGAAAATAGGATTCATGACTTAAGTTTAAGAAAATGTTTAGTCATGAACCTTGTAATTTGATTTGATTTGTTTTGTAAATTGTTTGAAAAACAATAAGTTCGGATGATATGTATAGATAGGTGAATAATGTATGGTTAAATGAATAACCATGCAAAATGAGTTGTATAAAATAAACTGTATTGTAAACCAAAGTCTTGTAAAAACATGTCACTTATGTAAAATGTATAAATCCAAAATGAATGATTTAAATAACGCTATGATATGTAATATAATACAATCACTTATGTATAGGAAGTACCAGCGGCGTATCCACCATGATTGTATCATATTACTCACATCTCGTTACTTAAGTCACTTAAACCAACCAACAAAGTATAATGTCTATGTTTAAACCAATAGTCAATAGTCCTTGTATAAACCATGTCAAATGTTGATAGTCCAAAAGTAGTCAAGTAATGTGTAACAAATGTTATGTATGGTAAGTAAAATAAGACTACTTAAACCATAAGTAAAATGTACAAAACAAAGTATTTTGAATATATCAAAAAGTTATGTTTTTGCAAAGTGATGCATGATACACTGATACAAACATTTATGTGGTAAGTTAACGAATACATTCAAGCCTTGAGACAGTCGGATAACCCTTTCAGTCAAGGTTATCAAAAGAATTGTATTCGGATTCAGTCATTCCTTACATCCAAACAAACCTGGGATGTCAGGAATGGGATTTGTCAAGTCCTATGGTACCACTACTTACTACCGAGCGGCGTAGCAAATGTTAATGAACGTAATAAAGACCCGTTTGTGCAAACCAAATGTCATAGAAGTTGTATACATGTCATATGAAAACAATGTACTAAGTATGCTAAGTTAACATACAAAGTAGAAAAGTCTTGTAAATCAATGTGCTAGCATGCTATCAGTCAACATACATAGCAGAAATGTAATGTAAAACAATGTACTAAGTATGCACACAATGGACATACATAGCATGAAATGTAATGAAATCATGTACTATAATGTACTAACAAACATAGCCGGTATATGATATGAAAACAGGAAAGCATGAAAGTAACAAGTAGGCACATATGTTCCACCCCAAAACGTTTGGAAAACAGTAAAAGAGGGGTCTATGTACTCACTTGATATTGCTCAGATGTCTTAAGATAATCACCAAGTAATGCTAGAGATCTCGGAATCAAACGGCACCTAATATAGGTAACTATGTTAATAACCGGACCTTAATCGGATGATTGGATAGAATGAGGTTTCGTAAACCAAACGAGTGTAGAGACTCGTGTCATTTGGTTTAACAAAGCCTACATACTAAATGAAACCTAACATAATTGTTTACGACCCATTACGACCCGTTTAGGAAGCTTATGCTACTTTAACGTGTCGTGCGCGTGTAACGCGTTCGGACCGCCTAACTAGTCCTATGACAAGTGTTATATGCCTAAACATGTTACATAATCAGTTATGTGACAAAATTTTAGGTTACATATGCTTAATTACCAATTATACATGAAAAGGGTATTCTGGTAATTTACCTAAGGCATATAAACTACCTATCATATAACTACTTAAACGATGTGACCATAGGGTATAACCTCGGAAGGTTATTCCCTACCTACTATGGTCACCTAATGTGTTTGGTCGGATCCTAATGATCGACCAAACTGGGTCGGGTTCGAGGTATAAGCGATTTATTAGATCGCTTACCCTACGACCCTAGACAACGTGGTAATCAGTAGGCATAGTCCCAAGGGACTATGACCATCGTGATTACAATCACGTTGCGAAGTTCAAACGAACTTCGCATTGACCATTACTGGTCAACGCTGAAAGTCAAACAAAGTTTGACTTTCTGACTCGAAAAGCAGTAAAAATAAGGAAAAGAACGAAAGAATACTTACGAAGGGTCCCCGAATGCTAAACTCGATTCAAAAATCTCAGGTATGAAACAAATGTTTCAACTTAGAGTTTCTCAAATCAAATTTCTAGTGATTTTGAAGCATGGGGGGTGGGGTATTTATAGTTTTCGAGTAACCGTTAAGATCGTTTGTTGAATATCGTGCCTTAATCCAAGCCGTACAAGTGTCGGAAACTCATGGTGGCTAAAAATGATGTTTATCAACAGATTAGGCAAGTGGCAAGTATGTGGTTGTGGTTAAAACAGCTGGATCGTGCTGACTGTTCGTTCTAATCTGTTCTGCAGGTGCCTTACGGACCGTAAGGTATAGCTTACGGTCCGTAAGCTAGTAAGTTTGGCAGAATTACAACTTCAGTCCCTGTGGTGTATTCAGCCCATTTTCGACACGTTTAAGGCCCGTTAACCTCATTTCAAAGCTCTAAAATGAAGTTAAAGTATAGGGAACTTAAAATGTTTTCAAAAATATGATGGATGTCGGTTCGTTTGGCCGTACGAATGCGATGTTCGCTTAATTACGACGGAATGCGCACAAGCGCGAAAAACGATCCAAATGACGTAACGAATGGATTTTTCTTATGGAGAACACTAAAATATAATATAGTCATGCTTACATAAATTTTTGGATGTCCGGATGTATTCAGAACGTAAGTTATGCGCGAAAATGCAAACTTGTGCACTTTTTGACACTTTTAGTCCCTGAATGACCCAAAAGTTTATTTTAGTACACCGAACCCCTCAAAGCCTATTTATAAGCTATGTAAAGGATATTTAAGGTGTGTTTAACTTATGGTCATGTTCCGGAATGTTCGTTACAGTTCAAATTGACATACTTTCGCAGTTTGTCATATTTAGTCCCTGTAAGCGAATTAACTTGTTTTTGCCATACCAAAGCCTTCAAAACTTATTTCTAAATTATGTAAAGGTTATTTAAGGTATGTTGAGTATATGTTGATGTTCCGGAGTATTTCTCGCATTAAACTGAGTACGTTTACGCACTAGTTTGCGTATAACTCTCCAGAAAGCGATGTAGAGTTTGAAATTACATAAAAGTCAAAACATGAAAAATGTAAAACACAATCAAACAAACATTGGGATCAAATAACATTGTTTTATTGATAACAGAACTGTTCATAGTGATTACAAGAACAGTTGTTACAGTCTCCCCTACTTGTGGAAATTTCGTCCCGAAATTTATTTAGAGGAAACTCGTGGAAAAAGATGTGGATATTTCGCCTTCATTTGATCTTCGCGTTCCCAAGTAAACTCAGGTCCACGTTTAGTTTCCCTTTGCGAACTTTGACCAAAGGAATGCGCTTGCGTTTAAGCCACTTGACTTCACATTCCATGATTTCCACTGGTTTCTCAACAAATTTCAGTGTTTTGCCAACACGAATTTCGTCAAGCGGTATGGAGAAGTTCTCATCAGCTGAACACCTCTTGAGATTAGACACGTGAAAAGTTGGATGAACATTTCCAAGTTCAGGAGGTAACTCAAGTCTGTAGGCTACCTTTCCGATTCTTTCGACGATCTTGAATGGTCCAACGTATCTAGGTGCAAGTTTTCCTTTCTTTCCAAATCTGATCACACCTTTCCAAGGTGAGACCTTAAGTAATACTCGATCACCGACTTGAAATTCCAAGGCTTTGCGTTTTGGGTCCGCGTAAATCTTCTGACGGCTTCTAGCTGCCTGAAGGTTATCACGAACTTTCTTGACCTTGTCAGTTGTCTCTAAAATGAGGGCAGGTCCAGTAAGTTGAGTGTAACATCTGTGCCTCCACGGCCATCAAACAAATACCAAACCAATGAAATATTGTATTTCATACTTGGGATTTGTAAAAATATGTGTATCATTTGCACATATCAATTTCTGTTCAATTTCAAACTCTAAATCGCTTTCTGGAAGGTTATACGCGCACTGATGCGTAAATATAACCAGTTTAATGCAACGAACACTCCGGAATAGTGAAATAGTCTTAACATACCTTAAATAACCTTTACATAACTTAGAAATAAGTTTTGAAGGCTTTGGTATGGCAAAATCAAGTTAAATCGCTTACAGGGACTAAAGTTGACAAACTGCGAAAGTATGCCAATTTGAACTGTAACAGACATTCCGGAACATAACCATAAGTTAAACACACCTTAAATATCCTTTACATAGCTTAGAAATAGGCTTTGAGGGATTAGGTGTGCTAAAATAAACTTTTGGGTCATTCAGGGACTAAAAGTGTCAAAAAGTGCACAAGTTTGCATTTTCGCGCATAACTTACGTTCTGAATACATCCGGACATCCAAAAATTTATGTGAGCATGACTATATTATATTTTAGTGTTCGCCTTAAGAAAAATCCATTCGTTGCGTCATTTGGATCGTTTTTCGCGCTTATGCGCATTCCGTCGTAATTAACCGAACAACGCAACCGTACGGTTAAACGAACCGACATCCGAGATATTTTTGAGCACATTTTAAGTTCCCTATACTTTAACTTCATTTTAGAGCTTTGAAATGGGGTTAACGGGCCTTAAACGTGTCGAAAATGGCCTAAATACAGTTCAGGGACCAAAAGTGTAAATCTGCCAAACTATGGCCTAGCGGTGCGCTACACTTTTAGCGTAGCGGTGCGCTAGCCAAGTTCAGACCAGATTCAGTGTTTATAACAGCCTGTTTTCAGCTGTTTAATCCTCCACCACATGTTCTAATTCGCTTAGTCAGCTGATAAGATCATATTTTAGTCACCATAACTTGCCAACACTTGTACGGATGTGATCGAATCACGTTATTCCATGAAATGATCTTAACGGTTACCCGAATACTATAAATACCCCACCCCCCATTGCTTTAAAACTTACAAGAATTCTGATTTGAGAGCTCTAAGTTGAAACCATTGTTTCATACCTGAGTTCTTGGATCGGGATTAGCATTCGGGGACCCTGGGTTAGTATTCTTTCGTTCTTTTCCTTATTTTACTGCTTTTCGAGTCCGAAAGTCAAACTTTGTTTGACTTTCAGCGTTGACCAGTAATGGTCAATGCGAAGTTCGTTTGAACTTCGCAACGTGAGTGTAATCACGTTGGTTATAGTCCCTTGGGACTATGCCCACTGATTACCACGTTGTCTAGGGTCGTAGGGTAGGCGATCTAATAAATCGCCTATACCTTCGAACCCGACCCAGTTTGGTCGATCATTAGGATCCGACCAAATACATTAGGTGACCCTAGTATAGGGCATAACCTTCCGAGGTTATACCCTATGGTCACATCGTTTGAGTAGTTGTATGATAGGTAGTTTATATGCCTTAGGTAAATTACCAGAATACCCTTTTTATGTATAATTGGTAATTAAGCATATGTAACCTAAACTTTTGTCACATAACTGATAATGTAACATGTTTAGGCATATAACACTTGTCATAGGACTAGTTAGACGGTCCGAACGCGTTTCACGCGCACGACGCGTTAAAGTAGCATAAGTTACCTTAATGGGTCGCGATGGGTCGATAGCACTTAGGTTTGGTTTCATTGTAGTATGTGGGCCTTGTTAAACCATATCATATGAGTTCCAACACTCATTTGGTTTACCAAGCCTCATCCTATCCGATCTCCCGATATAAGTCTAGTTTATTTATATAGTTTTAGATTGCCGACTGATTTCCGTGCTCCCTCTAGCTTTGTTTGGTTGTTGTTCAAGACCTCCAAGCATTATCAGGCGAGTACATTATTCCCCTCTTTTACTGTTTTCAACTGTTTTGGGGTGACTCATATGTGCTAAATGTTTTATCAATGGTTTCAAGAACAATTACAATGTGGTTTCAAGAACAATAACAATTATTTCAAGAACGAATACAATGATTTCAAAAACTAATAACAATTTCAAAAAGTGAACAAACTTGTTGGTTGTAGTTTACATGACCGATGACATTCATTAGCTATGATCAAGCCGACCAGTATTAGGTTATGGTACCATAGGATCTGACAAATCCCGTTATTTACTGCACCCATTGTTATGTGTGGGGGTTGTGGGTAGCGACTGAATCTGTAATTATTAACTTATCCTTTGGTAAGGGTTTGTTAAGAACGAGAACGAGAGCGAGTTGGAACGAGGAACGCGTCAAGAAGGTTTGAATGTTATTAGAGAATCGACCATTAAGTAGTTTCACAATTAAAACAAGAACGCTTTGGACGATTAAAACAAGAACGATTTGAACGAATGGGTAACGATTGGGTAAACATCTGGACATGATTTACATTTGATCATGCATTTCCACGAAACATAGTATTGATTTAAACCAAGATTTACTTCAATACTTTGTTTTGTGCGTTTCACCTATGGTTTAGTTGATGCATTCAACTAGCCATACATATCATTTTCGTTATACATGACATTTTGACATGGTTTTGACATAGACATTATACATTGATAGTTTGGTTTGATTAAGTGATTAAGTAACGAGGCGTGTGTAATATGATACAAGCATGGTGGATACGCCGCTGGTACTTCCTATATATAAGTGTTTGTATGGTATTACATAATGTAGCGTTATTTGAATCATTTCAGTTTGAGACATAGAACAATTTATACAAGTAACATACTTTTCACAAGACACTGATTTACAAACAACTTATCTTATACAAACTCATTTTACATGGTTATTCATTTAATCATGCATTATTCTCTTATTTATACATATCATCTAAACTTATTATTTTTCAAATGTTTTACAAAGACAAAACAAATTACAAGGTTTATGACTAAACATTTTCTTAAACAGAAGTCATGAATCTTATTTTCAATAAAACCAATGTATTCGCCAGCATTTCTTTGCTGACCTCGTTTTCACATATGTTTCAGGTATTGTTGGATGATATCGATTGATAAGATGCATGCTCACATAGGACTGGACAAGGCCTTAGTGACTCAATATCAATGATAGACTATGTTTAAATAGTGTATTTAGATTTCCAGACGATGTAATTATTCAATGTTTAATAAAACGAAACACTTTTGGTATCCACGGTTATGAAACATTAATTCTGTTGCAACACGCCCCGATGTTTCCGCCGCGATTGGTTGTTTTACGCGGTCGGGGTGTGACAGAAAAGATGGTATCAGAGCCAATGGTTATAGGGAATTAGGTTATTAGTAATGCTTTGACCTAGTCTATAACCTTCTTAGGACCCTAACGCGAGTTTACTTGCGTTTAGTCATAAAACAATACCGTCACCTATCCTTAGGCGACGACCACAACAAGAACATAAATTTCAAAACCGCTTTGAAAACTAATCATCTGTTCTAGGATGATTGATTACAAGGTTTTGAACCCTCTATTGTAAGGTTTTGAACCCTCTATTGTAAGGTTTTGAACCCTCTATTGTAAGGTTTTGAACCCTCTGTTATATGGTTTTGAACCCCTTTTTAAATTTTCAAAATCTCAACAAGGTTTTGGGTTTTAAATAATGTGAACACGTGCAAACTGGAAGGGTGAATGCCTGTATTCTGGGTTTTCTGTCTAGGCAAGCACTTCGTATATATCTCATCAGACGCGAGACCAGTTGTGCTTACCTGGGAATTCTTGGGATGAGTGTTCACTTATAGGCGAGCATGTCTTCGCGATACATTATTTTTGACCCATTTACTTTGATCAGTCACTGTGTGCCGTTTGTCGCTTTGTAGTAACAAACAAATAACCACTATCCTTGCTTTCATCAGATTTGTTTCATCTCATTCTTTACGTCTAAATTCTCTCACTCGTTTCCTTTCATGTTTCCTCTTTTAGACAATGCCTCCTCGACGCGAAAACCAGATAGAGACTGCCGAGCTGGCAGAAATCATTGCGCAGCAAATGGCTGCTCAATTCCCAAACCTCTTTGCTCAATGGAACCAAGCCAACAACAACAACAATGTACTATGCAAATACAAGGATTTTAACCAGGCTAAACCACTCAAGTTTAGTGGTTCTGAAGGAGCGACTGGGCTTCTTCAATGGTTCGAGAGCATTGAGAATACTTTCCGCCACGTGCAGTGTCCTAACAATCGCAAGGTCGAGTTTTCTTCGAGTGTGTTTCAGAAGAGGGCTCTCACATGGTGGAACGGGGTTATGAGGGATCGTGGTGCAGAAGTTGCTCTGGCACAGACATGGGCTGAACTTAGGGCCCTGATGATGAGAGAATTATGTCCTCGTCATGAGCAGCGAGCTTTGGAGAAGGAATTTGATGAATTGAAGCAAGATAGTGGTGAGCACAGGGCGTATACTGATAGGTTTGAGGAGTTGAGTCTGCTTTGCCCGACAATGGTTACCCCACTTGACATAGCTATCGAAAGGTACATCGATGGCCTACCTGACTCGGTACAAGACATCCTTACTGGTAGTAACCCTGCCACACTCCGTCAGGCGATCGAGTTATCTGCGACATTGACTGAGTCGCAGATTCGGAAGAATAAGTTACACGGAAAGGGTGACAAGGGTAAGAAGCAGGAGTCTGACAAGGATGATAGCAAGAAAGGCCAAAACAAGAAGGGTAAGGAAGGTGAGACGTCAAAGAAATCAAAGAAGCGAAAGGGTGCCCAAAATTTTGCTGTTACAGCACAGACTGCTCAGAACCCGCGGAACCCACCAGCTCAGCCACCTGTAAAGAAAGCATATGCCGGTACTGCACCTTATTGTGCACGCTGCAATGGTCATCATGCGGTACAACAAGTTTGCTGGCAATGCACGACGTGTGGTAAACTTGGGCATTTGGCCAAAGTTTGTCGTTTGGGACAAAATCAAGCTGCTCAGGTTCAAGCTCCGGTTCAAGGGAATGCTGCGAGATTTCCACTGGGTTCATGTTTCAACTGCGGAGAGATGGGTCACTTCCGCCACAACTGCCCAAGACTGGTGAATGCAAATGCTAACGCAAACCCGAACGTCAACATCAATGTGAATCCAGCACGCGGTCGAGTGTTTAACATCAATGAGGCACTCTATGATGAAGGAGTGAACAATTAGTATTTTGTTTTTCCTCTGGTTGGTATCTTGTAACATTTAAAGACAATGCGGTTGTTATATAAATAAAAATTTGTGGTTTTTATTTTTAACTAATGCAATTGTAAGAATGTTTGATCCAACCTTATGATGTCAACATAAAGACAAAACTACTCGTGTGGTTCTGTCATTTTTATTATGATCACTTGAGATCTCCCTAAGAACCTCAAACGCTTGTTTCTTTTAAATCTGAAGTATCTTATCGTCTTGCACCGTTCGAGATGCAAGAATTATCAAAACAGCTTCAAGAGTTGTCTGATAAAGGATTCATTAGTCCGAACTTTTCACCTTGGAGAAACTCCTATACTCTTTGTGAAAAGAAAGATGGATCTTTTCAAATGTATATCGATTAACGTAAGCCTGGTGAGCTTACCATCAAGAATCGATATCCCCTACCTTAAAATCGATGATCTCTCCGATCATCTGCAGAGCGCTTCATGCTTTTCCAAGATCGATTTGCGTTTTGGGTATCATCAACTTTGTATTCTCGAAGAAGATATTCCCAAAACGGTTTTCTGCATGAAGTATGGCCATTACGAGTTTACAGTCATGCCTTTTAGGTTGACAAATGCTCCAGCCATCTTCAAGGACTTAATAAATAGAGTCTGCAAGCCTTATTTGGATCAGATCGTCATTGTTATTATTGATGACATCTTGATCTATTCATGTCATGAGCCGATCACGATCAACACCTTCGTTGACATCGGAGCCCTGATTGAATTCCTTGTACACTTTAAAAGTACAAAACAACTCAATTAGGACAAACTAAATTCCTTTTAAGATCTTCCTATCTTCATAGTTAGATTCTTGAAAATATTTAAAGTGCCAAAGGAAATCCACGGATTTGGGTTTCTGGTATGCTTTAAATACCCGTGTCCAAAGATAACAAATTAAAGGTCAAATTGAACGATTATGCGGTTGAACGAGTATGCAATTATGTGACTATGTGTTTATTCATCTTATGTTTTCTTTTATGCATTTTTGTGTTTTAATACTCTGGATGTTCGTTATCCAAATCCTAGCAGAATCTTTCATATCTTCATATGAGGGATTCGTAGCAGGATATTCAAAAGGTACTACCTTCAATCCTCAATGGGCTTCTATGTAATAGTTAAGACCCTTGGATTATATAAGTACCACTCCATGTTTTATAAGAGACCCTTTAGTGGTCTAGTCAAAAAGATTGATTCACAATTTGGTTAAAAGACGACATCTAGTGATATAGCTGGACAGACTCCTTGATAGTCTATTTAGATCATTTATTGATTTAGTCAAAAGGACTCTATGGCGGTCTAGTCACACTCATCACAGGATTGTTCATTTGGTTTTCCCCCTACACATTATAAAATAGACTGTGTGAACTGTGCAAGGAATTGTCTGATTATGGACGCGTACATAATTATGAAATTTAGTGCACAGAAACCTAGTAAGGTTTATTATGTGTAAGAACCGATAGTGACAACAATAACAAAATGATAACGATGTAATGGAGGCACGGTGGACGCACCAATGACGCTTCATATACCTGTATATAAGTGTCCCTCTTACATTGCAAACATAATGTTATTAAGGTTACTAGAAGTTCAGAACCCTAACCAATGTTGTTCGATCTTTTCAACTTCATGTTTTAAACTCTCACAAGTTTCCTCTAAATAAATTTCGGGACGAAATTTCCTAAAGTAGGGGAGACTGTAACATCTGTGCCTCCACGGCCATCAAACAAATACCAAACCAATGAAATATTGTATTTCATACTTGGGATTTGTAAAAATATGTGTATCATTTGCACATATCAATTTCTGTTCAATTTCAAACTCTAAATCGCTTTCTGGAAGGTTATACGCGCACTGATGCGTAAATATAACCAGTTTAATGCAACGAACACTCCGGAATAGTGAAATAGTCTTAACATACCTTAAATAACCTTTACATAACTTAGAAATAAGTTTTGAAGGCTTTGGTATGGCAAAATCAAGTTAAATCGCTTACAGGGACTAAAGTTGACAAACTGCGAAAGTATGCCAATTTGAACTGTAACAGACATTCCGGAACATAACCATAAGTTAAACACACCTTAAATATCCTTTACATAGCTTAGAAATAGGCTTTGAGGGATTAGGTGTGCTAAAATAAACTTTTGGGTCATTCAGGGACTAAAAGTGTCAAAAAGTGCACAAGTTTGCATTTTCGCGCATAACTTACGTTCTGAATACATCCGGACATCCAAAAATTTATGTGAGCATGACTATATTATATTTTAGTGTTCGCCTTAAGAAAAATCCATTCGTCGCGTCATTTGGATCGTTTTTCGCGCTTATGCGCATTCCGTCGTAATTAACCGAACAACGCAACCGTACGGTTAAACGAACCGACATCCGAGATATTTTTGAGCACATTTTAAGTTCCCTATACTTTAACTTCATTTTAGAGCTTTGAAATGGGGTTAACGGGCCTTAAACGTGTCGAAAATGGCCTAAATACAGTTCAGGGACCAAAAGTGTAAATCTGCCAAACTATGGCCTAGCGGTGCGCTACACTTTTAGCGTAGCGGTGCGCTAGCCAAGTTCAGACCAGATTCAGTGTTTATAACAGCCTGTTTTCAGCTGTTTAATCCTCCACCACATGTTCTAATTCGCTTAGTCAGCTGATAAGATCATATTTTAGTCACCATAACTTGCCAACACTTGTACGGATGTGATCGAATCACGTTATTCCATGAAATGATCTTAACGGTTACCCGAATACTATAAATACCCCACCCCCCATTGCTTTAAAACTTACAAGAATTCTGATTTGAGAGCTCTAAGTTGAAACCATTGTTTCATACCTGAGTTCTTGGATCGGGATTAGCATTCGGGGACCCTGGGTTAGTATTCTTTCGTTCTTTTCCTTATTTTACTGCTTTTCGAGTCCGAAAGTCAAACTTTGTTTGACTTTCAGCGTTGACCAGTAATGGTCAATGCGAAGTTCGTTTGAACTTCGCAACGTGAGTGTAATCACGTTGGTTATAGTCCCTTGGGACTATGCCCACTGATTACCACGTTGTCTAGGGTCGTAGGGTAGGCGATCTAATAAATCGCCTATACCTTCGAACCCGACCCAGTTTGGTCGATCATTAGGATCCGACCAAATACATTAGGTGACCCTAGTATAGGGCATAACCTTCCGAGGTTATACCCTATGGTCACATCGTTTGAGTAGTTGTATGATAGGTAGTTTATATGCCTTAGGTAAATTACCAGAATACCCTTTTTATGTATAATTGGTAATTAAGCATATGTAACCTAAACTTTTGTCACATAACTGATAATGTAACATGTTTAGGCATATAACACTTGTCATAGGACTAGTTAGACGGTCCGAACGCGTTTCACGCGCACGACGCGTTAAAGTAGCATAAGTTACCTTAATGGGTCGCGATGGGTCGATAGCACTTAGGTTTGGTTTCATTGTAGTATGTGGGCCTTGTTAAACCATATCATATGAGTTCCAACACTCATTTGGTTTACCAAGCCTCATCCTATCCGATCTCCCGATATAAGTCTGGTTTATTTATATAGTTTTAGATTGCCGACTGATTTCCGTGCTCCCTCTAGCTTTGTTTGGTTGTTGTTCAAGACCTCCAAGCATTATCAGGCGAGTACATTATTCCCCTCTTTTACTGTTTTCAACTGTTTTGGGGTGACTCATATGTGCTAAATGTTTTATCAATGGTTTCAAGAACAATTACAATGTGGTTTCAAGAACAATAACAATTATTTCAAGAACGAATACAATGATTTCAAAAACTAATAACAATTTCAAAAAGTGAACAAACTTGTTGGTTGTAGTTTACATGACCGATGACATTCATTAGCTATGATCAAGCCGACCAGTATTAGGTTATGGTACCATAGGATCTGACAAATCCCGTTATTTACTGCACCCATTGTTATGTGTGGGGGTTGTGGGTAGCGACTGAATCTGTAATTATTAACTTATCCTTTGGTAAGGGTTTGTTAAGAACGAGAACGAGAGCGAGTTGGAACGAGGAACGCGTCAAGAAGGTTTGAATGTTATTAGAGAATCGACCATTAAGTAGTTTCACAATTAAAACAAGAACGCTTTGGACGATTAAAACAAGAACGATTTGAACGAATGGGTAACGATTGGGTAAACATCTGGACATGATTTACATTTGATCATGCATTTCCACGAAACATAGTATTGATTTAAACCAAGATTTACTTCAATACTTTGTTTTGTGCGTTTCACCTATGGTTTAGTTGATGCATTCAACTAGCCATACATATCATTTTCGTTATACATGACATTTTGACATGGTTTTGACATAGACATTATACATTGATAGTTTGGTTTGATTAAGTGATTAAGTAACGAGGCGTGTGTAATATGATACAAGCATGGTGGATACGCCGCTGGTACTTCCTATATATAAGTGTTTGTATGGTATTACATAATGTAGCGTTATTTGAATCATTTCAGTTTGAGACATAGAACAATTTATACAAGTAACATACTTTTCACAAGACACTGATTTACAAACAACTTATCTTATACAAACTCATTTTACATGGTTATTCATTTAATCATGCATTATTCTCTTATTTATACATATCATCTAAACTTATTATTTTTCAAATGTTTTACAAAGACAAAACAAATTACAAGGTTTATGACTAAACATTTTCTTAAACAGAAGTCATGAATCTTATTTTCAATAAAACCAATGTATTCGCCAGCATTTCTTTGCTGACCTCGTTTTCACATATGTTTCAGGTATTGTTGGATGATATCGATTGATAAGATGCATGCTCACATAGGACTGGACAAGGCCTTAGTGACTCAATATCAATGATAGACTATGTTTAAATAGTGTATTTAGATTTCCAGACGATGTAATTATTCAATGTTTAATAAAACGAAACACTTTTGGTATCCATGGTTATGAAACATTAATTCTGTTGCAACACGCCCCGATGTTTCCGCCGCGATTGGTTGTTTTACGCGGTCGGGGTGTGACATTGAGCCTCGCCAATCTCATTCCAGCAGACTGGTGAACGACATTTTCGACCATAGAGAGCCTCAAAAGGAGCCATTTTGATGCTAGTGTGATAACTGTTGTTGTAGGAGAATTCAATCAATTTAAGATGTGAATCCCAGCTACCACCAAAATCGATCACACAAGCTCTTAGCATATCCTCCAGAGTCTGGATTGTTCTCTCAGATTGACCATCCGTTTGCGGATGATAAGCTGTGCTCAGATTAAGTTGGGTCCCCATAGCAGATTGCATGGTTCTCCAAAAATGAGAAGTGAAACGAGCATCTCTGTCAGAAATGATGTTCAACGGAACACCATGTCGAGCTACAATTTCATCCACATAGATTTGTGCAAGTCTGTCAGCAGGAAAATCCTCACGGATTGGCAAGAAATGTGCTGACTTTGTAAGACGATCAACGACTACCCAGATGGCATCATGACCTTTCTTTGTGCGCGGGAGTTTGGTAACAAGATCCATAGTAATGTTTTCCCATTTCCAAACTGGGATCTCTGGTTGCTCCAATAAACCAGAAGGACGCTGATGTTCAGCCTTAACCTTAAGACAAGTAAGGCATTTGGATACGTATAAGGCAATGTCTTTCTTCATACCAGGCCACCAATAGTGAATACGAAGATCCTTATACATTTTATCTGAGCCCGGATGAATAGAATAACGAGACTTATGGGCTTCATCCATAAGCAAGGCACGAAGATCATCCTGG